>CM075851.1:7992325-8330423 GCA_037975125.1 Latrodectus hesperus | reverse complement strand
ACAATCTGAACGTCGGCAGGTGGTGGATAGCCGAATGTCCTGTAGGAATGACAGGATAGCCTTGAATATAGAATCAGAGGCCATGAACCAGCTCCCGTAAACCCTGGTGTTATGCGACCCGTGCCTAGGGTTATTTGGCACCGCGGTAATGGTGTCTTAACGGAGCCTCTAGTTGCCTGGCAAACTTCTCGAGCTTTTTGCCTTGCCCAGTAACTCAGGCAATGCTGGGTGGACTGTCATATTACCTGAGCTTATTAACTGTTATTTTATGGCTGAAAAGACAATAAAAATAACAAACCTTTCTGCATTTGCAGGTGAAACCTCTGAAGCAGACCTTGCTGAAAAAGATAAGTTAACCCAGAGGCAATCTAGTGAAGGGGCAGCAATGAATCCTTCACAGGAGGTAGAAATGACCTCCAAACCATCTTCTTCTGGTGAGAGTCAGGAAGCTATCGCTATCATGACTGATTCTCTGACCAGAATCAAGATTAAAAAGAGACTTTCTGGTGCCCAGAAAAGGAAACTGGTAAAGGAACGCAAAATACTCCCTCTTCCACACTTACTTTTCTGGAGTTATTCTCCCGGGAAAAATCAAAAATCTCGGAGGAGTGGAAAACACTCCCCACCCATAATTGGTACAAGGGATCAAAACCGGGTTTGTCCCTTGACCACCCGTGTGACAGACGTACCCGGACTGTTCTCTCAAGACTTGCCAGTGGTCATATTAAGTGCCTCACTTTCAACGAGGGCAGGAAAACTTTCGTCACCTGCACCAAGTGCAAAAATCATCAGGCTTCTCCTGATCATCTTTTGGATTGCATGGGTCTCTCTAGGGAGGATCTCTTTAGCAATCCTCTTTTAGTCTTCGACTTCCTTACAGTCAACGAACTCGTGGATCTTGTTCTGACTCCGTCAGACATGGAGGATAAGCAACAACAACAACAACAACAGAACAATCTGCCATTTTTTTTAACAGTGTAAGTAAAAAACGGATAGACCAAAAATATAAATATACGATAATTACCTTACTTATGACAATCTGAAAAATATGAGCCTTCTATGAATAAGTATTTTGCAGCAAATAATAATTAAATAAATGCATATGAAGTCATCAGATCCTCGCGAACGAAATTATCTACTTACTTTTTAAAGGAAAATTGAAAATAAACATGAGTTGCGATTTATCTTATAAATCGTTTACAGTAATCCTTGATGAACTAGAATTAATTGTTTGCATTCAGAAATGAAGCGAAAAAAGAATTATAATTACACATGAATATAGCTGTGGTAAAAAACATTTCTATTCATACATTCAGTCTCCGTGTGTCTCAAAAGGTCCGCTAAAATTTATAGAAAACATAAGCAACTGCCACGTAGGAATGGTGTTGTAACTCATATTTATTTATTTCTCTGAACTTTAACTTTTTAGATTGGCAACATTAAGTTTTGTTTGTTCTAAATTAAAGTTTAAAAGCAAAAGTAGCTAAGATTCTTCCAAGCATATAAATTCACGAAATAAAATATTGAAAGGGAAATATCTTTTCTTGTAAATAGAGTGTATTGTAGTGGTAGTTTAGTATTTAAATAAAGTATTTTCAATATCAAGAATGTCTTTTTTCTCGAGTCGTAACAAATGGGAAGAAATACCTGTAACTAGTATTTTGTAATCATTATTTGAATGTAACAACCTGTCATCAGTACTTTTTCCCCCCAAATACTAGGTACTTTCAGTAACAAAGTTAGCGCGAGTCCGAGTATTCTCAAACAGTTGCAGGTTCAATGTACTTGACTGGAAGTACCTGTTTCAACCTGGAACCAGGGGGTACGCGTACTTTCCTGTGGCTTGAGCAGCCACCAGGCGCGTCGGCAGGTGGTGGATAGCCGAATGTCCTGTAGGAATGACAGGATAGCCTTGAATATAGAATCAGAGGCCATGAACCAGCTCCCGTAAACCCTGGTGTTATGCGACCCGTGCCTAGGGTTATTTGGCACCGCGGTAATGGTGTCTTAACGGAGCCTCTAGTTGCCTGGCAAACTTCTCGAGCTTTTTTGCCTTGCCCAGTAACTCAGGCAATGCTTTTTGGACTGTCATATTACCTGAGCTTATTAACTGTTATTTTATGACTGAAAAGACAATAAAAATAACAAATCTTTCTGCATTTGCAGGTGAAACCTCTGAAGCAGACATTGCTGAAAAGATAAGGTAACCCAGAGGCAATCTAGTGAAGGGGCAACAATGAATCCTTCACAGGAGGTAGAAATAACCTCCAAACCATCTTCTTCTAGTGAGAGTCAGGAAGCTATCGCTAGCATGACTGACTCTCTGACCAGAATCAAGCTTAAAAAGAGACTTTCTGGTGCCCAGAAAAGGAAACTGGTAAAGGAACGCAAAATTGCTGAGGGATCTTGGATTGAAAAACCTAAGGCAACCAAAGGCGAGAAGCGTCCAGCCAACCGGACGAACCAGGGCAAGGCCGGAAAGGCTACCAAGAGAGAAGAACCTGGGGGATTTACTTACAGGAAGGCTCTTACGGTGATCAAGATGGCTGTACTCATAGAGGGTCATCCGGAAAAACGTTTAACAGAGGAACAGGCCTTCGACCTGGAACTCTTGTTAACCAAGAAAATAGGAAGGAATGAGGAGGGTTTTGCCCCAACCTTTCTATCCTGTAAACTTGAGAATGGGGCACTTATTATCAATTGTGCAGATCTGGAGAGCTCAAAGTGGCTGGAACAGAATGTCAGTGATATAAGCCCTTGGCAGGAGCAAAATCTCTTGGTGGGTGAGGCAAGGAAACTTGTCCGAACCACCAAGATAATTGCAAAACTGCCGAAAATCTGTAGTAAACTGGAGCCTAAAGAGCTCCTGAGAAAAATCGAGGCTCAGAACGGTGGGGTCATTCCAATGAAATGGAGCGTTCTTAACATTAAGAACGACCCATCTGGGCGGACCATCGTTCTTAGTGTGCCTGAACTAGATGGTGCCACACTTGGTGTAAGGGGATATAAGTTTCATATTGGACTTCACGAAGTGCAGGCTAAAGTATTTAACAAACCTGCTCCTGCGGATGGGGGTGAAGGTAGTTCAAGCCAACCTCCACCACAGTAGAAGTGGTACTACTAACCTTAATTAGAAGTTTCTTGCTGGGGATATACACCTGGCCCTGATTCAGGAACCCTGGTTGGTTAGAATGAGAATCAGTGGCCTCAAAGGAACTAAAGGTAATCTTATCTATTGTACCAATGGTAACGCTAGAACTTGTATATTTTTACATAAAAACATTGAGGTTTTACCCCTCTCTGAATTCATCCTTAGGGACCTGACAGCTGTGAAAGTCAGACTCAACATAGAGGGTAGGGACAGAGAAATTGTTTTTGGCTCTGGGTACCTGCCCTATGAAAAGAAGGCTCCACCTGACCATTCTCTGCACAAGCTCATAAACTTTTGCAGAGATAACATCTTACAGGTAGTCCTAGGACTAGACTGTAATGCTCATTATGTTGTCTGGGAAAGTACGGACACAAATAAAAGAAGTGAGTACCTTTTAGAATTCATTCTAAACTATGGGTTAGATACTCTAAAATAGGGCAACGAATCAACTTTCATTACTTCCAATCGATCTGAAGTAATTGATATTACTATAGGGACAACGCTGATTAGTAAAAATATCAAAAATTGGAAAGTAGATGGCAGACCTTCTAGATCATCAAAACATCCATTTTGAAATTCACTCTAATGTGTGTCTGTATCGCATATTCAGAGACCTAGTTAGGACGGACTAGAAGAAATTCCAGGAGGAACTGACTGGGTTGGTTGAGCTCGGGAACAGACCTATTAGAGACAACTACGATCTAGAAGCTACAGCAGACCTTCTGCAGAGTAGTATTCTGGATTCTTATTACAACAATTGCCCTATTCGCACTAGGAGAGCTAAACTCCAATGTCCTTGGTGAAATGACTCTCTAGCAGTCGAAAGAGCAAATGTTAGAAAACTTTTTAATAAAGCCAAGAAAAATGGTGAATGGGAGAACTATAAAACGGCCCTCACTAATTATAACAAACTTGTTAGAAAAAAGCAAAATTCACTCCTGGAGGAAGTTCTGTGAAGAGATAGATTCTATTTCTGAAGGAGCTAGACTCTAAAAACTCCTTAAAAGGAATGAACCTATTTTGGTTGGTACCCTAAAGGACGAGGAGGGTAATTTTGCTGCTTCCGGGAAAGAGGTTATGGAAATTATGACCAAAACCCACTTTCCAGGAGCTAGAGATATTTATAGCAACGAAGGGGAGCACTGCATTGGCTCTTTGCAAAGAGTCAATAGCGATCAATGGATCATTGCTAAATATATCGTAAACTACAACATTGTTAAATGGGCAATTTTTGCCTTTAAACCTCTAAAAAGCCCAGGGCTTGATGGAATTATGCCCATCATGATCCAGAAGGCAGAGGAGGTTGTCATACCAGTGCTAACTAGAATTTGCAGAGCTAGCTTAGCACTGGGTTACATACCAAAGATATGGCAAAAGACTAGAATTGTTTTCATTCCTAAACCTGGCAAGGACACCTATGACCAGGCCAAGTCTTACAGACCAATCAATCTTACTTCATTCTTTCTTAAAATTATGGAGAAAATCATTGATCGGCATATTAGAGATTACTTGGGTAGTAATAGTCCCTTGCATGCTCTTCAATTTGCTATTAACCCGGCAAATACATTGTAACCGCTCTACATCAGCTAGTTTCCAAGATTGAAACCACTCTGGATCAAAACGTTATTGCCTTGGCAACTTTCCTCGACATCCAGGGTGCCTTTGATAATACTTCCCATCCATCCATCCTCAATGCACTTAGAGGGGCAGGGATTAATCAGACCCTGTGTACTTGGATTGAGGCCTTAATTTCGGATAGATGTATACAAATGAACATCTTCGGTGAATCATTTGAAAAAAATACTACTAGAGGTTGTCAAGGAGGTGTTCTGTCACCATTACTTTGGAATCTAGTTCTAAATAGTTTTATCAAACATCTAAATGATAGGGGCTATTATACGCAAGGATATGCTGATGATATTGTCATCTTTATTCTTGACAAAGATTTCGACAAAACTTGTCATGTCATTCAGGATACTCTAAGTTAAGTAGGTCAATGGTGCATGGATAGGAACCTGATGGTTAATCCTCAGAAAACCTACCTTGTACATTTTACACACAAAAAGAAACGGAAAAAGTTTTTCACACCAAGACATTTTGATGTTGAAATCAATGTGGCTTCAGAGGTGAAGTATCTGGGGATTTATTTAGACTAGAAACTTACCTGGAATAAACACATTGACGATAAAATTAACCGAGCAAAGAAAAGCATTATAATTTGCAGGCGAATACTTAGTAAAAACTGGAGTTTACATCCAAAACTGATGTTATGGATGTACAGAGCTATTGTCAGGCCCATTCTCACATATGCTAGATCTGGTGACGTAAGGTGGAACAGAAGACTGTTATTGACAGACTAGGGGGTCTACAAAGATTGGCCTGTCTCTGCATCACAGGAGCAATGTCCACCACGCCAACCAGAGCATTGGAGGTTGTATTGGATCTGACTCCCTTGGACATCTTACATCTGCAGCACTGACAGAATGACTGCATACAGAATGAAGCTGCAAAACCACTGGTACGACCAGCCTGTTGCCAAAGGGCACAGGGACATTACCAAGAAAATTCAAAATCCTACTTTCCTGATGCCCTCAGACATCATGGAAAAATCATACATGTTTGATAGGACATTTGAAATAGTTTTTCCAACTAGAGACGAATGGGGTAACAACATGTTTGAAATTAAAACAGGAGATCTAATATAGTACACAGATGGATCATTGAAGAGCAGCCTCTCAGGACTGGGAGTATGTGGCGTGTCACCAAGGTTCAGCCAGTCTGTAAGCCTTGGGCGATACGCTACGGTCTTCCAGGCAGAAGTTTTGGCCATTATCAACTGTCTGCGACTAAATATGAGGAAGAGCTACTATGGTAAGCGGATTCTCATTTTTAGTGAAAGTCAAGCCGCTTTAAAAGCGCTTAATTCTTTCGAAATCAAATCTAAAATGATTTTGGAATGTAGAAACCTTCTTACAGAGCTGGCAACTAGAAACAAGGTGATCTTTGTATGCGTAACAGGGTACAAAGGTATCGAAGGTAATAAAAGGGCTGATGAGCTTGGTAAACAAGGATCATCTTTTGTTCCCATTGGTGCAGAATCTTTTTGTGGGATCAATTTGAAGACCGCAAAAACCAATGTTCTTAGATGGGAAAGACGGAAGATGTATGAAGCTTGGCTCAACACTCCTGGTCAAACCCATGCTAAAAGTATGATCTGTGGATCATCAACGAGGATTGCCTTTGAAATTCTTAGATGCTCTAGGCAGAAGATACGCTTAATCGTAGGCTTCATAACTGGGCACTACTATTTCAGAAAACACCTCCATGAAATGGGACTGTTTAAGCAAGACCCTATCTGCAGGAAATGTCATACGCAAGAGGAAACGGCCAAGCATATCATTTACGAATGCGAGGCTCTTGCATTCCCTAGATTAACTTCTTAAGGTATCATCCATACAAGAGAGTTACACCTAGACTCCATTAAAGGGTTATCGGACTTTATTAATAAAGTGGGTGACCCGAGCAACTGGAACTAGGAAACATTGGATTTGGAGTTAATGGTACAAAATGCTGATTAAAGCAGAGGTGCCAATGACATATAAACCCAACCTCAAGAAAAAGAAGACCTGTTTCAAAGTAATCAGTAATAGTTTCAAGTACAAAAGAGTTTATGACTGACAGCTCTTTTAAGCATATTAAAGGACTTCACTCTTGTTTTTATAGTTGTTCATCTTTTTATTGGGTTGCTCGTCGATTAGTGGTAGAGATGCCGAAAGCGGGCGTAGGATTTAACTTAAAAAATACAGAAGAGCCAATGACAGAGCGAGTACGTGCCTGTTTCAAATTGTTCAGTGTAGTTACAATGTACTGGACTGAATGTAACAAGTAGCGTAAGAGCCAATAACAGAGCCAATAACAGAATACAACTACAAGCAACAATGTCATCGATATATCTATACAGACGGATGGATTATGACATCGTGGTAGGATTTAGATAATCGCTTCTTATGGTAGGGAAGCTGGGTGAGAGAAGAGAAATGACAGTTGGTTTAACTGGAAAATAGAAGAGGGATTCTTGGGAATTGGAAGGTGTCTTTGGGTTGGAGAGGGAGAAATAATGAATTTCTTTGGCAAAATAAAATAAGCATGTACATTTGTTTCGTTTAGATTAATGAAATAAATGAGTTGAGAAAATCAATAATCGTGGCACATTTATTCAGTGATTATAGATCTTTTTCAAATACATCACACCTTCTTTTAAATATAAGAAACGCCTAATATTCTTGTTATGTATTTAACAATTTTTTGATTTTATTTTTGTTATTATTTATTTTAAAATTTTTATTTGATTTTATGAACATATGTAACATATTAATTTAAACCTTAATTTAGACCAGGTTTCTTCAATTAAAAAAATGTTTAAATTAAATTTGTTTACATACTTTAATTGTTATTTTTATTATTGTGTATACTTTTTTATTATGATTTCTTATAAATATGTTTATCTTTTATTCAAACAAGTTTTAGTTTCACTATATTTTATTACAAATATATAGAAAAATGAACTATATAGAATATAAAACGTTTAGAAGAATGCTTTTCTATATTTTTTACCATACCATTAATTTTCATTCATATAATGAGAGTGTTGATTTAAATCTAATAAAGGTAGTTTATTCATTTAAATTTAGAGTTTCGAAATGAAAAAAAAATGCTTTAATTAAGTCAATTTCTACTTAATCTTTATTTACACCATCACATATATTATAGTCATGTTTATTTCTTAAATTATGGATTGATGAAAATAAAATATATGTATTTCTGTTTTCCTATATTTTGTATTAAACATTACATTACTCAATATTTTGCATTAAAACATAAATAACATTTATATTGTTGGTAAAACTGTTTTATATTTTTTGATATTTAATGAGTTTTTATGCTACTATAAAAGCTACTCTAATATAAAATGATTGTATTTACTTAAGCATTATTAATACAGTTTTAATTGCAAAGCTACTTTATTTATCCATAAATTGTTGAAAATTCAGAAAACTGAAATAAGATATGTGAGTTAATGCAATTTTTATTTTAGAAAAATCTGGTTTATCTACTGCCTAAAAATAAAAGCAAATAAACATCTCTTATAAGAAAAATTACTATGTATTATTTATCAACAAATTTTACAATGATTGTCTCGTTAATGTTTAATAATAGAAAAATATGAAAAATTTAATTTAAGGTGATTTTTTAAAATTAATTGCTGCATTTTTCTTAGCAAACTTTAAAAATAAAATTAATTAATTAAATAAATAAATAAATAAAAACTCTTTGTAATTGATTAATTTTCCTACTTTACAATTTTTCTCAAACTATTTACCAGTTTATTATAAAAATTCATTTATATAAGTGGAAAATCTTACTAAATTCAAACAAAAAATTAAGCTGATTAGGTTGAAAAATTAAAATTATATTACCTCGTGTCTTATTTTATATTTTAATTAACATTGAAAATTACAATTGAGTAATTTGAAAATTTACTTAAAAAAGATATAAATTCTGAAAACAAATATAAATGACAAAAGGTTATAATTTTTTTATATTGAAGGAAATATGTTTAAAAAAAACTTATAAGTTCAAAATTTTTCACAGAAAAATGGTTTGTTGAGGAAATAACTTGTTTCTTTGCCTCATACTAGAAATTAAAGCATTACAGGAAAAAAACAAAAAATTGGAATTAATGAAATGTTGCATAAATATTAAGAATTATTTTTTAATAAATTATCACACATAAGCTCTTTTTATTAATATTTAAGTGAATGCTTATTTGTAAATGATAATGATTTAAATTAACGTTAATTATATTAATTAATTTTATGGAATAATATAAAATACTATATATTTAATAATTTAGTTTTAATTAATTATTATTTTTTTATTACTAATTTAGTTTTTATTCAATTTATTATTAAAATCTAAAAAACTTTGTCATTATTTTTTAATCCGATAGATGGCAGTACAAAAGAAATTGTAATAAGTACAAAAATGTAATCAGTGAAATACTTGTTACTTTAAAAGTAACTGTACTTAGTATGTACCAGGTACAAGAAAAGTAACAACGTCCCATCGCTATTGCCACGTTTTCTGTTCTCAGTTATCTTCTTCTCGAAGTGAAAGTATCAAATTGTATATAATATTTGTCCTTAAAATAATATGAGGGAATTATTTAAATTCAGATTCTGAAAGTCACATTTGAAAAACGTTTGTAATGCATTATATCAAATTCAACAAACACTGTTTTCGCCAATTTTTTCAAAATCATTCAAGAAATCAAGATATTATAAACACGCATTCATATATGATATTATAAAAATGTATAATGTAAGACAAATTAATTAACACTATTTTGTAGTAATCTTATTTTTAGGTCTCTCTAGTAATCTTTTTCCAGTCAAGGTAAGCCATCAAATAATTAGTTCTCATGAAATTAGTCCCATTGCTGTACATTTTTCTCGGCCGACCTCGTCTTAGTATGAATTTTCTCAAGCCTAATAAGAATCCATCAGTTGAATGACTTAGGATCAGCTCCAAATGTACAGCATGGTAAATCGCACATGTAAAGATAACTATCCATGCCTTATTACCGTTCTTTAAATAAAGTTGACCTGCTAAATCCACACCAGTCACTTCAAAAACTAGTGGACCTCTCACTCTATCCTTAGGTAGTGGAGCAGGAACAGTTTTAATTTCTTTCGAAGCGTATTTCTTACAACGAATACATTGGTTTGTGAGTCATTGAACAGTTTTTCTGTCTCGTAAAATCCAAAAATGTTGTCGTAGATTTGATAGAACAACTTGTGTTCCATTGTGGCAGGAATTTGTATGATTTTCGAAAATCAGTCGTTCCACAAGTAAATGATTGGAAGGTAAAACAATAGGACATATGAAGTTTTCATCATCTTTCTTCGCACTATTTTCGTCTTCAACCTCATAAAACCTTCAATGTCAATAAAAACGTTGAGACTTTTCCAGTTTATTTTGAGGTAACTGTGTCAGCAAAACTTTCCTGCTGCACAGTTTTTAAAAGTATCTTCTCTCAGCCATTTGGATTTCATCTACAGATAACTCTTGCTTGCGGTTGTGATGTCTACAATTGTAACCAAATCGAAGAATCCAGTCTTCTTATCTCAATATTTTTGAATATTTCGAAAATTGATTCAGATACCAAACAGTTTCACAGGAAAATATTGACTGATGTCACTCCCTTCCTTTTCTCTTTTGAGACTTCTTCGTTAATTTTATTTCGGAACTAGGCCAATTTTCCCCAGGAAGTCTAAGCCATTGAGGGCCCTCCCACCACATTGCCTCTAAAAGTGTCTTCATGGTGCATTCTCTTGATGGAAGATCCACGGGAGATACTTTCAGTAGCAATTGACTCTGATGTGCTTTTAATGTTATTTGATGTTTTACCCATTAAAACCAACCTAAGTAAGTTTCATATGAAATTAATCCACATTCAAGTTTATGTATGAGTCCAGCGAAAAGCTCTCCACAAAAGTGCATTCCAATCAACAATTCTATTCCAGGGGAACCTTCTTCATAATCAGGTATCTAGATTTTCTTTTCTCTTAATTCTTTATTCCACAGTCCTCTTTTGAATCTAGGAGTTTTTCCACAAATGGATTACTGATACAAAACCTGTATATCAAAAGGATATTTACCATTGAGTGACTTAAGCTGAATTTCATACAAACCGTAATTTTTCACCGGTGATCTAACACCACCAAACAATGAATGGGTTAAACTTCTCTTACTTATGGGTACAAGTCCTAATTCTTTGGCAGTCTTTTTCAATATATGCGAATTCTGAGAACCACTGTCAATCAATGCTCGGACACACTTCAGTTTTCGTTTTTTTAAAATTATTCACAAGTATAGTCTGCAACAATACAGATTCAGAATATTCTTCGTCGATCAAAACCTTGCTCGAGTTGATCGTCTCATTCACTGAAATCTCTCTTTTGTAGGTAATTCGAAACACATAATTGCTTGGTGTCGTCCAGTACAAATCATACACTTTATTTTTGATTTACACTCCTTTGCTCTATGATTATCCTTCTCTTGGAATAAAATTTTTGAATTTAGTTTTCGTGTATGGTAATATTAAATCATGGAAAAAAAACGTGGGTAAGCACTGCACATACATTTGAAATTTGTTCTATGAAGATAGTGTTAGGATATTAAAGTATCACTGTCTCTGCTTTTACCCTCTCTAGATAATAGATCCTCCTGACTCGAGCGCCCTCTGGGGATCAAACGGTGCATATTCTGGTCAGACGTCTTTCTGCCTTGCTTGAGAGTAGATGCGTTGACTCTCTTGTGTATCATTGGAAATGTTCCTTAATGTTATTATTTTTCATTGTCATTACTTGTGTTGTAATTGTCTGTTGTCATTAAACATGTCTGTTTATGTACCACTGTGCCTTCTCTTTATTTCATTTTATACCTAAAAGATTGCACACAAATAGCCAATTATTAAAGAAATTTGGCAATTTTTAAAGGAAAAAAAAATTCAGATTTTCGTTTTGTTGATTTAAAAATTTTATCAGCAAGCAAAATTCGTTGGAAAGGAAAATCATTTCAACAAATTAATATGAAAAAGTAAATAGTGTAAATGGTTACATATATGTCTTATATTTCTGTTTAATGAATTGTTTTTTATTGCGTTATTATCGTTCGATCTGTAAAATTATTGTCCAATTTCTATTAATCTAATTTATTTTGTGAAAATAGAGGTTTTCAGAGTTAAGGATTAAATGTGTGCGAGAATTTAAACAGCTTAGCAATATTTTACGATATTTTGGCTACTTGGCGACAAAACGTAAATGTAAAATTTCCAAACTTTCGAGTCCAAAAAATTAATACAAACGGAGTTATCATACTATAGGAGTACTATAGAGTAATAGTGAAGGGGTATAAATATCGACCTTACCAAGCGGTAAGTTAGGTGAAAGTGAAACAAAAAATCAGACGCTTGAGTCATCAGCTCTCTAAATTTCTGTGTTTCTATTTTGTATTATAGAAACTGTATAGGTTTTTATCCTGTGTAAAAGCTTCAAGTTAAAGTAATGATAGTCACTTTGATTAAAAGAATTAATATTAATAAATTGAATATAAAAATTTTAAAGAGATGTGAAAAAAAACACATCTCTTTTTTCTATTGTTACAAAACGTATTTGACTCAGACACTCGAAAACACATATAGGATACATTTTTTTCTTTCTTAATATAAAGTTATGCAAGATGTGAACCATTATTAATTAAAAATTAAAAATATTAATAAAAAAAAAATATTAATAAAAAATAAATTTTTTGCAGATTTATGATACTGCAGATAATTTGTTCTCTAATAATAAATTTTATTCCATATATCCCTCACGATGGATTGGACGTACCGGACCTGTGGCTTGGCCTCCTCGCTCACCGGTCCTCAATCCACTGGTCACCGGTGTCAACTGTGAAACGAGACACATGGGCGGCATTTAGAGCATTTGCTGTGAGGTTTTAACAAAACAATAAATATGATTGTGAAACTTTTGGCATTATTCATTCGATTACCCAACAGTGTTGTAAGTGTTGGGAATTTCCCTTTTCTGCCTCTCAAAGTGGAATGCGTAATAAATGCGTAATTATTGCTTGTCTAGATGGATATTATCACCCCTCTTAATTTGTAAGAACAATCACCTATATATATATATTAATGTGATGAATGAACATTAATTTTTATGCATTTTTTCTACTAATCTAAATTATTTTCTAGAAACTAGCATCATGGCAATTTTAAGAAAATTAAAAAACTCACAATTAAATATCTCTAGTGCAATTGATTTATTAAGTATTTTTTAAATTGAGCAATTCAGACTTTAATTTAAGTAATATTTGATAATCCAATTGTAATCATGTTTGATTTATAAGGAAAAAAGTCTCTGAATCAGATTTATAGCTATTATTTCAGCTATCTCACAATGATTTGTGACAGTAATTTAGAAAACACATTAATATAATATTTTAAGGAAAGAAATCTTATAAATCTTGATCTTAATTTAAAAAATAATCCTTATTTTAATACGATAAATAAAATATAAAAATGATAATTATAAAAGGTAATATATATAAATATGGAAAAGATTTTATGTCAAATTGATTAATATTTAATAAGCTTTCATTTTCATAAGTATTTAAATTATTGTTAAGTATAGTATAATATTGCAACAAAGTTTTTTTTAATCAAAAGTACAGTATGGTTACAATTTATTTATTTCAGAAAAATCATTTTTCTCCCATTCTTAATTAGAGCGTTAAATTCTTTTATGATAAATAAAGCTCAAACCGCTTTCATTGTCACCCATAGTGTAGAGTGGTCAGCGTGCCTGACTGTGGGTAGGAAGGTTGTGGGTTCGAGTCCCGGTTCGGGCGTTAATGTGCTTTTTTCTCTCCTGTCTTTGTCCTTTCTGTGTGTGAATGCTTGTCTACCTTAAAAACGGGTACCTAAAACGCGTGTACCGAGGAAGTCGAGCTCCACACCAAATTACGGTTCAGTTGGAAAAACGGAGCCGAGGCCATCATATTGTCAGAATAGCTTGCTCAAGACAACAACTGCTTTTATTAAAATCAAATATGAAATAAGGTTTAATAAATACTAATAGAAATATAGAATTACTTCCAAAAATGTTAATTACGTTTGTTCTTAATTTTATTCTTATTTTGTTAATCAGAAAGTAAAGAATTATTTTAATAGCTAAATGCAATGAGAAATGCGCAAGATATTTCACGATAGATAAAATATTTTTAAAAAAATTGCAAAGGAATATCGCCAGAGATTAGAAGTTTTGAAGCCTTTTAGCGTACGGAATTTGCTCCAAGCATTTTTTATATGTTGTAGTTTCATGCGATATTTATGTCAAATTATTTAAATTGGTGCGTGTTTATGTTATGATGAATACATTGAAGATTTTATAAAGCAAATTATTTTTTTTTAACGAAAACTGGTAATCATAACATTTATAAATTTTCAAAATATTCATTGAACAGTAACGAGTTTGTTGTTGAATGGGGACCTCTTTGGCCTATATTTTATCTGTTTGTAGATTCGATTCTGATCTGTGGCTTAGATGCTTATTGTGGACAGGAGATAACTTTATCTCATAGCTTGTGATTGAATTAACTTTATGTGCGAAAAACGACCCTTATAAATTACATGTCCATTGATTAAACACACTGTAATAATTTAAGCTTTACTGCAGAAAATAGAAACATTTCCTAAATCGAGAATTTATGGGGGAAAATTTAAGGACGGGCACAAGAGGGTTGAACCTTATGCCACAACAAGACCAGAACCTGCTACTCATTTATCGTTACCCAGCGGGAACCTGTGAACCAAATCACAGAGGCGAATAGCGTTGCCCGCGCCATAGCACCACAAACCCGTTTATAGGGCGGGCCATATTCATATAACAACACAGAGAAGGAAAGAAACATCCATGCCCGAATCGGGATTCGAACCCGGAACCAACAGCACAAGAGTCAGGAACGCTAACCACTCAGCCAATCGGTCAGCAATTTTTTTTTAAAGTAGGAATTACAATTTTGTTGGAAAATATTGGGTTTGTAATTTTCAGAGTCCTTAAACATGATATAAATTTCATTCACTAAAAATATGACTTTACGAATGCCATGCAATAAGGTAACATTACTGAAATGAAAAATTTATTGTCGTAAGCGAAAGCAAATGCAAAAAAAAAAAAAAAAATGATCAAAATCCACTCAGAAACTCGGCCTCATATACATATCATCCATGACTAATAAACACATTATATATATATATATATATATATATATATATATATATATATATATATATATATATATATATATAAACTCCGTGGCACCACAGTCCATGTAGGCCAAGGCCTACAGTGCCCATAACAGAATTCATGACCGAGGGGCCTGGGGTGCAGTGCGAAGTATATATCCCAGTTAGGTGATCAGCCTAATGTGAAACTCCCAGTATATATATATATATATATATATATATATATATATATATATATATATATATATATATATATTTGTATATGTATATATATACATATATATATGTGTATTTATATATGTATATATATATACATATATATATATGTGTATATATATATATGTATATATATATATATATATATATATATATATATATATATATATATATATATATATATATATATATGTAATATATATATATATGTTTATATGTTGTCGTGTGGCAGCTAGTCCATCATTATAGGGTGCGCGCAACTCCACTTTTCCAACTGAATCATATTTTGATGTGGAGTCCGACTTCCTCAGTACACACATGCTATAGATACCCGTTTATAGGGTAGGCAACCATTCACAAACCATTCATACAAAGAAAAAACAAAGGATAGATAGAGAGAGAAAGTGCATCCATACCCGAACCGGGATTCGAACCCAGGACCTCGGTATCCGCAGTCAGGCACACTGACCATTAGACAGGTTGGGATATATATATATATAAATATGTAAGGAGTAAGACCAAGAAATTAAGTAAATATATCAAATATTTTATATATAAGTGTATCAAAACTTACTTATATATTCTGTTACATATTATGTATAAGTAGAAGTTATTTTGGTTACAGAAACTGTTGTATCAGTACCTTAATTGAAAGCATGCCAACGGGAGCAGTGGAATTCCCATGAAATATTTTTAAAAAAGATTAGGAAGGTTGCTTGCTTTTGTTCTTTTTGATTAGAGCACTCATTTTACAGCCGCCCTATCTTAAAATTGTTAGAAAAATGGCGCCTTGTCGTCTTCACCGAAATTAGCTCCCCTTCCCCTGTCATCTTATCATCCTTGTTAAAAATGAATTAAGAACCGAATATGTGAAGTGGAATTATTCCCGTAAATGTGACGCACCCAGTGGGTGTGTTTGTTAAATTTAAAAGCAATATATTTTCAACTTAAATTCATCTCTCATCCTCAGAATTTTTTTTAAACACAAATTTTCAAAAACTTACATTAATTTAAGTGCTGGCGGTCTGTTTGAAAATGTTTTTAAATACAAAGAATTGTGCCGTTCATTATTATTATTATCTAACCTTATGATTGTCATGTCAAAAGTAAGCAATTTAAAAGCACATTGATTTATTTTCATTTCATTTTAAAATGAGAAATTTTAAAGACTAATTAAAAATATTCCCTAATTTTTCTCATGCGTAAATCCATTGATGGATTGATTGTTAGTGCTGAAGTTCAAGCTTCTGTATAAGGTAATATAATTTGTGTGTGTGTGTACAATATAAAAAGCATAAAATAATTACAATATAATAAATAATATCATTTGTATAATTATTGTAATAGCAAATTCGATAAATAGTGTATTAAATTGCAACATAGAATATGATTTTAACAGCGTTTTTTATTTTAAGGAAATTCTAAAATGGCGTAAAAATAATTTGACGTTGCTTTTGAAAGATTATAACATTCCAATATTTCATTCTATATGGAGAAAAACACAATATTTTAGCAAAAATATTTCTTAATAAAAAAAAAAAAACTCTCTTTACATAGTATTGTATAGCCAGTTGAGAGTTTTATGCTCCTATACCATTACTTTTATTAGCTTTGATTTATAAGGGGCCTAGAAATTTTCTTTTCTGTATTTAAAATATTAAGTATGATATTCTGAAATAAAGTGCTAACCTTCATATTTATGTTATATAAGGAAGCTAGAGTCTCTTGAGAAAAATTAGTAATGTCTCTTGAAAAAAAGGATAGAACAATTAATTGAGAAATAAAAAAAGATCGCTTGCAATCTAAGCAACCTGTAAGAACAATTGGGTGATTTATAATGCATTCTAGATTGTCTGAAACGATGGCGATCGTAGTTTCGAGATTTTAACGCTGAACATCATCTTGTTAGAAGAAAAATTATTCCATATTCAGCATCATGATGGTCGCATCCATATTTAACGCATAAGTATTTGACATGAACTTCATGTAAATAATGCACATATATTAGACACTATTGGATAGCCATCAAAGTAAGAACACTGTCAAAGGCAGAATCCAACAATAGGCATATCCTTTTGTTTTAAAACTAATTTCTATACAGCATATTACATTATGATGACTGCCTTCATTTTATATAGCATAAGAGATGAAAGCATATTGTCAAGATGCATACGACATCATCATATGGTCGATTGCCAACTGCTGGTGTCATGGGATTGCTTTGGATACGTGTCTCGATCACTTCTTGTTTGCGTTACATGCATTTTGAAGAACATTTATGACAATGTGTTAAGGACATTGCCTTTACTCTATCTTCGGAGTCAACGTAACGATACGTTTTTACAAGATAATAGGTATTATTCCCATTTTTCTGAAGATTTCAACTAACGGTCTAGCTTACGACTTCTCTTGATCTTTCATAAATTGAAAACCTGGTGTCTGCAGAATGCAATCATTAGCCAATCATTACGATAGACGAATGCAATAGATGATACTGAAATTGCGTGGTGCAGCGCACTCAATCTGAGTAGGCTGAAATATGGGTAGGCAAAGGCCACTAAGGAATCAGGCTCACGTAATTTAACATTCTCGACTAAATATTTATTTACAAATTTACAGGATAATTTACAAGGAACTTTCATAAATTCTAGACTCCAAGAAAACTGATGAATTCCTCAAGTTCTGGAACGTTTCATGCACTTTCGGTCGGGGAAAAACTCCTCACAGGTATCAGACTTTTCAATTCCGCACTCGGAAAATCGCTCTATAATGTCGATGATCCTCTTCGGAGAGTACTGGAGACTTGGATATTTCGGATCGAGGTCTCCCGTCAATCTCCGTGATCATGAGCTAAAGGCTGCTCACTTTTCTCTTTCGGTTGCTTAGACTTTTCTGCTCTGGGACTCTCTTAGGAATAGTCTCTTAAAAAACACTTGTAGGTAGAAGATCTCAGCCCCCCCCCAGAGCTTGCTATTTATATCCAAGCTTTCCCTTTACATCTGGAACTCCAGTAACCTCTAGATTTTTCTTTTGAGGTCACTCTTCGACTCATATTTCCGGCCACTTCACCGATTCAAATCAGAAAGAGTGAAGAGGCAATAAATTCTCCGAATACACCGATCCCCTCACCAGATGATTCCGGGCCGTGGTAGCCATCGGCCTTCCATAATGGCAACCATCCGGGTTAAATTCCCAATGCTCGTGAAATCTGTGGAATCGAAAGTCCTGTGGTCGGTCATTGAGCAGTTACCATGATGCAATGATCAGAAGATTTCCTCCCCCTTTAGATCAATGTCAAAATTTAGGGAATAGATCCTTTGGTGGTGCCCTCTATCGGACGATTTGAAGAGAGAAGTCGTACTTTCACCTTCGTTATGCTCTGATTAAAACAAAAGACGCTCCCTATTGACTTAAATTCGCATAGTCAAGGCACAGGAGCTTGGCTTGTGCAAGCGTCATAAGTAACAACACAGGTGATTCCAATTTATTTTGAGAATTTACCTATGTCATGAAGGACTTAATGGCCCTTGACGAATCCTGTTTGCAGTTCCCACATCGTCCTCCAATCACAACTAATTGATAATCTTTGACAGAGCGTAGTTCCTGAGTTCTAACAGGGAAGAATAAATCTCTTTTACAGCTGCAAAGGGTGTTAAATGCCATTGAAAGTCTGGAATTAACTTGGGAGTTTGTGCAAGCAATAACGTTGAGGCAATACCATATCTTCGGTGTCTCCCCAAATCTATGTTTTCACAAGATAATGGTTATTGTTCAACTAACTATCTAGATAAGGCATTCTCTAGATCTTTCATCAATTGAAAACGTGCTGTTTGCAAAATGACTGATATTCTAACATTTGCCAGTCATTACGATAGACAAATGCAATTGAGGATACTGTAAGTGAGTGGATTGTTTTATCGATGTTTTACATCTCTGTTCAATTTCGTTTTAAGGAAGGAATCAATATCAAAAGAAACCAATAAACTAAGCAGCCAATATTAACAGCTAATGCTGTTAATAATGGCTGTTTAGATTATTGTGTGTGATTCCTCGGAATCTATGCATTCGTATTTATCGAAAATTGAAGGATTTGTTCTATCTCCCATAAACACATTTAATGTATATCGATATTAAATATAATTCTCTTATTTGCATATCTTCCTGATGTGAAAATTTTAATCGCTTTTTGTGGGTATAGTTACAGTTATAACTTTATTGAATTCTTCTCGAGGTTGCATGACTTTTATTACAAATATGTGTAAAAATTGTTTTTAATTAAAATTTTAATATGATGAGTATTTGAAATCATCTACACAATATATGAAGATATTTTAGGTCGTATTCTATTCGTGTCATTCACATTTTAATAAAAATTCTAAAACAGCCCTGAATAAATATATCAAAATTTTCTCCCAAACTATTATTAATTTAATAATTCTTATAACCTTTTGTTAATTTAAAATGTGATATTTTCTCGATTATTACAGTTTATGATAATTTAAAATTTAATTTACTTTACTTTCTCGTTTTTTTATATTATCATTTCGAAAATTTGTTATTTTTTGAAATATTAATTCCTTTTTTTCAACAGCAATTTAGTTTTTACACATGGTCTACAAAATTAACCATTTCATGATTTCGAGCATTTATAGTTACAAAAATAGCTCTCAGATAACTGGAAATTTCATAAAAGAGGAAGATTCAAAAAGTTATTAATAATGATTTGCTTATTATTAAATTTTTGCAATCACGAGCCCTAAAAATATTATAGTACATTTTTAATATTAAATGCAATATTATAATATTTAAAAATAGTAGTACAGTATATTTAAATTTCTCTCATAGTGCCCTTTATAACTAAAAAAGATATTGCATTTACTTTTATAGACAACAATTGGTATAGTTTGCAAAATTCAACAGAGGATTAATAGTTAAAGAGAAAGAGTGTAAGTAAATTACTTTTTCCAATGAGAAACTATTTTAAGCTCAAAAAAGTATAAGGTACATTTCAATAATGTAAGTTATCTAATATATTTGTTTTCTATGCACTTAATTTAGTTTTATAATTAAGAAAATTTTACGGAAGAAAATTACAGATTGTATTAATATATATATATATACACACACACACACACACACACACACACACACACACACACACACACACACACACACACACACACACACACACACACACACACACACACACACACACACACACACACACACACACACACACACACACACACATATATATATATATATATACTTAGAACAGTATTTTAATGCCATGTTCCAACCCTAATATTTTTAGTAAATACTTAATATTTTTATACTAATTTTTTTAGCAAATTACATGATATTTTACCTATACTACGATTTATTATAGATATTATACACTTATATAATATTATATTATTAAATACATAATAGGATATTATTATACCTATATATACTTATACTACGTAGCAGCAGTAAATAGAATATCAAAAATTTGGTATCAATTTTTCCAAACATAGCATATTTTTAAATGGAAAAGTATACTTAAATTGAGATTTTCTCCTGTATAAAAATATGAAAAAGAAAATTTAACCACAAGAAAAATTAGATTTACATTGTGCATTGCACAGTTGCATATCAAAAATAAAAAATTCTAAATATTATTATTGTAATGTTACATTTAATATATATATATATATATATTGTATAACAACATGATTTTTTAAAGGATTATTAAACAACATGATGACATTTAAACAACATACTAGTTTATTAAAATAAAGGAAGGAAAAAATTTCAAACATTTTAAGGCTTAAGGCATTTTTAGAAGTTTTTATGATTTTATTATTTTTTAGTATTTTTTAAGAAACTATTAAAACAAATTTTAGCTGAATGTTTTTGTCACATAACTAAGAAATGACATTACACAAAAAAACAAAGAAATGACATTACTGAAAGCTCACCATATACACACATTTAGTTGAAAAAATTCTCAACTTCATCACAAGATTTGAAATTCTTGGAAAAGAATCTAAAGAATCCAGAGCTTCTTCTCAGATAGTTTTCCAGACTTAATTTTGAAGATTAGAATATAGTTCTCATTAACTGCAATGCTTTTTTTTTTGAGTTTTCCCAAGGTGAAAAAAAAAGTCTTTCTTATCTTTTTTTTCTCACAAAGTCTTAAATATATAGAAAGATAAAAAAAATGTACAGTAATGAGAAAAAAAGGTTTCAAGCATTTTTTTGTGTTACTATACACGTTGTTTTAAAAATAATCAAGAAGCCCGCAAGAATATGGTAACTTCTGACATTCTTTACAAAAACAACGAGTTTTTTTTTATTTCATTTAATGTGTTACGAAATACGTATAAGTATTTTTTTTAATTAAGATTGTTAAATTTCATTTGTAGAAATTATAATATTTCATTGTTATGACATTAACCTTTGTCATGTTTCTAAGAAAATAACAGTTTCTAACATGATTTTGCAGAATAATCATTTATTGATAAATAGGAACCGAATCTTTTATAAAGTAAAAGATATATTTTGACCTTAATAATAAAAAAATTATTTTACGAATCAATAAAAATCATTTATTGTCAATGCCCATTTCTTAAATTTTGATAAGTTTCTAGATAATATTTTAACATATATTATCGAAGAATATTAAAATTAAAAATAAAATAATAAACATTAAATAAGCTTTGTAATTTTGAATTATTTTCAGCTGCCAAGTTTAAAACACATACTTTCCAGCACAAAAAAAACAAACAAACACGATTTTATATTTTATCAAATGTGATATGAATTATAAATATATTTTTTATTTACGAATATCGAAATATAAAAATTAGAAATAAAATAATAAATATTAAATAAGGTTTGTACTTTTGAACTATTTTCAGCTGATGACAAGATTAAAAAGTCGATTTCTGAATTTTCACGCTTCGCATACAACAGAATACTAATACTGGAACATACTTTTTAATAGGTTGATATCTGGAAAGTATATTTACTTAATTTAGGTGGAAATAATTGCTCTCATAAATATTAATCAAAACAAATATTTAAAATTTATGTGTACACAATTTTTTTACGAATTATAAAACTTTCATAAATGTTTGAAATACATAAAGTCAAGTTTTAACTGTCATCTAAAACATAAGTATTGAAATTTCAACTATGATTTTTATTATTTTAATGTATCAGATGTTTCCAATATTCAATAAAAAATTTCCAGAGTTCAAAATACATTAAACTTTGCATAATTTTCTTGAATTATTTTAAATGAGTCAATTATTTTATAATTTTGCTTGAATAATTTTTTGACACTTTATTTCGAATGCTTTTTTAGAAAATGTGATTATTGTAACAAAAACTGCGTTAAAATCAAAGTAAATTACTGTTATTTTTAAGTACCACAATAAAAATATTTTCAGCCGATATTTTGGGGTTATCTTATGAAGAGTGTGTACTATGTTTTTTGCATCTGAGAAGTATACTGGAAAATGATGAGTAATGGATTTCTCCAAAGTAAGATAATAAACAAGGAGATAATTGGATTTTCCAATGTTAGTCTATATTTTATGAATCTTATTTTAAAGTTAATATCCATTCTTCGAAGTCGAACAGTTGAGGTCCCCCTGTTGAGCTAAAGAAGAATAGCATATGTATTTTAATTATAAGTACTTGTGACAGGTGAAAGAGAAAATTGCTTTCTGAGAAATAACCGGGATAAATCAAGAAATCTATTTTAGCACACATTTTATATAAAAAATTAAATTAAACCTTGTATTTTTTCTCCAAATTTTAAAACTATTTACTGTATTCAGACATATATATTGTTATATGTTTAGATACATCAACAATTGTAAGAGCTACATTATTTATTTTTAAACTTAATGATTTTGATGTAAACTTCGGTATTTAACAAGATAATTTTAATATTTTATATAAAAAGTACATAATAACTTGCTCTCCAACGGTTGATAAACTAACTTAACCACTAATTATCAAAGAATTGCAAGTTTAATATTTTCCTAAAGTTAAAGCAAGTGCCGCTTTTATTTCTTCATGTGAACAAGTTATATTTTGATGTCCTAGAGACAAATGATTTCAGGGACAGAAAAACTATTGGTTAGATTCTTGTTATAATTGAACAAAGGAGAAATGAATTTGCAATTATCCTGTATATTCTGTCATAGTGGGAGTTTTCTAGGTATCTTCCTTTGTGACACGAAAATACGGCTCATTTTTGATGATAGTCTGTCCCCCAAACAATGAACTGCTGATGTTAATGAGTATACATCGTTGGTACGCCACTCCTTAGACAATATTAATGTAACATTATAAAAACAATTTTATTTTTATAGTTAATTGTGCGTACCTACATTATAAACTCAACTGAATCATACCAGGGACAAGATATTTTTATTATTTATGTAATGATTTTTCTGCTATTCATTTAAATGATTCAAATAAACTATATTTTTAACATAAATTAATGAATTGTAAATTATAATTATATAAGATAAATTGTTTTTATAAATAATACAATTGATTGGAAAATCCAGAAAGTATATATTTTTAAAGTTAATTTATCTTAAATAAAATGTAATAAAAAATATAATTGTGTACATTTAAACAATTATAAGTATAATTTATTAAAAATACATATTAGCATAACATATACTGACAACACAAAATTATATTTATTTAGTTTAACTATTCGTAACAAAATTGGTTTCAAGATTCATCTTGTTTTATTGAGGAATGTCAGATTTTTCCCCATATTTCCCCAGTTAACTGATTGAAGATACTATTCGTCACAAAATTGGATTCAATATTCATCTTGTTTTATTGAGGAATGACAGATTTTTCCCCATATTTCCCCAGTTAACTGATATAAGATACTATTCGTCACAAAATTGGATTCAAGATTCATCTTGTTTTATTGAGGAATGACAGATTTTCCCCCATATTTCCCCAAATAACTGATTGAAGATACTATTCGTCACAAAATTGGATTCAAGATTCATCTTGTTTTATTGAGGAATGACATATTTTTCCCCATATTTCCCCAGTTAACTGATTGAAGATACTATTCGTCACAAAATTAAACTCAAGATTCATCTTGTTTTATTGAGGAATGACAGATTTTCCCCCATATTTCCCCAGTTAACCGAGCGAAGATAAATGGTTCCATGTTCTTTCGGATGGAAGATAAAATGAACCAATCTCCGAAATCCCCAATCTTCAGAAGGTTTATGTAGTTTAAGTTTTTACTCTCCTTCCTGGAGGTGAAAGCACGCATCTGCAGAAACACCACTCTGTACGCCGGAATAAAGATATTACAGAGTAGGTCCAAAATGCTGAAAAACGATAGGACTGACAAGATAATGAACCAAATCCACATGAAGAGGAAAAGCTTAACATTTAAGGCGTTAAGTGGCAGAACGCACAAAGTGTCGAAAACATCGACCCTTCCTCCAGCGCCGTACCGCTTAAAATAACAACTGGTAACAAGCGGGAACAGGTGAATGGGGTCCCTCAACCAGTCTGAACTGTAATGTTCTTTGTAAAGTAATCCTAATCCAATGAATTCACCATGAAGGAAGATATCCACGATGTAAATCTGTACAAGTAGATTAACAAATGCAATAAGTTCGCACAAGAGGTAAAAGAGAACGTATTCTTTGTGAGAACCCCACCGGTTCTCAATATATTCCACTGCTGCGTCGAATTCGGATATTTCTTCCCCTTCTTCTACGTTCTTTTAAAGAAGTCGTGATCGATGAGTTCGTAGAATTTGTTCATGCGGTCCTTGTCAAGGCTCTTCCAAACCATATGCGGGAAATAAAAGAAGAGAGCCTGGATGAAGAGGAAGATATAAACGTACTGATAATAGTTCCGGAATGTGTATTCAGAATCTTTAGTAGTGACTCCTATACCTGAAAAAGGTATTTCAAATCCAGCCTGAAAAGAGAAAGGAAAACTTTTTATTATTGTTTTATTAAAGATTAATTATTTAATTTTACATCACTTAAAGTAGCACTTTCATGTTAAAAATGTACTTACGAATAAATTTTTCTTATAAAAAACACTTCCCAATTAATTAAATCATCATACTAAGTCATGGGTAGTACTTTGTTTAGTAAAAACAAGATGAGAAATGACTGTGAAACTATCAATGGTTGTTCATTATATGCATCCATCCATGTAACAATAGATGTTCATGTGCACAAACGCTACGTGACAAACAAGCCTAGACCTTGTGAAAAAGAATACTACGATTTCATATTTTCTTGTAAGATTTTTTAATTCTCATGTTAAAGGATATTGCGTTACTTACTACTAAATTTCGTGGCATGACAGCCCATGTGGGCCAAGGCCTACAGTGCCTATAACTGTTTTCATGGCCGAGAGTCCTGGGGTGCGAAGCATATGTCCCAGTTAGGCGGTCAGCCTAGCGTGAGACCCCGGTGTTTAGTTCCCAAGCATGCTTGGTGCTCAGTTTATCAACCCACTAGAAGGATGAAAGGATGAATCAACCTTGCTCAGCCCGAGGATTGAACCTCGGACCAGTGTCTTGGGAGCGTGAAACGCTACCACTAAGCCACCGGGTTTCATATTGTTATTTACAATTCCATAAAATTAAAGTAGAGTGAAAAAATTTTCACAGTTGAATCGAGATTTAACTTAGAAATAAAACTGCCAAATAGTGTAATCTATTAAATGATTGGGATAATGTTTATCATACCATCATATGAACAGAAAACTGACTCAAAGCTTTGAACGAAACTTGCTTTTAATCAGAATGACACATAATTTAATTCTTCTATCTGTAATTGCAAGAATAGTTGGGTATTAGTAAGTGTTTTTTTTAAACTGGCTTTTATGCTGGTACAGATGTCGTATTATTCAGAATTCAAAATTCTGAATAGTTTTGGCGATGAAGAAATGTTGCCAAGATGACGTGTCGTGACGTGTGCGATGACGTAGATACTAGGGCTGTCAAAATAAAATTTTCTGCATAATTTTTATAGGTCTCCATATATGTGACGTAATAAAAACCAGGTTGCCAGATACATATGGAAATCCGCCAAAAGACCACTAAAGCAGAATTTGGCATCCTGGATTATACGGCATCTGTGCATTTATGCTTAGTGACTTAAGGATGTGGTTAAAGAACATAATAACTCGCAGAGCAACTATACTTAAATCAAGTTTAGCTGTAGTTCAGACACTTTGAAACAATTTGTTATTATTTCATTTAATTATTTCTAAAGAGTATAGCATCATTTAAAAGTTTTTTTGCTTTGCTTTTATTACTAAATGAAAAATACTTAACATAAGAGGGGTAAATGAAAACTCTTCAAACGTTTTTACCTAAATTTTTTGATAAGCAATGGTTTGTTTTCTATTATTAATATAATACCCTTCATAATATAAATTTATTATGCATGTCTTTTGGTGTTCATCTGTACAAATTTTTTTTATTTTATGATTTCTGAATTAATTTATTTAAAATTAATACTCAATTATTCGAGGAAAAAATTTTTTGTGTTTAAAAACATCAACATTTTATATTCAAAAATGTATTTAGCACTTTAGTTATTATATCAATTTGAAAATTTTCAATTAACTCGTTATAATTTCAATAAGAAGTTTTAATTTAAAGAGTAATTTAATAACAAATGAATAATTATAAAAATGTTCATTATTTGTCATGTGTGAATGTATGAAATAAGAATATATAAAATATAATATTAGATGTAATATATTCCATCAAGGTAGTATAGTATATAACTATCTACCTTGCTAACTATCTACACACACATAATCTAACCATCTACATAACTACATTGATAACTATCTATCTCGCTATATACTGTTCTCTACTAAATGTTCTAATAACAAGAGAGTTAAGCCTTTTTAACTATCCTTAATAAAAAATAGATATTTTAAAATTAACAATGATTATAAAATTTTGACCGTAAAACCTTTTACATTTACTTTTATAAAATATTTAGCACATCAAATTTATGAAATCCAAGGTATATAATCAATTGTGCAAGGTATTTTGTCTTCTCTAATGCCTTAATTGTATCACAGCAAATTCTTATTGTAGGCTTAATGTTGGCATTCATTCACATATTAATGAAAGAATTAAGAAAAACGCAATCCACAAACAAAACTTTGATCTAAATACAGGCTCTTATATCGCATTCCTTTTTGAATAAAATATTTTGCATCAAAACTTTTTATTGGATAATTATCAGTATTATCAAGATATTTTTTAATATCTTTATCACTGCAAAGTAATAAAAAATATTAAATTTAAAAGGCCGTTTCGAAATAAACTATGAATGAGGAATAATTTTTATAATTGGAAAACTTTATAAACTTTCCCATAATAAAAAACAATTAATAAGAATATAAATCTTTTCTTCATTCATAAAACTCAAATGACATGGATTATAATTTTTTTCAACAGAAAGTATGAAACCGTAGATCATACTTGATGCTATGTTGTTGTCTTGTGCCAGCTAGGCTGGCATTATTGGGTGCGCTGCTCCACTTTTCCAACTGAACCCTAATTTGGTGTGGAGTCCGACTTCCTCAGTACACACATGCCATAGGAACCCGTTTATAGGGTAGGCAACCATTCAAGACCCATTCATACAAGGAAAGGACAAAGACAGGAGAGAGAAAGTACATGTATGCCCGAACCGGGATTCGAACCCAGGACTTCCCTATCCGCAGTCAGACACGCTGACCACTAGACAAGGTGGGTGGCTATACTTGAAGTTATGACTACTGCATTTTATCTTTTCCATTACAGAAAAAACAAAATAATTTATACAAAAAAGAATTAAAAAATAATTGTTTTGTCTAAAATTATTCACAGAAAAATAATTTTTAAATAATATTGTACTCTTTAACCTTTGTCTTCTATGGTATCATCTCAGTTGCGAAACTTTAAAATATTGCTACTTCTCTAATATATATATATATATATATATATATATATATATATATATATATATATATATATATATATATATATATATACATAAATGTGACTTAAATAATTTGAATAATAGTACAAATTATTTAAGTCACATTTTTTTACAATAACAATGTTCAGCAAAGTTTATTTAAATTTTGGAAAAATTCTAGAAAAAGTCATACACTCATTCGAAAAAATACAATCTCATTCAAGATTCATTTCATTCTCCAGCAATTTTAAATCCAGAATTATCCATATAGCTCAGAATATCCATACAGGCCACAAGTATAGAAATTCCCAAACTAGTCCATTAGTCAACATAAGATTAATGTGAATTTACCAGAGTTATATGTGAATTAGACGGCAACGGAAAAATAAATTCAAAACTAAAATTTCTCATTAGTAATTATCTTCCTAAAATTGAAAAATGACATATAAAAATAATCTTTTATCTGTATATTGATACTTCTTATTGACAAATATAAATATTGACAAAACAAGGCAAAAATTTTAATAAAAAAGAGTGTGTGGGAATGAATAACTTTTTTTTCCTCAAATTGAATCTCTTTTCCTTAAAGAAATCAGTTAACAATAAATACTTAATTTGCATAAACTATTTTAAATTTTACTGAAAAATATAAGAATTATGTCTCTCTGTCCGTGTGTAAGAAAGTTATTTAATAATAATTATAAAATCGTTGTTTACGTATGTAAACTCATACATATCACAAATAAACGAAAAATAATAAATTTCTTGCTTAGAAATAAATTAATAAAATAAATTTGTAGAAATTGATTAGAAATTTTAAAGACTTTTCGGGGAATCAATAATAAAAATACTTGAGTGATTTCAGTTTTTGAAAGTCGAAGATAAAATCCCATTATTCTAATTAAGCCTGGAATTTTATCCAATCCAAAAAATTAAAAAAAAAATTCTGGGTAGGATGAAATCCCCTACATCAATCAGCTTTTGGCTCATTTGATAAAACATACATTCATTTCACTCTAAAAACATATTTCGCTTTTTCTTCTGTTCTGTTTTCAATGTGTTCAATTTTGGAAGAAATATCGCTGAAGATTTAAAAATTAAAAAACATTAATTATTTAGAACAACAGGCAATTTTTATGATTATTAAAACTTTTACAAATGGAAAAAAAATATAATTAAAAAATAGTTCCTTATTACTGGTAAAATTCTGATTGGAATTTTTTCTCATTGCTTACGATACTTAGATATTTGATGGTGAATTTCATGGTGATAAAATAGTGTATAAAAACATGCTATAATAATAAAAAAAAGAATTTCGCCACTTTTTTAAAAAGAAATTTTACATTTTCTGAAGCACATATGCATTAATATATATATATATATATATATATATATATATATATATATATATATATATACAGGGTGATCTTTTTTAAAGTGACAGTGCTTGGAGCGTTCTGTAGCGCGATCTAATAACCGAAATGGCACCAAACTTGGTAATTAGACTAATCAAAACACGGGGGAATAAGATTCAGTAAAAAACATTTTAGTTCCAAAAATCACCGCTAGGGCATTTTGTGGCGCATTACAAAAAATATAAAATGTGAGAAAAGAAAAATACTAACACATACAATCCTACAGTTAAATTATTAATGTTTATTTACTACATTAATTTCTCCGATGAGGAATTAGACAACATTCAATGTGAGCACCGTTCTCAGAAATAACACCGTGCATTCTGTGCACAACGTTCTCCACAGTCGTAGTCGTACATAATATATCAAACGAGGAGTATTCCGCACTGTCTTTGTTATGTTGTCCTTTAGAATAGACAAATTTGGTACACCACCAACATAAACGCACGCAGATTATTTGTCGGAGCTGTCCACCATCTGCTTTTATAGCCCCTATTACTATTACTGTCATTGCAACATTTTCATTTTTCTTTGATACCCGTGTTTTATACTAGTTCTCGTTATTGTAATCTACAGCAGCGCCACAAAATGCCCAAGCGATGACTCTTGGAACTAAACTGTTTTTACGGAATTCATTTTTTTCATGTTTTGATTAGTCTAAATACCAAGTTTGGTGTCATTTCGGCTATTAGATTGCGCTACAGGACGCTCCAAACACTGTCACTTTAAAAAAGATCACCCTGTATATATATATATATATATATATATATATATATATATATAATGAATATAAGGGTATTTGCGATATGATAAATACACAATTACATAATAAATGTCACATACTTCTTTGAAATAAGCAGATTTTACAGAATAAGTTGAAGATGCCCAGCAGTATGATTCCAGTAAAGCTACGTTAATTTCACTGCTTGGAGTTGAGAGGCAGCTGATTTTCTCCCCAACAAATTGCTTTGTAGTAATGAGAATGGAAAAGGAGATCAAAATCAAGAACGTAGCTTTGTAATGGAGGTAGAAGACCAAACTTTCGGAGCTTCGACGGTTGCCATGAATCAGACTTTTCAAGCAAGAGAGAACTTGGATCATTGTGGACACCTAATTTTAAAAATTTAAACAGAGCAGATGAAATTGCTGAGCTAAAACAAACTGAATAATTTTACCAACTTATATTTGTACTCCATACAAATTGTAAAATGAAATTTTTCATCAGAATAAAGCATAATTAAATTGGGAAGAGAAAATTCTATTTTCTTAAATGCTAACCTAAGACAAGTATTATATTTTAAATTAAAAATCTGCATTCAATTCGAAATAGAGATTATGGTATATTATAGGGAATGAAATTATATTTGTGTAGTAAAACATAACTATATTCAGTCTGCTTTTTAATGTGTCTTATCTTACAATATTACAAAACAGACTAAATGGAAAATAGATTGAACGTCTGAATAGATGTAAGAAAACATGCTAATGATAAGAACAGTTCTTCAATATAACAGAAACTTTTATAACGTCTTACAAAATATGCAACATTGTGACGTTACATTTTTAAAAGCAAAGCATGATGATGATGTAACTACAGTTCATTAAAATACCTTATGATTTCATATTCATCATCATAATTTCATGAGCACTCATAATTTATTAGATATTAATTTCATCAGACTTATACAAAATTTTATGTAAATCATGAGGATCTGTACAATTCGTCAACATAAAAGATAAATTACTTAGACGTCAAGTAGCGTTATATTAAACATGGTAATGATATATAGTCCATCAAAATATCAAAAAAATTTATGTACCAAAATGTAAGATTTTAAGGTTACATTGTTTACCACAAAACAAATATTTAGAATATAAGGAATTCTTATAATATCGGATAATTTCATTAGCTTTCACGTAATATATAACATTGAAGAATTACATTATTTTGACTTTGTTGAGTGGGAAATCTAACTACCTAAAAAGCTTTTTATAAAATCCACACGTTTTTGTCTTTCTAATGGATTTTTTGTTAACAACTGACTGTATTCAAGTGAAGAAAGAAAGGAAACCTGAAAAACTCTAAAGCACCTGACTCGATAGAGGAACAGCGCTTCATTATTTAATGGAAAATGTGAGCAGTGCTTCATTATTTAATTTTAATATATACAATTCGTCGATACGTTAGATAGTTACATAAGGTTTCAGATAAAATATATCATCGTCATGCTACATTACTTAAGTTTGGTGATATAAAGTTTATCAAAATATCACACAATTTCAAAAGATTTCATGCAACATAGGTCGATCACTTTATATCAAAATTTTGGGGAGTATATTTAGTCGGTAGATTGTTAATAGGTTAACTCTTAGTGCATCTGGATTGTGTAGAAAGAGTTAAGATTATTGGAACATATTATAAAAAATTGCACAAAAGTATCAAAGATTAAAGACAATAAATAATATTTATTATTAAACATTCTAAAAAAGTTTTTGGACAATTAACTCATAAATAGTATTCCAATATTGAAATCAGAGTTTTCAGATTCAAAACGGATAAAGTATAACAATACCAAATAATTTCTTAGTTCAAATTTCAATAGAATTTCGTTTGCTTGTCAAATTCATAGCTCTTTGTTTTAAATATATTGGTTATCGGCTCAAAAACCTCAACAATTGGCTTATCTCCTTACAAAAATGTGAATGAATCTAAAAACCAAATTTTGAAAACATTTTTTATTAAAGTATTCTTCAGTATTAATTAAACTACTGCAAAAATAATTTTGATCTCTCAACGAGAAAAAAAAATCTCAGTGATACCTATATCAAAGCAAATTTTTTCCGTGAGAAGCTATACTAGATATTTTTAATGAGATAAAAGCAAAGAAATAACTAAGAAATGGTGCAAACAGGGCTCATATTAAAGCTTCTTTCATTTGTTTTCCTATGTGTAACATAAGCTTTGTAGTATTTGGAATGATTGTGATTCATTTTTAATTGATTACAATACTTATAAACATTTTTCAGATGATTGTTCATAAAAATGGTATTCAACCGGATTAGCAAGCCAACTTTCACATAATTTAGTTTGGTATAAAGAAATGATAGTCAACATGTTTTTGAGAGAGCAATTATAAAAAATCATCAACATAAAAAAGTACCAAAGAAGCTACAAATTTATTTGCCATTGGACAAATTTTTTGCTTATAGTGTTTTTCCTAAATATCGTTTTTGGATGGGATTGCTTAGAGAACTTTATGATAAAAACTGGGAATCATAAGTAGATTTGGAAATATTTCATAATCATTCTAAAGATATGAATTTCGAAGACTTCTGTAACAACGAACATCATAGGCGATCGTGAATTCTTAACTGCTGCCAAATATCACAATATTTGCATTCTCGAGTACTTTTCATCAAAATTTATATCTGTTAATTTTTCAGAAATTTATAAAAATGTAGAATTTAATTTCTCAAACTTTTGTGCCTTTATACGTTTTGCTTCCTTATATATAATCATATGCTTTCCGATAGAAATTGATTTCGATATTAAATATATCTGCTACTCGCAATAAATTGAATATTAGAGTTGAAGCAAATTTTTTTAGTTAAGACTGCTAACATTTTACATGTGAATTCAATATATAAAGAAATTTATGTATAACAAAATAGATAACTATTAAAGAGCAATAAATATAATAATTAAATAGCAATAAATCACTGTATGAGAAATAACATTATAAAGCTTAAAGGGAAATATTATCTATTAATAAGCTATTAACATGATTGAATAGGTTACAAACGAAATACAGTAATTAACTATGAATGCCGTAAGAGTTTGTGATTTGAAAACAAAAATATGTACATATATTAATACAATTTTATTAGTATTCTGCATTTGTGTAATTGTTCATAAAAATAAAAATTAGAACTCTTAATAAAAGGAATAAAATTTAATTTTTGAGTTAATCTTCATTATTGAATTCAGTTCATGTAATTATATAAGTATGAAATATTAATCGTATATTTATATAAATGTGAAAATCAATAGTGGTCTGAGTTAAAAAGTTACCGTGATTTTCCGAAACATTTTTGTAACGTGAACATTTTTTTACTTAAATATGTTATGAAAATTCCTCAAATTAGTAATTGCACAAGAAGTAATTTTCACAAAGAACTATTTTAGTGACATAAAAGTTAATAAAATGATTTCTTAGCGAAGATTTTAGTTAAATTTACAGAGAATATTTTATGGAAATTTGCGTTAAAAAGTATTAATTTTTATAATAATATTTTAATCACAGATATTAAGAACAGATTGTGTTTAAGAAAATTAATAATAAAACTACATAAATAAATCAAAAAAATATATACATCTTATAATAATAAATATTAAGATAATATTTATGTGATGAAAACATCAAACAAATTTTAATTAATTTTTGTTGCAACATGTTTAAAATATATTAATTTTATTTCATCATTAGCGTTCAAAATAAAAAAAACATAATAAACAATATAGTTTTAATTTATTACATAACTAAATTACAAATATTAATTTCGGGCTTAAGTCTTGTAATTAAGTTACAGAATTTAATATTCAAACTTACTAATGAAATATTGAAAAGCAGTTCAAATTACTCTTATCCAGATTTGAAATTTTTAATATATTATTGGTAATTTTATATTATTATAGTTTTCTCCCTACGCACAACAAATCCGTAAGCCAGATAAAAACGCGTGTATCAAAACAGCTTCAGTTAGACCGATATTAATAAAATTCCATATGATGAGCAGCTGAAGGAATAATTTTAAACACGAGCTTGCTTAAGATTCCGACAGAGGCATTAATAGAGTTAAAAAATAAAAAAAAATCTAATTATATACGAAATCCAGACACAACTATTGAAAGCCGAGTTATTTACCAATGATTCTTCATTTATAAATCATCAGTCAGCAGATATTCATGGGAAACTTTAATTCTTGCGCGTGTTGCGCAATTAACAGGACCAGAAGCGGAAGTGCTTCTTTAATGTGAAATTCAAACACAAAGAGCATGTATTTAGGAGAATTGTCGACGATTATTTTTATTTACGAGTAAATATCATGCCTTATTGTATGGCTCTTAAGAGAAATTAAGTTATAAATTGAGATAAAACGAAAATAAATCTATCAATTTGCAGTTATTAATACTTCATAAATAAATTGAATTTTGAAAGTTGGTATTAAAATACTTTTGATAAATCAATCTCAAAAATGAATCTTTTATAAAATGAGGGTAAGATGGATATTACCTTTCAAAATTATGCAAAGCTAATTTAAAATTACACGACAATAATGAAATGATAATTGCTTAAAACATAAAGAAAATTGATGTAAAAAAATGTAATGTTATGCTTTGTTTGTGACGAAGAAGAAAACCCATTTAGCTAAGATTGAAAGATAATAAAGTAAAGAAATCATTCAATATGAAATCACAGATATTATTGCTGACTGGATTACATATAAATAAAATTAATAAAATTTTGTGATGCCAAAATCAATTGACTAATGATTTCGGAAGGTGACAAACCAGAAGCATAAATATATAATAGTGTTGAGGAATCCCAGATAGTACCATAAGGTAATGCAGCTGATTTCCAATAGCGTTGGAGCAACATTTATGGAATTGAAACTTTAGAGTGAACTAGTTTTATTGACACTACACTACAGAACCAATAATGAAGATAAACGTAAGTACTAGGTATAAAAATAAAAAATGCAATGTTAATTATATACGAAAAAGATAAAAAAGTAAATAGTAAGATAGAATTCAATACAACTAACACAGAAATGTAAATAGGAATTAAATACAACTAACGCAGAAATGTAAATAGGAAATGAATACCAATATAAAACAATTATATACAATTAAAGTTAAAAAAAATCAAGTACACGAAAATTCATCTTAGAAATATTAAGATACACTGCTGGCCATTTAAATTGCAACACCAAGAAAAACAAGAGATATCACAACAAAATTTATTTTGTAAATAACATGTTGATCAAGTATCAAATGATTTAATTTACAGACTTCTGTGAAGTGTGGTTTCTGCCAAAATCAGTAGCCAGAGTAGCCATTATTGTTGGAGATCACCACTGTCACATTCTCAGCGTTGATTCAAAGAGACTTTGCATGTGTTCTTGGGGTACAGCTGAACAAGCAGCTTCCACACGTTGTCATAGTTGATCTGGTGTGGTAGCTGGGGATGTAATCTGGATCAATCGTTAAGCAACCATGGACCACATGTTTTCTATCGGTGAAAGATCCGGAGAGCAAGCCGGCAGGGAAGCAATTCAATCTGGGGATTGACAAAGAACCCTTGGATAATGCAAGCCACGTGTGGTCGCGCATTATCCCGTAGAAATGTGACTTGAATCAAGCCTTGAAGGTAAGGAAGGACAACTGGCTCCAACACCTCGGATATATAGCGCTGGCTGCTTAAAGTACCGGCAAAGCGTACTAGAGGAGAGCGAGAGTGATATCTAATATCGCTCCATGCCATAATACCCGGTGCAGGACCGCTGTCGAGGAGTTTCCACATTTCTAATTCCAAAGATTGCACTTATGGAAAGGAAGGCAACCCACTCCACTTCTTGACAACCTGCTTCTTAACATTATCCAGGCATTTAGCCATACCCAGCGAAAATTGGAAGATCCTCTGGAAGAAGAGAATTCTAAGAAATCGTACAGCGAGAGCAAAATTAAATAAAACAGTTGAATTCCTAATAAACAATGAAAACTTAGTTTGTTGGATTGGAAACTTTTCTACAACTTAGCTAAAAAAATATGTTTTTGACCAAAGTAAAGCTCTGTCTTTGTAAATATCAAAAACATTTTTGAATGTGATTTATAAATTTTAATTCAATTATGATCAAGAAGTTTGCAAAATTACAATTATTTTGTTAAATGTATATAATTCATCAAAGACTCCCTTATATTGTCATCTTGTTTTCATCTTTACAATTAACCGGAATCTGATTGTACATTTAAAGACATGTTGTCATGTTCAAATGTTATATTGTTATTAACTCAAATGTTATTGTTATATAATCATGTTCAAATGTTTAAAAATTTTTTATAATGTCATTTTTTAATATATTTTTAAATAAAAGTCCCAGCAGCTCTCCCATTAAACTGGTAAAGCTCCTTGGAGTTAGGTACAGGGGAGTTCGCTAGTGTCAACGTCAACCGGTGTTGTGGTGGCTAAATGCAGCTGTTCAGCATCCTCTCTCCTCGGTGTCTCCAGACTCGAATGCGACCATCGTACGGTTGCAGACAGAAGCATGACTCGTCAGTAAAGACAATTTCATTCCATTCTGCCGTCCACATCCTTTTTACATTGCTCAATTGGCGGCGGAGGCGTCTGTGGTTCTGCGTCAAGGGTAGACGAAGCAATGGACGTCTTGCGGACAGACCACTCTGCTGTAAACGGCGTCGAATGGTACGCGCAGACACTGGATGATGCGTTACAGACTGAATGTGCTGTGCTATGGTTCGTTATGTGGCTGAATGATCCGTCACTGCCATGAGTACAATTTGCCTGTTATCACGTGAAGTGGTGCACTGAGGTGGATGTGATGGAAAACGTCGGTCCGTCGTACCCTCCTGCATCCAACGATTACATATCCGCATTACAGTTGTTTGGTTTTGTCAACACAACTACCGATTTTTCTAAAAGATAATCCACAATCTCGGTTCTCTACCATCCTTCCTCTGTCGAATTTGGATACTTAATCAAAAATGATCCTGGTTTTCTACGAGGCATAATTGGCGGTTATTTTTAAAAAAAAAAAAAAAAAAAAAAAAAAAAAAAAAAAAAAAACAAGAAAGTTACAATTGACGAACTTGAAATCGTCGAAATCTCCAAGCCTCAAGTAACATTCTAATCATTTGCATATCTCACCTCTGCTAATGCATCTTGTAAATTTTATGTTATTTGTATGCTTCCTTCAGGGGGTTGCATTTATGGTGGTCAGCAGTGTACTATAATTCTGTTAGCATTTTTTAAATAAAAGCTTTTGATATTCGCGTAATAACGAATTTAATGAGAAAATAAAAACGTATTATATTGGAAGCACTATTAGATGATGTTCTAGTGGTCCTAAATTTCTTACGATTTAAGATAGTCAGAGTTCTCGTAGACAATGAGACATTTTTATCTTAAGGAAGGTTATCACCATTTGAAATTCCTTTTATCTTTCTAAATCAATTATCCAAGGTTATATGTCGCTAGTTATTCTGCAATTTGCATTTTTTCCATTTTCAAAATTGTCACAAGGAACAGTCACAGTAATTCGTGTAAAGTTTTATTCGATATTTCGGATATGATCTCTTGTTACCTGTCATTACTTAGCATGTTACACAATGGTTGCTTCTTTAATTTTTATGTTATGTGTTTTCTTAGTAAAAATTAACTGTACATCTCAGAGACGAAAAAATTGAGGAATATGTCAGAATTTTTTCTGAAACAGACATACTTGCTTGGAGCCAAAGCTAATTGGAGCAATGGGTGCCTTACTGAAACCATATAAATTCCATCAGTATATGAGAGATATACATTGACAAAATTTGTAGTGCAGATTTTAATTCTTATATTATGGTTTTCCAGATTGCAGTATGGTTCATAAATTCATTTCCATATAATTTGACATTTTTCAAAATCCAGTGTTGTATTTAGGTTTGTTCTCTGTTGTTGTTGTGTTGTGTCCAATCCTTCAGGATGTAGCGGCAGCTAGATCAAATTCATGATTCCAAGCACCCCAGCAAAGTCAAGCACCAGGAGAGGGTTGTTGCGAACATCCTCTAAAGTGAGTCCCAAGCAATCGAGAATATGATGCGGGGAAGCCGGCAGCAAATGGCACTTGGGACACGTTGGAAAGACTTTACGGCCGGATTCAAAGGACATGCATTTCAGGTGCCCACTGAAAAGTCTTGTGATAGCCGTTTGGTCCTTGGACTTACTATGGGCAACATAATTTCATTTGTTCTCTGTTTAATTCAGTCATCATTCTTCAACAGTTTATGACAAATTATTTACCATTATGACTCAATCATGGTTAACCCAAGCAGCAATACTTTGATGAAATGATTGATAAGATACAATATTTCAGTTGAAAAATTCAAACATATGAATTATCGATGGCTCCATTTTTGAACGAGATGAATAGAAATTCCTCGTTCAAAAAGTAGCATATAAAAGGAAAAATATTTAAAATCAAATTGTTTATCAGTATAAATATTAGTTTATAAGCATACATGCTATTTTAGTTTATCAGTCTTCTTTTTTTGTTTATTTAATTTTCTCAATTAATGCTACAGACACCCATTTTGTATGTCTATGCAGAAATGTAAATTATTTAACACCGCATAAAGAACACCCCAACAACAACTTGATTTTGTTGCAGATTTTTAAGTCCATTATATATTAATGTCAACAGAGAGGAAGAAATTTAGGGCCGTGGAATCCAAGTGGTTAAGACATTGGCCTTCTGTCCGAAATTTCGGAGTTCGATTCCCAATGCCACTAAAGAACCACCAAGTACATGCGATATACGCGCTCGTTTAATTTGTGGAATCGAAAGTCATGTAGTCGGTCGTTGAGCAGTTATCATGGGTGTAATGTTCAGAAGAAAATTTTCTCCACTTCCATATCAATGTCAAAATTGAGGGAGTGGATCCTCAAGTGGTACCGGTGGAATTTAAAGCAATGTCGTACTTTCACCTACGTGGTGTTCTGGTTAAACGAAATACGGACCCTACTGACTTAAATTCGCATAGCGAGCTGGGCTTTTTCAAGTGTCCTTAGTAACAACACAGGGATAAATTTTGATATTTGACCGTATTCAAATAACATAATTGAAAAACCCTGGAAAACTCAAAAATCCTACTCAAACAATATACAAAATGCAATGTCCTATGATAAGTTACCATGGTATGCAATTTTGATATATATATATATATATATATATATATATATATATATATATATATATATATATATATATATATATATATATATATATATATATATATATATATATATATATATATTGTTGCCGCCTTGAAAAATTGTTCAAAGGGCGATAAAACGCCAATTATGGCAACCTCCTACGCTCTTGTTTCTCTCTGATTCTGAAAGAAAGGAGAAAGGATTGTATTTGTAGCGGTATAGTCCGCGTTCTGAATCAAGCTATCGTGCTTAAATAAATATTGTTATTGTTTGTTATCGACGAAATTATTTACTTTAAATCCTACCATTTTGGTCCGTCGAGCCGGAGGTGAATTAGCGTCCTTTGGATACATAAAAAATTTGAAACTCATATTGTTGAGTATCTTTAAAAGGTATTACTTTCGTTTCGCACAATGTCGGACTATAAGATCTTGAATGGCCGACGAGGCACTTTAAAGGCAAAAATTGGAAGATTAGAAGCTTATGTTAAAAGTGATAAAGCAAAGAATGATGATGCAGTCACCTTTGATGTAAAAATTAGAAACGTTCAAGAAGCAAAAACTGAATTAATTGAATTGCGTTTACAGTACCATGCTATACTAGACGAAAAAGATGTAGAGGAGAATGAACAAATCTTTGATCAAATGGATGAAGAAATCGAAGAATTGGAGGTAAGCTTGTTAAAATTAAAATCCTCCTTTAAAAATGAAATATTGCATGCTGATTCATTTGCTAATGAAAAGAACTGTAGTAATATAAAAGTAAAATTACCAGACATTCCTCTTCCAAAATTTTCGGGACATTATGAGGACTGGAATAATTTTAAAACACAATTTGAAACATTGATTTCTTCTAATGAGCATTTAGATGAAGCTCACAAATTATTTTACTTGCAATCGTCCTTAACTGGAAATGCTCGACAAATTCAAACTACAGAAGATAGTTTTTCTTCGCTTTTTCAGGCGTTGCAGGAGCGCTACGATAATAAAAGGCTTATAGTTAATTCAAATATTTCGGGATTAATAAATTTAGAAAAAATTAACTATGAATCAGGTATGGAGTTAAGATGCTTACTAGACAAAGTAATCAAACACGTTAGAGCTCTTAAATCTTTAAATTTGGGATTAGATGATTTAAGTGCTAATATTTTGATTAATGTTGTTTTACAAAAGGTAGATAAAGAATCAAGAAGGCTCTACGAAATGTCGCTTAAAACATCCGAATTACCCAAGTGGGATGAATTTATTGAGTTTTTAAAAGGAAGATGTCAGTACCTAGAAAACGTTCACGCATCTCAGTTAAAACCGAAAGTGGGCAATAAAATGAGAAGTTTTTTCGTTGACTCTAATGTAAACAAATTTCAGTGTTTAATTTGTAACTCACCACAATATCACCCGATTTTCAAATGCCCAGAATTTTTAAAGGCTAGTGTGAAACAAAGATTTTTCTTAGTTAAGAAATTCAAGTTGTGTTTAAGATGCTATAGTTCGAAGCATAATTTAAATTCTTGTGATTCTAAGTATAAGTGTAAATTCTGCCAGTCGATGTCTCATGGATCCCTTTTGCATGACTTTTCGAAATCGGAAATAAAAAATAAAAACCAAGGTTTCGAGCAGCCACCCAACAACACTCAAGAGCAAGGAGTTGACCTTGAGGTCAACTCTCTCCCTCAGAGCTTTCGGAAAATACATGTGCAAGCGCCACTTACGGACATAAATCTCAAACTGTGGTGTTGGCTACTGCTCACATTTTAGTGCGGGATGCTTTTGGAAAGTCACATGTGTTGCGTTTTTTGCTTGATAGTGGCTCCATGGTAAATGCCATAAGTCGTGAGGCTGCAGATTTGTTGCGGGTAAAGGAGAGCAAAATAAATATGCCAATTAGAGGATTAAGTGGCTCCCTAATAAATGTAAAATCAAAAGTAATAATGGAAATTTCGAATTCCTCTAAGGATTTTATTAAAGTTTCGGAATTTATAATTGTTTCAAAAATCACTAATATAACCCCCACACGACAGTTGAATATTAATTTAAGAAATTTGCCTAACAATATAAAACTAGCGGATCCCACATTTTTTAGACCGAATAAAATCGATGGTCTACTTGGGGCAGAATTATTTTTTGATATATTAAAGACCAAAAAATTAAGGCTTAAAGATTCTCGCCTAATTCTCCAAGACAGTGTTTTCGGGTTTATTGTAAGCGGATCAAATTCCATTTCTAATACGACCAGTAATTATTATTGCGGACTTATTCAAGATTCAATTAACATAGATAAAACTCTTAGCAAATTTTTTGAACTTGAATCAATTCAAAGTACAACTTCTATATTAAGTCCAGAAGAAATGGAGTGTGAAGAACACTTCATAGAAACGCATTCTAGAGCACCTGATGGCCGATATATCGTGAAAATCCCCCTTAAAACTGACCATGTGTTAGGAGAATCAAAATTACTGGCATCTAAGCAATTAGAATCCTTATGCAAAAGGTTAGAGCGAAATTCTCAAATGAAATCATTATATGAAGATTTCTTGCGAGAATATAAGGATCTAAATCATATGGAGGAGGTATCAGAGGATCGAACCCCAAACACTGTATATTACATGCCTCATCATGGTGTCTTGCGGCCTGAAAGCAAATCAACGAAACTGAGGGTTGTTTTTAATGCCTCAGCTCCTACATCTACAGGTACATCTTTCAATCAGCTGCAAAAGTTAGGTAGAATTCCGCAGCAAGATCTTTTTTCCATAATGCTTCGGTTTAGGAAGCATAAGTTTGTTTTTTCGGCAGATATATGCAAAATGTATAGACAAATTTTAGTCCATCCATCGCAGAGAGATTTACAAAGGATTCTTTGGAAGGAAGGTCCAGACATTTCAGTTAAAACATTCAAGCTTAATACTGTGACATATGGAACTGCCTCCGCACCCTACCTTGCCACGAGAGTGCTTAAACAGTTATGCGATGATGAAGAAGCTTCGTTTCCAGATGCTGCTAGAGTTGGACGGGATGACTTTTATATAGATGACGTATTAACGGGATCACATGATTTGGAATCAACAAGACAATTAATACTCCAGCTTGCCCAGTTACTTGCACGGGCAGGTATGTCCCTTCACAAATGGAATTCTAACGATGACAGTCTTCTCGAAGGTATCACTAGTAGTGAACAGTATTCCTTCGAAGATTCTGAGAAATTTAATTCGGTTAAGGTTCTAGGTGTATTGTGGAAACCTCAACTTGATTGCCTTTCATACAAGGTTACAATTAAACATAGAGACACTTACACTAAACGCTCTGTATTGTCAGACATTGCGAGGATATTCGATCCTCAAGGACTTATTGCTCCTGTTGTGACAAAGGCAAAATTGTTCATGAAGGAACTCTGGCTCTTAAATGCAGATTGGGATGCTACGCTTCCAGTTGCTCTTTTAGAACGGTGGACAGAATTTGTGTCACTTCTCCCAAAACTAGAAACCTTAGTTATTCCAAGACATTGTTGGAATGATGGAAATGTTACGATTCACGGTTTTGCAGACGCTTCTACAGCAGCTTATGGTGCAGTTGTTTATGCGCAGTGCAAGTTATCAGATGGAATTATTTCGGTTCACCTGCTGTGCAGTAAATCCAGAATTGCTCCGGCAAAACAGATCACTGTTCCTAGATTGGAACTTTGTGCAGCATTGCTCCTGGCTGAACTTATGCAGAAAGTTAATAAAGCCTTAGTCATCAAGGACTGTGCCACAATTTTGTGGTCCGACTCCAGTATCGTTTTGGCTTGGATCAAAAAATCGGCTCACGAACTGAAAACATTTGTCAGCAATCGAGTAGCAGCCATACAAGAGCTCACTGCGAACTGTCAGTGGCGACATGTGTCCTCAAGAGAGAACCCAGCAGATCTGATATCCAGAGGCCTAGATCCAGATGACATCATAAGTAAGGACCTGTGGTGGACTGGACCAGCATTTCTTAAGGAGGCCACTCAATTACAAGAGACTAGCATTCCAGAATCTGTTGTGGACAATAATGAGTACTCGAAGGAACTGAAACAACAACCCGAGAACATTAATTTAACTGTTACAATAGAAAATTCAGCTTTAGGTCATATTCTTAAGATTACCAATAACTATGTTAAACTAATTAGAATTTTAAGTTTCTGTTTCAGATTTCTTCATAATATTAGAACAAGGGAGGACAAGCGTTATGGGCAGATCTCCAGTGGAGAATATCATTTCGCAGAAATAAAATTAATTTCCATGGTTCAATTAGAAGAATTCAGAGAGGAGTATAAGGCTTTAAAGGGAAGTAAACCCCTTCCAGGTAAAAGTTCTTTAAATTCCTTAAATCCTTTCTGTGATACAAACGGTGTCATCAGGGTTGGAGGACGTCTTCAAAATTCCGATATAGGTTACCAGAAAAAACACCAAATTATTCTTCCTGCAAAAAGTAAGCTAACTTATTTAATTATGGAACATTTGCACAAAAAATATTTTCATATTGGACCACAAACACTCTTGTATTACACAAGACAAAAATTTTGGCCTATAAATGGCAGAAACCTGGCAAGGAAAATTGTACATAATTGCGTAGTATGTATAAAAAACAAGCCTATGGTAGTAGAGCAATTAATGGGAAATCCTCCGCAGGAGAGAGTTACGGTAAATCCTCCATTTACAAATACTGGTGTAGATTTTGCAGGACCATTCCTTATTAGGTATAGAAATCAAAGAAAGGGTACACTTCATAAGATTTATGTTGCTATTTTTGTCTGCATGGCCACTAAGGCTATTCATATTGAGATAGTTTGTGACTTAAGATCGCAGGCATTTATTGCAGCGTTGAAAAGATTCTTTGCCCGACGTGGCAAATGTAGGACCCTGTTCTCCGACAATGGAAAAAATTTTGTGGGTGCCCAGTCAGAACTTAAACAATTACATGGATTAGTAAATCATCCGGATGAGGTGCTAGGTAAGTTCCTAACCTCTGAACAAATTAATTGGTCCTTTATTCCGCCTGGAGCTCCTAATTTTGGAGGACTCTGGGAAGCGGGAGTTAAGTCCTTTAAGTACCATTTATTTAGGGGTGCAAGAAATGCCAATTTTAGTTATGAAGAGTTTCTTACCATAGTTACGGAAATTGAGGGATCTTAAAAAGACCCATTACAAAATTGTGCATACTTCCTGTAAATACTGATTAGAATTATTGTACTGTCATAACATTGTAGTCTCTGAATATTATTTATCATTATTATTTTCTGCATTGTTTAATTGCATTAATATAATTGTTCTTACCATTTAGTACTTGAACCTGTGTGTGTTAATTATGAATATTAATTGCTGAACCTAAATCCTGAATGTAATGTTTATTATTGTGTTAGAATTATACTTTAAAATTGTGTAAATCATATTTTGCTATTATTTGATTGTTGTTGAATGTTAACCATTCCACGGGGGCCGGGATGTTGCCGCCTTGAAAAATTGTTCAAAGGGCGATAAAGTGCGCCAATTATGGCAACCTCCTACGCTCTTGTTTCTCTCTGATTCTGAAAGAAAGGAGAAAGGATTGTATTTGTAGCGGTATAGTCCGCGTTCTGAATCAAGCTATCGTGCTTAAATAAATATTGTTATTGTTTGTTATCGACGGAATTATTTACTTTAAATCCTACCTATATATATATATATATATATATATATATATATATATATATATATATATATATATGAGCATAGTGTAATTTCATCTTCTGGATGCTCTTCCAATGCAATGTATTATATTTTTGATGATGAGTAATTTGATTCTAAATAAAAATTTTATCTTTTAAATTATGTAGTATTTTTGAAGGGTATTTTAATACTTGTCTTTATTTTAGCAGGTTTTAAATAGCACTTGAAATCATTTTTTAATGTTTAATAAATATTGTTTTTATTTAATAGCAATTTATATTTAACGCGTTTGACAGATTTTAGCAAAATTTCTAAGACAGAGATTATTAAAAACAATTAAAAGGTGAAATCAGAAAAATAATAACTTTCGAAAGCAATTGAAATTAAGATTCTATTTTTTTTAAAAAGAATTTCAAATTTTTTAAGTGTAGTGAAGGAAAAAATGTGTATACTTAAGAAAATAATAGGAAATATCGAAATATTATATATATTGGCAAACAAAACAAAAACAATGATTTAAAGTGAGTATTAGAGTCCGCTTTATAAGTGTTTCTACTAAAAGTAATATTTCGGGTTTTTGAGAAAAATCGAAAGAAAATTTCAATGTTCCTTTAAATGGATAAATCATTTTTAACTTGTATGTATTTAAGTGCCGGAAAAATTTGTACATTTATTTATAATGATTATAAAAATAATGGAAATAACTGCGAGTAAAAATAACACTTTTGAATGTGCTTTGGCAACATTATCATATTAGCTACCAATGTGTTTTATAAATAGAAATCTATATATTTTAGTAACATAATGTAGTTTCATTGTAGTTCTATAAGTTTCGGACTTTTTTCCAAAGTGCAAAATATCTCAGATTTTCAGAGGACAAATTGTAGAAGCTCATTTAGCTGGAGCAAGCATGACAGAAATTTTCTAAATTCTTGACGTTTCAAGGTAGTTTAAATTCTAGAGTCTAAAGCCATAATAATATATTCACATCTGACAAGCTCGGCCAAGCAAAATATTGACGGAAAGAGAAGCTCTGTGAAAGAGACCGATAGGTATTGAAGCAGATTGTAGAAATGTCTAAACGCGAGCTGTCTAAAAAGCGAACAACTGCAGTAAAAGTGATTATAAAGCTCAATCAGTATCTGGATTCTCCAGAGTCAATGATTATAGTTTGAAGACCCCGTCATAAATAGAGCATGTACGGCTGATCAGCAATTCTCAAAGCAACTGTCACAGATGTCAGTGTCAAGTGTCGTTTAGTGTCACAAAAACTAAAAAGATGTAAACGAAAGTAACATGGTCTGGGGAATTGTTTTTTACTTTTTTCTTACAGTAGGTGGGTGTGCATTTGGAAAAAACCCGAACAAGCATATAATCGTAATTGTCTCCTTACAAATATCAAGCAAGAAGATGAATTTGTCATTATGTACAGCCGTGTAATGGTTTTCTGGTCGATCAATCATAGCCCTGAAAGGAAGGACCCCAGGGGAGAGTATAGAGAAATTTTTGCTGACCATGTCCATCCTATGATGCAAACTTGCTTCCCCCAGGAAATAAAACCAGTCATGGTTTGATGAGTACGAAACATCTACCTTTTTCCTTCACAGTTACCCAATCTCAATATAAAGGAACCACTATAGTCTATTTTAGAGCGTACAATACGAAATCACAATTTCCTCCATTGACATTTCTCCCACAACTTCTACAATATCTTCTTGAAAAATGGTATAATATTCCCTTAAACATTATTCAACACTTGTTGAATTGATTTTCAGGCGACCATACTGTGAATTGATCATACTGTATTACATACTAAAGACGGTCTTAGACCATAATAATAAAGGATTCCTTATAAATCCATGGCATTTTTTCATTATTCGATCATCCTCTATAATATTGTGTAAGTAATCACTAATATCGTGGACACACAGAAGATCTGCAACTGCATGGACTCGACTGATGTGTGAAAGTATCCTGGAGGTAATTCACTCTATGAACTTCCTGTATGCTGGGCCACCATGGGTTTTAATACATACCATACATTTAATCAATGCTTCACAATTCTGAAATACAGAAGTAACAAGAGTATTTGAATCTTTTCTGAAAGGCATTTAGCTAATCTAATAAATATTATTGCTGAAGTTTATATTCGAAAATTTAGATTATCGATGACGGCCTCTGAGAAAGAATCACATTCCTGGAATCACTTGAAAATATTCTCGACGTGTGAGGTGTCACATTAACCTGCTGGAATTTCCCAAGTCTGTTGAAATGCATAATGGATCAAGTTGATCAGATAGAATGTTTATGTATTGGTCACCTATCAAATGCTTTAATTGAAGTATCAAATATCACTCAGCATATCAGCTGCATGCTCTCCATACTATTGCAGATGCTCATATATTGACATGTAAAATCCACTCACTGACTTATTAAGTTTTCTTTAAACGTCCATCCAACCAACACAATTTAAAATGATGTTCTTCAGACCAAACAATCTATTAACAGTTTCCAACAAGTAATGGCGATGATGGTGGGTCGGATGAAATATCAATGTTTGAGCTCCGCAGTTATCAATAGTACAAATGTGATCCTTTGGCTTCTAAGGACTATATCGAAGCATGAATTACTAAACAGTTCTCACGCGGACGGATTTTGATGCCAGTGCACTGAAGTCCTCAACAAGTTGAGGAAGAGTTAAACGCCTATTTATTAATTTAGCTACAGATCAAGAAATGTGTTTTTATTAACAGTTTCCGATGGTTACTTGTTATAATCAATTTCAGTGAAACACTAATAACCATCTAATATAAATTTAGTTGAGAAGTGAAAAAATGAACAGAACCAAAAATTTATAAGTGATTTATATAAAAACCTTGTAAAAATAATAAATTCCTTTTATAATTTTGAGTATTGTAAAATAATATCTTTTTTTGTGATACCAGTTATCATCAATAACAATGGTGTCGTAAAATGAGACAGAAAAGTATTAAAATCTTATACATAGAGTTTAAAAATATCGTAGAAAAGAGAGCAATAATGAAGCATTTTTTATAAGTAAAACAAAATTTTACTATATGAAAGTTTTTTGCTAAATGTTGTAGAAAAATTTAGATGTTGAGATTAACTGAATATATCATACTATGCTTTAAAACTAGAAAATATTATCCTTAATGAATCATTTTTATTTCATTCTCCAATGAAATTTTGTTTTTGGCCACTGGAATTCGCCACTGGAATGTACTGAGCTTGATCCATTCCTTTTCATAGACCGCCAAGATGATAGAGTCAGTAAACTTTAAAATATAATAAAGTCTATGTCTTCTTTTCATGGATATATTGTTGAAGTTTGATGAAATTGGTAGCGACTGAAGTGTTTATTTCTGCATTTGAGGTGAAATATTTTGCTGAAGACGATTAAAATGTAATTCAGTTTTAAAAACTCATAAATTATACTTTAAATGGTAGCAAAATGAATGATATAAAAGTTTTGTCATCTTATATCAATAATGGCTCTCTTTTTTCGTAAGATTTAAAGTACCGAATTTCATCAAGCTTGGAATAAGTTTATAGATTTGTATAATAAAAAAACATTTTTCTTTTCATGCTTAAATAAAAGATAACATTTTGAAAAGAGAAATACTGATGATTTTTAAATTTATATGTATTTCATACCCCCTCTTTATAGTTATTTTTGAAAAATTAATTGAAAAAGTGTTTCTTTCTCAGTAACAACCCTAAGATTCGCATGTATACAGTTCTAAATTGTATGAGCAACAATTTTTTGGATTGATAGTTTATTCTTTCCATATAATTGAAGAATTTATTCCTCGATAAAAAGTCAGTGGTGAGGGGAAGTTAATGGTTTTAATTGTGGTTTCACTTTTTATTGGAAAAATGTGTATTTAAATTGATATTTATCATAAATATTTACAATTTACATCACTATCATGCTACTTACTCACCATAGTCCGTTAATAAGACTCTTGGGGATAAATTGGTTCTTATTAGGTCCTAGCCACTGATAAATAATTAGCGATATATATTTATTTTAATGAACTAAAAAAATAGCATGAATCGACAAAAACCTTCGTTTATCTTATTTCTTTAAAAAAGATGATTAAATATTTCAGACAAATTTTCTTACGAATCATGTGTGTTTTACATAAATTTAATCGTAAATAGAAGACTAGTAAGAACTAAGCCATATAGATAAGAATTTTTGATAAATTAGCTTTATATATATATATATATATATATATATTTGTGACATTTAAAAATAATAAAATTTCTTTTGAGGACTTATCTTCAATAATTTTATTTTTAATAATTGATTCAAACGATTTCTCAAGATTAAATCAAGCGATTTATAACGGAAACTTATTCAGGTTTCAGAATATAAACTTATTATTTTCCGCAAAAAACGCATACGGAAAAAAATTCCGTAGAAAAATGTAACTGCGGAAGAAAATTCGTTTTGTGAAACATGTTTATTGTTGACAAAAACGTCATAGCATAAACTCACTTTCTCCAGCGATTCACTGTGACCGCGGTAACATAAAAGAAGTGCAAGCTGTTGCGAGATACATCACCATGTCAAAGGGGGACACGTGGCTCTGTAGTATTTTCAGCCAGCATTTAATGTGACAGTTAGAAGGATTTGAGCTGTAAAACAATTGTTTCTAATTAAAACTTTTTTACATAAAAAATTAGGATTTAAAAAATTACTACTTATTAGCAGTAAAATCTATGTAGCATTGTTAAATATTACAGTAGTTAATAGGAGGATAACAGTTGATCATCAATTTTAGTTTTTTTTTAAACCAATAATATTCTTACGTACATTTAATTTAAAAAGAGAAATTTCATGATCAAAATTGTCTCGATTGCATTTATTTGTAGCCAGGAATCCTACCACAATCCGCAACAGATAATAGCGGAAAACCCATATTCAACTGTACGTCTCGGTTGAATAAAACTTCACGCGCAAAATGTGACCGAAGAGTGATAAATCAACATATCACATTCAAAAACAATTTTTATGTTTACCCTTATATTGTCGATTGGATTTCATTAATCAAAAATAGATAATCCTTTAAATATTGACTTGTATTGATATGAAAATCAGAGTTTAAAGTTAAAAAATGTTATATTTTTAGTATAATAAACAAGAAATCGATGTAAAAGTTTATAATAATGTAAAAGGTACTTCGTAAATAAAGTGACTCATTTTTAAAGTAATATAACTATCTCTTGCCATTTTCCTTGAAACTTTTTTATTCGAAATATACAAGTCATCAAGATTTGAATTAAGGTGAATTGTATTCATGCTGAGAAATTAAAATTCATAATCAAACTTTTGTAAAACAATTACAACCAGCTATTATCTAACTAGGAACTCTTTGTTTTTAGTGAAGAATATTTCTTTTATCTGAGAATCAATGGTCCCCCACCGAGAAATTTATGTGTGAAGGTAACCCAGATTTTTGCTTTAACTAACCCTTTGTTGTAAAGAAATACACGCATGTCCATAAATTAAGGATAATTCAGGATCACACAGAAATTGAACTCTAAAATAAAAATTTCACATGTAGAATTATCACACTCATCTTGAAGAATAATATGCAAATTACAAGAAACCTCCAGATGGCGCCGATAGCAAGTCACAATGACGAGAGTGTAAGAGAGGTGTACATAAGGAGTTGTTCCAAAGAAGTAACATTGTTCACGAGCGCTTTCAAAGCCTTTCAGTGCAGTAACCGCATAGTTGTGGCACAAAGGAAGCAATTGGATGATGATTTACGTGGCAGAATTATCGGCCTTCTGGAATGTGGACGTTACAACACAGGTCGCCCCCGCGTTACAGCGCCGAATGAGGACCGGTATTTGGCTATCACTGCCAAAACAAACAAACGGAGCACAACATCAGACCTGTCTCATCAGCTCTCTTCAGATACCGGTACCACAGTTCCAAGGCAGACAGTGTACAGACGCTTAGGACACATTGGTCTATATAATCCTAGGTCTGACAGAAATGTTCCACTTACCGCAACTCACTGTCACCTGCAGTTTGCCTGGAGTAGAGAGCATGCATTGTGGACAGCGTAACAGTGGTCTTGTGTGATGTTTTCCGACGAGTCTAGGCTTAGCTTTCAGTTTGATTCTCCCCAGACTTTCATATGGAGAGTCAAGGTACCCGTTACTACCATGAGTACACCATTGAACGACACCGTTACGGTGGTGCAGGATTGCTCGCTTGAGGAGGAATTATTCTGGGTTCCAGAACTAACCTGTATGTTCAGAATATAACCATGACAGGCCACATATATCGGGATGTCCTTCTAAAACAACATGTACGTTTGCTTCGGAGCGCCATGGGTGCAGAATTTCTGTTTATGGATGTCTTTTCTGTTTCTTTCTGTTTTCTGTTTATGGATAACAACGCCCGTCCTCACCGTGCAAACATTGTAGACAAATGCCTTCAATCGGAGGATATTATCCATATAGACTGGCCAGTATACGCACCGGAATTGAATCCAATAGAGCATGTGTGGGATATGCTTGGATGATGAATTGCATCCAGTCAACCCCCACCCACATGTCTACTGGAACTTCGGAGAGAATTGCTTGATGTGAGTGGTATAATATTCCCCAAGATCGAATTGATAATTTGATACTCAGCATGCTTAAGCTGTATTACATCGTCTGGGGGCATACTATGTATTAACTATCATACCAGCCATGTTATATTGGTTTTTGTAAATAAGTTCTTTTTTAAAATTTACTCCAGGGGGTAAAAATCGCAATTTTTATTAATGATGTCAAACATATAGCATCATTTTGCTCTTTACCTTTTGTTTAAGAAATAGATTTTACATATAAGTCACATTTGTTTTGCGTCTGTCTATTTCTTTGTCTGAACTTGCATTATCCTTAATTTATGGACACTAGTTTATATTACCACATTGCTTAGAATACTGATACAAGCTGGTGCTAAATAAGCTTAATAATCGTATGCATCACAAGAGATGTGCAACGTTATATAATTATTTTGAGTCCATATAGCTTGATGTGTTTTCGATGGACAAATTTTCTAATAAAACAATATTCTTGATTTAAAATTTTTTTTTTTAAATAAAAAACCGATTTCATAATCCTACAAGCCTCACAAATTTTATGTTTACTGTGTATGTCTAAAATGGTTTCTGGCAACAGATTCTCGTTCTTGTAATGCCACTGAAGTAGTTAACAGATGTTTAGCTATTGATAGAAAATGTCGCAACATGCTATTATGCACGCATTCATATTCTGAGTGACATTGTAAACCGTTTTTAATTCTCCTCAGAACATCAAAGTTAAAATAAAAAATAAATGTAAATAGTTCAAAAAATAAGTGTAAAATCATTTATTTGGACTCTTATACATGGCATTATTATGTACAGTACCGATTAACAAAAAATTATTTTATATATTGAATAACTCTTTCAATGTTTTCATGAACGAATTCAAATTATTTTTAAGTTAATATAAAACAAAATTTTATGTATCTCAATAGATGTGCAACGTTATATAACTATATTGATATAAATAAATAATAACAAAATTTATACATTTATCAAATAAAATACTTTGTATAAGTACATTCTGCAAGAAATCTTAATTATTGGGCATGACAGGGAATGGGCCGCCCAACTTGTCTAGTGATCAGTGTGCCTGACTGCGGATAAGGAGGTCCTGGGTTCGAATCCCGGTTCGGGCATGGATGTACTTTCTCTCTCTATCTATCCTGTCTTTGTCCCTTCCTTGTATGAATGAGGTGTGAATGGTTGCCTACCCTATAAACGGGTTCCTATGGCATGTGTGTACTGAAGAAGTCGGACTCCACACTAAATATGGTTCATTTGGAAAAGTGGAGCAGCGCACCCCATATTGCCAGCCTAGCTGGCACACGACAACAACGACAGGAAATGTAAGTATATAATGTGTAAAATTGTTTTTTAAATACAAAATTTATCAATATCTATAGAATGTCCATCATCTATAGATTAAACATGTAACTTGATTCATATATGATCCATATAAAATCGAATAATAATGGAATTAATGTACAGTACCGATTAATATCTATAAAGAGAAAATTTAATGTAGTTGAACAGTAATCAAAAGTGTAAGAGCTATAAAATTAACATTATAATACAGGTCTGCAATCATTGGATGCTTAATTTTCATTTAAATAACATTAACTGCTTATCAGAATTTGCTGAATGAACGTATAATTCAGAGAAATATTTTTGGAGGATTTATACAGTAATAAAAATTTATCTTAAAATGTTTTTAACATACCATTTGTGGCAATTTAACCACACTCGGATAGGGAAAATGTGAGCTGAATTCCCTTTTTAGGGAATTCAGCTCACATATTCCTATCCGATGAGGAATCAAACTCAGTCGTCAATTGGATACGGTCTCTTGAGATTGTATTGGCACCAGCTAATGATAGCGTGAAACAAATAATGATTGGAATTAATTAAAAAAAAACTAGGCTTGTGTTATTAAATTTGTTAAAATAAAATTTTAAAAGACAACAGGACATATTATTATACGAAGTAGAAATCATGCGGCCGTAATTCTGCTGCGTGACATCATTTTCCGTTTATTCATTCATCCATAGGCCATCCTATGAACGTCATAAGGAATCAAAATTCCCTATATTTTGATATCATTTTGTTATCAGGAATATGGTGAATCTAAAATTAGTGAAACCATCCTGCTAATCATCTTAAGGTATCGACAACATGAGGAAAGGAAATGTATATAATTATCCTATTAAACCTTTTAAGTTTCTCAAAATTATTTTATGATATTCGTAAAATGATTGGATATAACATGAGGTTATATCTACTTTAGCATCTTAAGCACAATTGTTATAAATATAAACAACATGGTTGTCTTATTCTAATGTCATATTGTGCTTTTACTCAGAGATATTTTTTTATCCAATGGCGGGCACACAAGGGTGACTGAACCCTATGCCACAACAAGGTCAGAAACTGCTACTCAATTATCGTTACCCAGCGAACACCTGTGAACCAAGTCACGGAGGCGAGTAGCGTTACTCGCGCCATACCACCACAAACCCGTTTATAGGGCGGGCCACATTCATACAACAGAAGAAAGGACAGAGAAATACAGAGAGAACAGAGAAGGAAAGAAACATCCATGCCCGAACCTGGATTCAAACTCGGGACCAACAGCTCAGGAACGCTAACCACTTAGCCAATCGGTCGGCTACTCAGAAATATAATTTATAGGAATTTTTTTCTCATAACATGTATTACAAAGTATATCAGCTAATATGGCTTGCAAAGTGTACAGCTGCTTCCCTGGCCACCGTGCTAGCCAGATCTCTCACCAATCAAACACGTTTGAGATATGATTGGGGGCCATTTGCGGACCTTTCCATTTGCAGACACATTTTGGCAAATGGTTGACAGGAAGTGAAGAGCCATTCCTCAGGACGCCATCCGTACTCCCACTGACTCTGTGCCAGGACGTGTTGCTTCGTGAATTGCCTTCCACGGTGGTCCAACAACCTACTAACCCCCTCAAACTACTGACTCACTCTCGATGTGCATTATACATATAAATTCAAAATACAGATATCTAATCATAAATAGTTTAATCTTACCATAAATAAGCGCTGAACTTAATGCAAATGATTCGAGGAGCTAAATTTTACCATAAGTAAGGGTTGATGGATAAATACTATATAATCGCTTATGTCAAAATTAAAATTTTTCAGATTTTTATACTTAATGATATATTTTCTATAAAAATTCTGATCTTTACATATTTTTCTAATCCTTATACATAACCAAAGAATGTTCTCAAGCCTTAAATATTATTTATGAAAGGAATTGACAATGCTCCAAATTGCATTATCTTGTTGTAAAATAAAGTTGAGAAACAAACAGTGTACTTCAAAAATATGAATGCAAATTTTATGATTTGCGAATTTTCAGAGCATAGTTGGATAGTATAAAACACTCCAGTTTCATTATTGTGATTAAATTCTTACTCTGCCACTAATTCAATTCTCTCTTTTTTTAGTGTGAAATTAGTACATAAATATAAGTAGTGTAAAATTAAGCGGAAACCTTGAAATAATAATTCCTGTTTAATTTTACATGACATTTCACAAACTAAAATGAAAAGATTGATAATATTTGGGGGAATATTTTGATCCTTTCTAAACAATAATTGAATTTAATTATTTTTTGTATCATTTACATATAGCATCATTTTTAAGATCTAAAATCATCTTGTACACAAGATAATAATCATTGTTTGAATTTTAATGTTTTAGTCAGCTTTCTTTTATCAATTAATGAAATGTGCTTTTAAACTCATCTGATTGTGACATCATTTAATTTTTCATTATTAATATGTAAACAATAGTTATCTTGCATTATAAATTTAATATATATTTAAAAAAATTTATTAACCTTTAATCATAGTAAGCTGTTAATCAAATACTGAATTCATAGATCATGATCATGGATTCCCATCCATGATTCCATATAGTTAATGTATTTTCTGAAAAAGCTCAAATATAACCAATTCTACTCCGCATGGATAGCAAGAACAAGAAACTTTAGACATGAAAAAACTTGGCGTATACAAACGAGAATTATTTAATAATATTGTTGTTGTTGTTGTCTTGTACCAGCCAGGCTGGCAATAAGGGGTGCGCTGCTCCACTTTTCCAACTGAACCATATTTTGGTGTGGAGTCCGACTTCCTAAGTACACACATGCCATAGGAACCCGTTTATAGGGTAGGCAACTATCCATACAAAGAAAGGACAGGATAGACAGAGAGAGGAAATACATCCATGCCCGAGCTGGGATTCGAACCCAGGACCTACTTATCCGCAATCAGGCACTCTGACCACTACTAGGGTAGGCTGCATTAAATACTATTATTCATGACATTTAAAGTGAAGGTACTCCAGAATATGCAGAAATGAATCTTATTCAAGTAAATCATAAGAAAAATAGTCAGTTTTCTTATATTGTATACTGTGTTTTGATATTTCAAACCCTCCCTCAAATGACAGAAAATTAATAGTTTTATTTTTCTAAGTAACTTTTTTAATTAAAAAAAACAAGGCTAATTTTTTTAGAATCAATTAAACTTTCACAAAGGGATCATATATCCAAGTAAGTCCGCAAATCAGCTATCACCACATTCACTAGTTGCATGGAGCTCCAGTGGCTCAGTAGCTACAAGCTGCTTCTCGTAAGCTCAGCAAAGTGAAGCATCATTTGCCGCGGGCAGTGGTTGGGAGGGTGACCACGGTGTACTCTCCTTCACTGGGTGGCTGGAGCTCCGTGGGTTGGGGACGTGTCCACGTTAAGATGTGACGTCCAAAGTCCTTCCGCTGGTGTGGCATGGATGTGGAGAGGAGGGTGCCAGCTCAGGTGTGGCCTCGTACCTGACCGTGGTTCAAAATTACGAGGCACCTTAAAAAGAGCAAAGTCGTACTTTCACCTTCGTGATGCTCTGATCCAAACGAAAGACGCTCTCTATTGACTTAATTCGCACTGCCAAAGGCACCTTAAGGCACCTTAAAAAGAGCAAAGTCGTACTTTCACCTTCGTGATGCTCTGATCCAAATGAAAGACGCTCTCTATTGACTTAATTCGCACTGCCAAAGGCACCTTAAAAAGAGCAAAGTCGTACTTTCACCTTCGTGATGCTCTGATCCAAATGAAAGACGCTCTCTATTGACTTAATTCGCACTGCCAAAGGCACCTTAAGGCACCTTAAAAAGAGCAAAGTCGTACTTTCACCTTCGTGATGCTCTGATCCAAACGAAAGACGCTCTCTATTGACTTAATTCGCACTGCCAAAGGCACAGCGAGCTTGACTTGTCCAAGTGTCATAAACAATAACTAGTTGCATACAACACTAAAATTTTGAAGTCTTCAGGAGTAAGATTTGACAACTAACGATTTCGTTTCCTTAAAATAGATGATTAAGTAATAATATTTACAATATATGCCAGATGAAGCACTGAATACGAATCTTTTATTATTAAAAATAACAATTTAAATACATAGTAACAATTAAATATTAATTTTATTCATAAAAGAATTATATTTATATACGGAGATATTTCTATTTTAATTTTGGTTCAAATAGAATCTTCCATTTTAAACACTTATATAACATTGCTTAATATAACTTTATTTACTGAAGGAAGGATTGGAAAAAAAAAAAACGTGAAACATTATATTTAGGATTTTCACCTGTTTGAACTGACAAAAGATTGATGTTATCTGAATAAAATACTCATTCTCATTATCAAATACAGGAATTTACTAATGACGTTCTCTGTGCTGGAAGTGTTTCCTTCTTTGTATTTAAAACACTATTGTCATGCTTTATTGCGTCCTAGATAATTATATCTCAGTCGGGGGTCTTTTGAAGCAACTAATAATGAAAAAACCTGTTCTTCATTTTTTATAGCATACCTATAACATGCACGTCACAAAGATAATTCACAATTTTGGTTTAATAAGTAAACGAATTCGAACATGACAATGGTAAGTAGACATTTAATCATAAAAGCCGCATGCAGCTAAATTTAAATGTTCATTGAATATTGAAAGTTTAGAAATAATTTTGTAAATTTTTCTCATAAATGTAATTAAAACTTTTAAAAGTGATACTGAAAATGCTTCTCAGATAATTATTTAAAACGCTTGGCTTGACTAAAAGATTTAATAACTATGTCATTTGATAAATGTTAAAACTCCAGGAAAAGCACTTTATTCTTCATAAGTAAAAATAGAAACGATAATAATTTCATAATATAGTAGTGTCTTTTGTAGACTATAAATGATAATTTAAATTACAATATTCAAATTTATTTAATTCTAATTTTTGGACAATCATAACATTTCATATGTTTTCGAATATTCACTTTATGTTATTTATTTTTTTATTTTTATGCTAATGATGATATCTAAATACAGTTTAATTCTTTTTAACTCATTATTCAAGTGTAGAAATTATTTACTTCCATATTATTATTATTATTATTATTATTATTAATGTCTCTATATCCTCGACTTTATTGTTGCTTCATTTTCTTTTGCAGGCAAATATATTTAACTAAAACATTGTATTCGAAGAAATATTATGTTAAAAAACTGTCTTTAAATATTTAAGTTTTTGCGTACATTAGTTTAAAACGTTGAATACATTTAGAATAAATTATATATATAAAGAGATATTGTAAGTAATTCTTGCTAATTGTTCTAGTAATAATACGGATTATTAGCAGATATATTAATGCGAAGTTTTGAAGTTTATTACGTAAAATTTTTCTAATTCTTTAGTAATTAAAAATGGAGTCATGTGTTAAAATTTCGAACATATACGCTTGCTTATATTTTAATTAAATAATAGCACAAGGGTAACTAGGCAATTTTCATTTAACTTATGAATTTTTCTTCACGTGAATGTGCTTCTATTTTTTTGATATTTTGAAGTATAACAGTTAAAGAAATTCAAATCAAAGCTTAGTAGAATTTGAATTTTTAGCAAGTGAAATGATTACAGTAATATTGCTATTTGTGCAAATGGTAAAAAATTAGGCTTATTGAATGCTATGTAATGTTTATATTTTAATTAGAATTAAAAAATAAACATTACATTTTTTTATCAAATACATCGAATATGATCAGATTCCTGTAAAAAAACTAAAACTGAGGATAAAAATGGATACTAAAATTTTATTAATTTTGTGAACAAGAGTTTATTAAAACAACATTCTAAGGATCATTTAAAAAAAGATATGCCACAATAGTCAAACCAATTTTCAACTATAACTTTTTTAAGAAAAAAAATAATATGCGATACTCTTTTTTTGTAGGCATTTGTAAGCTTATTTTAATGAAATTCTCACTATAAATGTCTGTAATAAACCTATCATAAATTTCTGAATGCATAGAATTTTAAAATATTAAATAAATATGAATAATTCAACACTATTATCTAAATATATATTCATTTAGATTTTTTCATCACTTATCATTTTGTTATATATATTTAAAATGTGAAAAGTATTTTTATTCTTTTTAAAAGGAGCCCAAAAGCTAATAAATTTGATACTCATTGTTTTTTAATTCGCCAACCCCAAGCTCAGTTTCTTGAGATACCTATATTAAGGCTCTTAAACAACGTATCCTTGAACAGCACTCATGAAAAGCAAATAGACGAAGTTTGTTTTGGGCTGGGCAGGTCCTCGCATGCCAAACCAAACTCCAGCAGCCTATCGGGCACTCAGCGATTTTCTTTTTCGACATAGTATCGGCACTTTGTCGAACACCTTGTTACCGAGGCCAGCCATTCCTCCGATCCCAACAAGGAAGATTTATCTCTCCAGCCTCTTGAAGGAAGAACTCTCGGGAGCTACATGGTAGCGAAACAACTCTAAAAATATATCCCATCATCCTCTCTTTGCTTTTCTTTTCCGCGTGCCCCCAAAAGAAGACTCTCCCTAAAAAAAGTAGATCCCACAGATGCAGTGGATCGCTCCAGGGTGTGTGTGATGAGCTCACGAGATCTGCTGGCGTGTGCCTAGACTTAGGAAGTTCTGAGTCCCACCATGACTTACGGTTCAGAGTCGGAAGAAAAGTTTGGCCCAGGGACATTGACAGCACGGCCACCTTCACGATCGCAGGTAAGATTTCAAGTTCCTTTGGTTCGACAGGAACTCAACCGAGGGAAAGAGTTTCGAGTTTCTTTGCGTTTTAACGATTAGGCAAAGAAGGTGAAATGTTTAGGGAAAAATTAGATAAATAAGAGTGTTCGTAATTTTTATGTGTTGCCTCAAGTTTTTTTCGCTTAGAAGAAAGATAAACGTTTTTTTGTTAAATATAATAATTTTTTGTATTTTGTAGAAAAAAGTAAAATCAATTAGGAAGTATAGATTTTATTTTATCTATACTTTCATTTATACATCAATTTATTTCATGATTAAGATTAAAATTTAAATTGGAAAATAATCAATAGGCGAAAATTCAATACTATGTATGTAAAGATTAAAGATTTCAAGCACAATATATATATATATATATATATATATATATATATATATATATATATATATATATATATATATATATATATATATATATATATATATATATATATATATATATAATCAAGTCCCCTTTTATCAGTCATAATTTGGAAACCTGTTATTTAAATGCTTAGAATAGTTAAAGTTTATTATTGATTGTAAATGAATGAATAATATAATTCATTTAAATTATTTTATGCAGATAAAATTTTTTAATCTCCTTTAATTGACTCCAAGAAAGCATTTCTAAGCATTTTTTAGAAATGTAACTAAGTTTATACTATCGTGAATTATGAATATTTTAACAAAAAAATCTTATTTATTTCATTAAAAGTATAAAAAAAAATTGTATTATAATTAAATTTTTTATTGAATGCAGACACACTTATTTTTTCTAAAATTAAAAATAAAATAAATGATTTAGAGTATCATGAGATATACAGTAATATTTATGGAAGAAATTGTAAAAAAAAGTATTAATATCATGAAAAGCAATAAATATGCTAGGAAATCTTTTTTCACGAAATAGCATGTTTTATTTGAGTCAGATATAAATATTTAAGACACATTTACTTTTAACGTAAAATGTTAATTTACTTTTTATTTTTAACAAAAAAAGAAGTAACGGTCAGTAATAAAAGCTTTTAGGGCAAAATATTTTGAAACTGTAAAAAAAATTACAACGTGTCTTATAAATATCAATAAATATCAATGAATGGCAAATATATTTATTTTTCATGGATAATTAGTCCCAAATCTTCATGTATTATATTTTAATTTCATCTAATTTCTAAGAAGCTATAAATATCAGAGAGTTTTTTTTATATAAGCTGTTTTATATAAGAATCAATTAGATAATGAAACAGTTTTGATTCAACTGGATATTTAAATCTTTAATTTGTTTGAACAAGATCTTATTGCGAAAAAGTGCTAATCTAACTGGATTATTTTATTCTTGATTATTTCTCATTTATGCAACGATTGATTGAATATCCAAGATTTAGAGAGGCATAATGTATATATGGTTAGACATTTTTAGCAGTTTTCTGCTTCACTAATTTCAACAAAGTTTAAAAAATAATTAATTTTTTATTGCTCTTTAATACAAAATGAATTGATTTATAATTTAATGTCGTTACAGTCATGTTAATTTGTTTACACACATTTCTTATCTATAATTCATATCTTTGGATAATAAGCTTTGAAAAATGATTTCAGAAACTCATTTATTCTTTTCATTTTTTTGGGAATCTAAAACCAACACATAATATTTAAATCATCTCAAAGATTTATGAAGCAGCTTCTAAAATGTACATCTATTTTCTCAATTATAAAACTCATAAATTCTTGTCATTGATTAAGTTAAAAGAATTAATGGAATTTTCAAAATCAAATTTAATGGATATAAGAAACTGAACCAATTTTTGACTCATAGCAGTCACGGTAATTTTGACATTCTTAATCATAATAATAAATCATTTGAAGGAATTAATTAAAATATTATCTTCACATTGATTATTTCATAACTTCACACAGTGTCTGAAATTTATAATTATTTCAAAATATCATTTATTTATTTATTTTAGTGAAAAAATGAAACAAATGTTCAAGAAACATTATAAAGTATATATTTGTTTTATAGTTTTTTATTTAATTATCTAATGGTAATTAAAAGTGATATAAACGTTATAAATATACATACATGCATACATACATACATACATACATATATATATATATATATATATATATATATATATATATATATATATATATATATATATATATATATATATATATATATATATATATGTATATATTAGTTAAATTTTTGTATCCTAATTCATCATTTTACTCTTGATTAATACGTATTTGTACAAAAAATATCTTTTAAAAAGACATTTTAAGTTAAATGCATTGAAATAAAAGGAAAAGTGTCAAAAGATTCAGAATGTTTCTTTACTGTAAAAACAAGTTTTTGAAGTATCTTTTCTTTTTACGGAATAAGAAGATTTACGAGAAACTTCTCGTTCAAAGATCTCCTTCATAAAACTGCATACATATATAAGGTATTTTGTTTAAAAAATTTCACCAAAATATGATATTATTTCCTTCTATCAACACTTCTGTTTACATTTAATTTCAAATGATTTTCGACAAAATTCAATCAAATCAAATAATTAAAAAATCAATTATCAAATGGCAAGAAATAAAGATATGTTCCAATAGATTTATTCCTTATCATTTAGAAATCTACATTTCATGCATTTTTGAGTTATTATATATATCAGAAATATGCTCCCTGTTTTGAACTTTTTAAATAAAAATATCTATCAATTACATTATAAGAAGTTAAACGAAAAAACAACAAGCATATACAAAAGAATAATAGCATAAACTTGAAGCTGTTTCCTCTAGATGGAATGCATTTTGGTTAGTGATTATTTTATCTTAATTTATTATAAATTCATTTGACATTAAGTTTCATAAAATAATAAGTTTGGAAATATATTATATATATATATATATATATATATATATATATATATATACATATATATATATATATATATATATATATATATATATATATATATATATATATATATATATATATATATATATATATATATATATATATATATATACATATATATATATATATATATATATATATATATATATATATATATATATATATATATATATATATATATATATATATATGTATGTATATAAATATATATATATATATATATATACATATATATATAAGTTTTATAGATTATTATTTATATGGTTGGATAAATATATTTTAGCTGAAAGTGCTTTTTAAATTTAACTTTCACAGAATCAGAAAACTCTTTCAAACGACTAAATTTACTGCATTTAATTTTCATTTATTTTGGAAGAAAATGGCATATTACTTTACATTTATTCTTAGTTCATTTATGCCAAAAGACTTAAGATTTTCAACTGGAGCAGATTTTCTTTTTGTAGTGAATTTTATCTTCTTACTCTGATTGCGCCAAATTGTAAAAGAGCCAGTTGTAAAATGAAACTGTCAGCTGATGAGGTGAACTGCCAAAACAAAACACTTACCTAGATCTGTGATGTTAATTACGTGAAAAGTGTCTGCGTATTTGCATAAGTTGCGAATTTGCATTGGAAATTCAGCTGTTTGTAAAGATAATGCATAGTATTTTCTATGCATACATAAGTTTTTATTTTCAATGAAAAATGTATTAAAAATAACAGCTTTGTAAACACGTTACATTATATTTATAATAATTAAAAAATTTGGTTTTAAGACAAAATTTTACAAATGATTAGTTTACTTACATTGATATTTAATCCATAGTATATATAATTTGCTTTTCATTTTAAAATAATTAAAAAGATGGGTGACTAACAACTGAAGAAGCTTTGTATTTTACTGATGTTCATTGGTCTATGTCTATTTTCTTACAAAATAACACTTCAGAAACCAAAGCTCTTTCCTTTACATTTCTTAGAAAATAATGTTTGTAAAACTTATGTAGTTTGAAATGAAATGTGTCTTATCTATTTGAAACTAAATGGCAGGCTTAAAAACCAGTAATAAGTTTATTTTTTCAATTAGGTGTCATTTATCATAGAAATAAAATAAAATAATTAAGCAATTTTAGTGTAATGTTTGTATTATTGGCCATTAGGATCTATGTAAAGCATGCTCCATGAATACTTTAAAATTTTAATTGGTTAAAATTGTTGTAAAACATAAATGTTACGAAAATAATTTAAATGAAAATTTAATGGATTTATGCCGTACATTACATGGATTATTTCGTGTAAATAATTCTTATTATCTGACAATGATGTGGACCAATTACTTTAAGATAAAAACGAATCAAAAGAGTTTTATAAATTATTAGTGTTTAATATTAAATCTATCTATATGTCTACTTATCGATCTTTCTCTCTTCTTTATATATATATATATATATATATATATATATATATATATATATATATATATATATATATATATATATATATATATATATATATATATATATATATATATATATATACACACACATTATTTTCCTATTTTTTAAAGTTTTTAAAGGGCTTTTTTATTTATAATATTAAAAGTTAAAAATATTTTTAATATTATTTAATTACTAACTATTCAATATTTCTGAAAATTTATCAGTTCATTTTCAGATAAATAAAAATTAGCATTCATAGTTATCATTATTTTAAAGAAAGATAGGAGAAAATATATTTTTAAGAAAGTAATATGCAAGTTATGATTTGTGGATAAAGATCCTAAAATATGTTTTTATTTTTCAGATTATCGTCAGAAAATATTAAATTTCACTTGAAGAAAATTTCAACTGATTAGTTGCTGATTTATCACAATATAGCGAAACAAACTGAATTAATTTCAAGAAACTAGAAATTGCCATTTTCCAATAGTATGATCCCAGATAAACTTAGAGCTGGCACAAAAGAATATATCATCCAGTTACATTTAACGTCTATAGCCATTTATTTTAAAATTAAGCGCATCTAATGCAAAAGGCTTAATAGACGTAAGACTTTTACGTAGTTTTCCGGATATGTGACGTGATAAAGTAGCATGGGTTGTTTTTAGCCAAGAAAAATGAACGAAAAAATTTGTTTTTGAAGATGAAATCAACTAAAAGGTGATTTTTTGCTGACCAACCGAAATGTTAGATCTTTTCCGCAGCGTCAAAGGCCTAGTGAAGGTATCAAGAACTAAGATTGACAATGAAGTGTTTCGATTACATTACACCTTTACCGTGCTTTGTTTGGTCACTTTTTGTATCGTCGTTACCACCAAGCAGTACGTGGGGGACCCCATCGAATGCAACCATTCCAGGGAATATGCATCGGACATTATTAATACGTATTGTTGGATACATACAACATACACCATTCCCTCAGCCTTTTACAAGAAAGTAAGTCAATAAGTGTAACATTTCTTTTTATATTGTTATTAGAAATGAATTGCTTTATCTATCTTGGATCATTGTATTGCTTGCATAATTTTTTACTCTTTTCAATGCTGAAAATGATATCTCCACCGAAACAGTTGAAAATGGAACTGTACAAATTAAATGTGAAAATTTATTTATTTCACCTAGTACATCTGTCAAATCATTCAGCATTATATGATACATAAGTTTCAATAAATGCATTTCGTTACATGACTCACTACGATAAAGAACGCATAATTCATTGGTAGGTTTACAAACTCGAAATGTTTGCATAAGCGTTGTTAAACGAATTAAGACATTCACCGGAAATTTCCTTTGATATATCGTAAAAAAACTGAAATTCAAATAGATCAAAAAATTTTAAGAATTTGATTTTTTAAAACGGACATCTAACTGACAATATATAGTGTCCATTATTTCATAATATAAATTTTTAAAATGTTGGTCTACACTTGAGTTTTGTAAATTTACACGACGTTTTTTTAATTTTGGGGGGCTCATTACAGAAATAGTCTCTTCATACACTTCATCAAATGCAACAGATGCTCGCATATTTTGAATTGCATCTTTTACTTCCTCTACTTTTTTACTAATATATGCTATATCTAAGTTAGTTTTTTGTAAAATATCTTTAGCAAATAGAACATTCGTATAACTTAAAACTTTGGCAAAAATATTTAGGAGAAAATTACTGTTAAATTCTTCAAAAAACAAGTGCTAACTCTTTGCAATATTAATTGTATCGTTATCCCAGCTTTCTGGATTTTCAATAATATTTTCAAATAAATCAAAAAGGCCTTGCCTTTCGCTTTTTATGGTATTTACCAAACGAGATGAATAATTCCAACGCGTTGTAGCTAATTTTGGAAATTTTATTTTAATAATTTAATTTAAAACATGATTTCTTTTTGTAGACGCCGAAAAAATGAGGCTATGCCAGAAATTGTTGCAAAAATAATTTACAATTTTTTATAAACAATACAGATTACGACAGAACTAAATTAAGTACATGTGAGCAACAATGCTTTCTGGATTTTCAATATTTTCAAATCAATCAAATAAGCATTGCCTTTCGCTTTTTATGGTATTTACCAAACGAGATGAATAATTCCAATGCGTTGTAGCTAATTTTAGAAATTTTATTTTAATAATTTAATTTAAATTATAATTTCTTTTTGTGGACGCCGAAAAAAATGAGGCTATGCCAGAAATTCTTGCAAAAATAATTTACAATTTTTTTATAAACAATACAGATTACGACAGAACTAAATTAAGTACATGTGAGCAACAATGCTTTCTGGATTTTCAATATTTTTAAATAAATCAAATAAGCATTGCCTTTCGCTTTTTATGGTATTTACCAAACGAGATGAATAATTCCAACGCGTTGTAGCTAATTTTAGAAATTTTCTTTTAATAATTTAATTAAAAACATGATTTCTTTTTGAAGACGCCGAAAAAAATGAGGCTATGCCAGAAATTGTTGCAAAAAAATAATATACAATTTTTTATAACCAATACAGATTGCGACAGAACTAAATTAAGTACATGTGAGCAACAATGCACAAACATAGCTTCTGGGAAAATGTCTTTAACTTTTTTCTGCGTCCCATTCAACGCTCCTGCCATGACTGCCGACCCATTGTACATTTGAGCAATCAGTTCGTTTTCACACTCCCAACTCAAAATCAATTCTTGCGCAACATTATACAAAGCTTCCGCTGAACGATCACCACTAAATTCTTTAAAAAACAAACATTTTTCCTCTGGTGCACTACAATTACTAACAAATCGTAGCACAACCTATAATTGTCATTTATGAGATACGTCAGATGTTTCATCCAACATAATGGCAACGAATGGCGTTTCTTTCACTTCATTTCTAATTTCTGAAATTACAAGATTTTTCATCGATGCAATAATACCATTTTGTATTCTACTAGAGGTTCCAGAAAATAGTTGCAGTTCTTATATGAGTTGCTAAAAGGTAATCAATCATATTTACTAAATAAAATTATTAATTCTACATAATTTCCTCGATTAAGGGAATTTATATTCTTATTGTGTCCTCGATATGCATCTTTTTGTTTTGCTCAGTAACAAACTACATCTATTAATCTCTTGAGAATATTTCTATTTCTTGTTACTGTTTCATTGTGTTGAAAAATCGATGAAGCCTTTTGTTGAACTAACATTAAATCTATCGTGACGATACCAAATGTTTTTGTTGGTACCGAAACACAAATTTATATTCCTTTGTTCAACAATGCCTAAAATCGAACCTAGAAATTAAATTTGTATTGAATTTTCACACTTTTAAAAAAGTTAAATAAAACAGATGATTTAGAATGTTAAGTGGATACATTTCACACAACATTCTGTAGAAATTCCTAAATTCAGCTCAGTAAAATTGATATCTTCTGTATTTAAACTAAACCTATGGCACGACAGCCCATGTGGGCCCAAATTTGCAGTGACCATATCTGTTTCCCTAACAGAAGGTCCTGGGATGCGAAGTGTATGTTAGTTAGTCACTAACATACACTTCGAAACCTCACACTGTTCTAAACAGTGTGAGGAACACGAACGAACCCCCCAGTGTTTAGTTCCCAAGCATGCTTGGTACTCAATTAATCGACCCAATGAAGAGATAAAAAGCTGGGTTGATCTTGCCCAGTCCGAGGATCGAATCTCAAATCTATCCCTTGGAAGCTCGAAGAACTCCCTAAGCTACGAGGCTTAACTTCTGTATTTATGTAAAGTCATTTATTATCATAAATAATAAACAATGTAAAATAGTATAAAAACATTAATAAGTGATTGTATGTAGAAAGATTTAATTAAGTATTTTGTCTAGTTTATATCATTATTTACATTTGAGTTTTTTTAAAATTTTAATGTTTTTTTGAAAAAATATTTGGCTAATAAGACTTTGAAATGTGTAATTTTTATAGTAAAAATATCGGTTAAAATAATATTAGAACCAAATATTTTTTCCCGCTAAGCGTGTATGTTTGTAACTCTTTGTTCAAAAGTTTTAGAAACATAACATTATCACAATAACAAAAAGTAATTTGTTTACTAAAAGTTATAGAATTTATTTGTTTAATAATAGCAGCTAAGCAAATAAATGTAATCAATAATAAAGATTAAATAAAGTAGTAAAGTTCGAAATTTTAAAATCTTTATCATATGTACTTTTTTAGAAAAAATAAATTATCAATGATAATTGAATTATTAAATAATGTTAATTATTTAAAATGTGAGAAGGATGTAAATAATTAAAATGTGTCTGACTTAGGTTTATACCCAGGAAATTTAAATTGACATCCAGTTCAACATTTACAGAATTTATTTCCTTTTTGGGTGTTATCATTTTATTGGTTGGAATTCATTTTAAAATGTAGTTTTGGCTAAACTACTTCTAATGGTCAAAAAGTGATTACAAGTGTACCAGTTATGATTTAAATTAAGCCATCAAAGAGTTTTCATGTATTAAGTAGATGTCGTCTTGACATCTACTTAATACATGAAAACTCTTTGATGTAAATATTGTAAAATAATTTGATTAAGTATAGATTAACTGTAGATTAAATGTTTTTAGTGTATTTTTTTAGGTCATTTTAATAAAGCTTTAACCATATGCTTTAAAGACAACTATTTTAGATAATTTTGAAAGCTATTTTATATAAGTCGACTTAGGGGTCTATTTTACTTCAATGTTTAATATAAGGAACAACTATAAAAAAAGGAAATTTTATCAACACAAAACAAGTTTTTTTATAAATATAAATTCAAAGTTTTTCGAATCTTATCAGATAATTTCATCTATTTTCTTAAATTGGATTGGAATGACATTTTTATCTTTGTGATTCTAATCATAAAAATTACTTCATAGTTTGGAAGGAGTTGGTAACTGAATGGCTTCGGTTCAACAGTTCGTGTGAGTTCGAATCCTACCGTAGACATGAATGTTTACAGTTGTTTGGGATTAAATTTAAATTTTATGTCCCTGTCTAATTAGAAATCTCGTGTGAAAAAATGACCGTTGAGTGACAAAAAACTAAACCTTCTTGATAAACCGGAATGTTTGTCGAATTACTTATGTATCCGAAGTCAATTGATTTCATTTAGCGACAATACTTTGGTAGGATTAATTAAAACCCTGTCTGCACGTAATATGCAAATTATATGTATTATATATATATATATATATATATATATATATATATATATATATATATATATATATATATATATATATATATACATATTATATATATATATATAAACAAGCACAGCTTAATACAGTTAAGCGAAAAAATTCAATTAAGTTTTGGAGTGATGTAAATACATTTTTGTTGTAGTTACTTATGGCACTTGGACAAGCCAGTAACACTATGCCGGTAACTATGCGAATTTAAGTCTGTAGGTTGCGTCTTTCGTTTAATCAGAGTAAGACGAAAGCGAACGTACGACTTTCTCTAAACTCTTCCGATAGATGGCACCACCAGAGGATCCACTCTCTCAATTCTGGCATTGATCTGAAGGAGAAGGAAATTTTCTCCAGACCATTTTACCTATATGGTAATAGTTCAACGACCGACCTCAGGACTTTTCATTTCACAGATTTAAGAAGCACGTATATCGATGGGTGTTGGGCGGCATTGGGAATCGAACTCCGACCTTCCGGACGTAAAGCAGATGCCTCAATCATTAAGCTACCACGGCCCCGAATAAATTTTTAATTAATCCCATATACTTGGTGCTTTTTACAGTTACATTTTCGACACAAATTTGTGTTGCATAAAATTTCATAATCATTTACCAAGAAAAAGTTTTCTGGAAATGTTTTTCATCTGAACACAAGAAAAATATAATCTCAGGATTTTAACAATTTAATTTCTTTTTCAAAATATAACTTCTTTAAGATTTCATATTTTAAATAACATCAGCCATGTAAAAATTTACTTTCATACAGACTAATACTATTCACATTCAGGTAATGAAGAGATAGACACAGCTGAAAACGAAAGATATGAGCATTTGACACTAAAAATTAACGATAAGTTTTTTTCTCCACTATTAGTTTTCTGATGTATCGTTCCTATAATATATTCTTTACTTAAATTTATTAAATGATTCATAAAAAATATTTCATTTATATAATTTTAAAATTTTAAACATTTTAAATTTTGAAAGGTGGTCTCATTTTTATTGGGAATATTATTCATTGGTTTATCATTTATGGAAATAATTTTATTACTATTCAAATGAACTTTGAACTAACTGAAAATTTTAATCGAATTAAAGTTTTTAGCGCTACAACTACAGAATTGTACAATAACAAAAACCGAATAATTTAAAAGATATTCTAGAAACACAAAATTTTAGATTATGAGAGATTTTATGATAATGTCAAACACTCTTAATATCAAATTTTTTTTTATTTCCTGTGATTTTTATTATTTGTTAACTGGCAATATCATTATTATTAAAATTATTATAAAATTATCATAGGTGTTACTAGATTTAAAATTATCAGTGATATAACCAGAGAGCTTTTTTTAAAAATTTATTCATTCATTATTTTTACACATTTTAAAATATTTAAAAAAATATTTCTAACATTTTACAAAAGTTTCATTATTTAGATGGTCGACTCACATTTTAATATTATCCAGTGCATTCGGTAATTCATTAAAATTTATTTTATCTGAAATTTTACGAACCAAATTGCAAGTTTAATAGTAAATTAGGTACATATAAATTCCTGAAATATTAACTTTTAAAATAAGTTTGTAAAAGAAGTATATGTGAACAAATTAGAAGATGTAATATAAAGATTAAATTCTTTGAATCATTTGACTTCTCCATGAAAGTTGCGCTGAATATTCAGCATCTATAGAGAGATGCTAGTAAACACACACACCACTTTCTTTCCTGTGAAAAAATGCAAACGGGAGCTGAACACTCTAAAATAAGATCATGCTAACTTCAAAGAAAGTTTACGTTTTAAAATAATGCAGAAGAAAATTTCTATTTTCTACCGCGCATTATTATGACAAGTGCGTAAAGGTTATTTATATGTATACATATCTTGCCATGACCATCCTGCACCTACGTTTACTTTCTCGACTCAGCTTAACTGACAAAAAAATATTTTAAACTCGTTGAGACATTGAATCTTTTAAAGAAGCACCACTTAACCGAAACATATTTGGAATGGTAGCACACATTATATCAAGTTAGTGCTTGAAAATATTATATCCAACTAAACAGAAGTATAATTTTTAAATACCGACTTAATACAAAGGGCAATTTAGTTAGTTTAGAAGATAACCATTGAAGTTGATTTTAGTACAGAACGGCTATAGGACTTTCTATATGAAAATATTATTTGTAACTAAATAAAAGTATAATTTTCGAATACCGACTTAATACAAAGGACAATAAAGATAGTTTAGAAGATAGCTATATATTGAAGTGCACTTTAGTACATAACAGCTATGGGACTTTTTATATGAAAATATTTTATGTAACTAAGCAAAGGTATACATTTCAAAGGTATTCAAGCAAAGGTATACATTTATCAGATGACACTGTCTCGACTTTCTACTGGCCACTTGAAGTGTATGATCTTTGAGGACGGTGAAAGAAAATAGCCAACATGCCCCAAGTGCGACAATGCTCCGTTTTGCCCGCAACACATCGTGAAGTGTTTGAGGTTTTCTCGTGAAGAGGCTGTGAAAAGTCCACATCTGCTTTTAGACTTTTGGCTGTCTATGACTGTCTATGATCTCATGGATCTGGTCTAGTTCCACTAGACCAGATGGGGATTAGTCCCACTCCCACCATTTCAAATACCGACTTAATACAAAAGACAATATAGTTAGTTTAAAAGATAACTATTGAAGTTGACTTTAGTACATAACGGCTATAAGGATTTTCTATATATATTAGCAAGCTTATTTTCGAATTATCATTACACATACAATGGCAATATTACCAGACGGGATAAATTTAAACGCGGGGTAGATTTGAATTTTTTTAACTTTTTTAAGCCAAAAATATAGAGTTGTCTGTTATCAAGAATCCAGCATTCGAAATTCTTTATAAATATAGTAATCAATGGAATAAAATGACTCTAAATTCAAAATAATTTTTTTAATAAGTTTCCAAATCTAGAAAGCTGGACCATTTATTTATGAAATCAGCGAATGTATTATAAGTCAAATTTAAACTGATTCTATAAAATATTTTTTATTTTGATTTAATAATCTGATAACTAATAAGTACCAAGGCATTAACATCACTGCCAGCTTCAAATAATTTATTAGAATTTTATTACTTCTTTTTTTCTTAAAAAGTATAAGACACATAAATTAACTGCAATGATTTCATTAAGTTAATTTAAAATAAACACTAATTCCCATGTGAGCTTTTTTTCAAAATCTGCTTTAATTTATAAGAATAACAGTTTAAAATTGATAATTTAGAATTTGTAAATCCGAATTTTGTTATTATCTTTAAAAAATTTGCTATTAAAATCAAGAATTATATTTTTTATCTATGAAGTATCCGCGCGAAAATTACCTTACACGAAACATCAAATTATTTTAATTTGCCCAAGCGATAATGTTTTTCTCCTATGAGCTAAAACTTTTATCTAAATATTATAATGTTACATTAAATCTGTTAAAAAAAAACATTTAACACTTACACTTTAATTATCAAAAAAAGTGAAATATTAGAAATTAAGAATATTCATAAAAATGTTTCATATATTTTTCCACAAATGTATTTTTTATCCATATTCTATATTTATAGAAATAACATTTAATTCAAGTTAAGTAATTTGTTCTAAAATTCATTTTACGAAAATCCTTCTTAAATTGAAATCTCTAAAAATTCATAAACACTGTTACTTGACTACTCTCTATATATTAATCACAATTAATATTATTCATTGTGTTTGAGATACAAGTTCCTAGCATAATGCTAGGAATAGTTAAGCAAGAAATGAATAAATTGCACACAATATAGCTCTTCTGCATATATAAAATACTAAAACAGTTTAATCAGTGAAATTTTGCAATTTTTTTGAAAAGTGACTAATCTTAGGGATATAAATTTAAGAAATTTTATAAAAATTGAAATACATAGATTAACAACTATGCTATTTTACATGGAATTTAAAACCTAAGCTGATAGAATGAGGAAATCAAAATGTTATTCAGTACATCAGGGGTGGGATTAAAAATAGCAGATAAATTTAGCCATATGTATGAAAAAGTTAATTTATAAATTGAGAGAGTATTTGTTGAGCTGAATGAAATGTTTTCTTTAGATTGCTTATGATTTTTGTAGAAAATATGATGAAAAAGATTGAGATAGTTTCCTTTAAAATTCTTGTTCAAAAAATATAATTTCTTTTAAATTATATATTTGATTTTAAATAAAAAATTTAATTATGATTATTTAAAATTTTAAATCTTATAAGAACCTGGATGTTGTAAAACTAAAATAAAGAATGATATAGTTTTTCTTAAACCATTTTCGCGGAAGTTTGCATAAAAAAGTGTATCAATTATTTAAACAATTGTTGAAATGAGCAAAAACACGTGGTTTGGTTGGCGATTTCGAATGAACTTATGTGACGTCACGGTCTGTTGTAAAAATAACCGAGCTGCCTGGGTGAAAAATATGTAACATTGGACTGAAACCAAGTAACATCCGACTGAGAAGATGACGTTGCTCGTTGTTAGTGATGCAAGCGGAGGAAAGTAGTTCCTCTGATGAATGATTTCGCGGAATAACGTAAAGGTTAGAAAACTGAATTGAAGGATATAGTCTGAAACGTGTTTTTGTTTAGTATGTTGGATAAAATTTATGAGAAAGGTGTTTTCTTATTTAAAGGATTGCAGCTGAAACACTGTGGTAATAGACAAATTAAGATAAGCAACCGTTTTCGTTTTTCATAGGGAAGAAATCGTATTTTCTACAGAAGTTTCTCGATAAAATTATTTCACTCAAGCTTCTGAAAGTTTTTTATTAATTAATAAAACTATTCTTTTGAACTGATTACTCTTATAATTTGCTTATAGTTTCAAGCAAAATTACTCTTAATTATTTATAAAATTCTTCTTGAAAGGCATATTTCAAAAAATTTTGAACTTCCATGTCAAAGATTAATCTACGTTAATGATTTACATATGTTTAAAACTCTTATAAAACTGGAAGATTTTTTAGAGCTTATGAAACAGAATTTGATCATAAGATTAATGATAAAACAATGATCAATTCAATGGGGGAAACAGTTTAGGAAAAAAATAATATTTAAAGAAACAGACTTCTTAATAGAAGTAATAAGTAATTTATAATTAATTCATATTTCATCGGAGAGAAATAATTGTTATTTGGAGCTTTCAATATTTATTAATTTATAGCGCAATACTAAGAATCCTTCACAAAAATTAAGACAGAGAATGTTCCCAAAATATTTACAAATAAATAATTATTTCTTAAGCAATGTAGTTTAAATATTAAAATCTTAGCCACATATATTATGATCTTTTATTATTTTCTTAAAAAATGTATTGAAAAATTATATGTGAACAAAGTACAAATAATAAACATTAAACAACTGAATAAAGTACTAATAAAAACTACAATTACTTTTTAGGCTGGTGAAAAAGTAATTCAGATCTTTTTATAACGCTATCTGTGTATGTCAAAACTACTGTCGCCATGAAACTTAATGAAGTAACGTAGCGAAAGAACCGTTATGGGAAGAAGACATTGATGTTTTCCTCTTCATGAATTTATTGTTAAAGGAGGAAAAAAAATGAAAGTTGGCGTAGGAACATATTTTGTACAGCTTTCACTCTACTTCATTAATTGAGTAAACAATCAGCATTCTCTCTTTTGGCAATATTGATAATCAATATGATTTTCCTGTACTCGCCAAAACAAATCACAGAATCGAGTTATTATAAGTAGTCATAACAAAGCTCTGAAGTTTATTTTAACATTTACATTGCATGTGATTTATTTATAATACAAAAGAGTAGCAAAACACTCACACATCTCATTATTTTATTATTTTTATAGATATATTTTGAAATCTTTATCCTTCTACAATATTTCTTTAAACATATTGAAGAAAAATAAGCAGCAGAAAAGAAGTTTGTTCTTCGCTTTTTGCCAAAATGAATGTACAAATATGTATTTAGATATCCAATTTTTCTTTATTGGTTATAAGTGTCATATATTTTCATTAATTATGAGCATAGTTAAGAGTTTTGTGACTTACTTTAAGATTTCTGCTTTTGAAAAAATTGTGCTGAAAAATACGTGAAGAAAGCATTAAAAAAATGAATTGTTTGCAACAAATTAATTTCGTTTTATCTTGGATATATATATATATATATATATATATATATATATATATATATATATATATATATATATATATATATATATATATATATATATATATATATATATATATATATATATATATATATATATATATGTATGTATATATATATATTGCAAGAAATTTTTTAAAAAGGGAACATTAATTTAAAACATTTCGCTAAAAATATTTGGTTTTTACTTGACAACTAAAATATGTACATTGATGTGTTATGCATATTCCTTATAAAAGTGTGTTTTAAATTATATATATTCATGAGCATATATTTTCAAAAATTCTCTTAATGCAAAACGTTAATATATTATTGAGGTTTTTCATGAAGTTTGTTTTCTCATTTCATGGATTTGATTAAAGTTTTGGATATAGGTAATTTTTTAATTCACGAAGTATAGCTAATTATCCGAAAAAAACTTTTACCAATGTAGTTTTTCTTAAGATTTCATCATACAACCATTGCAAAGTGTAATTATGGTATGAGTTATTGTTAAAATTACAATCACTGTCTACCACTCTACTGTATATAGTACAAAGGGGTAGTATGTTATTTAATGTACACACTTAATAGAGCAATGGCTTGAATTGTCTATTAATTGCAACCAGTAGGGGATTTTTGTTAAAGAGAATTTAAACAATCTTTAATGTGAGATAGAGCAATTGGTCTCTATACATAATGTTCACCAGTTCAATGTAATTAATTTGTATAATGCAATTTTATGTTCAAAAGTAAAATCTTTTGAAAGACTGCGCTCAATTTTAAGATTGTTATGCATTACAAATGAAGCATTATTAAAATTGTGAGATTTTAATGTTTATTACTTCAAAAGAATATACTTTGATATAAAAATATATATAACTGGGGGGAGTACTACGTATTACTGAACCAAACGAAATAAAAAACAAACAATTATAATTTTTTAATATTTGACTGAATTGTTTTGTATTTTATAAATGTGGTAAGGAATCTGGTATTAGCTCCTGGCTGGAAAAGGCACCACTCTTATGTCTGAAAAGTTGGCTGTTAAATACCTGACCCATTTGATAACCTTCCCTTTGACAGCGTCTATTAATGTTGAAACTTCTATAGGGTAGACTATTCATTTACAGGCGAGTTGTGGTCAGAAGTGTGCCAGACCAGATGTCTATCTCGTCATGTGGACGTGATTTAAACATATGGATCGGTTGTTGATATTTAGCAGCTTTAGTATCCAAATATCGGAAGCTGAAAACGTGTTGCAATTATTATCTTTATTGCAATTGATCTTCTATTCCGAAGAAATTGTGTACTTTTATTAAGATATTTCTAGTTTCTCAAGAGTTTTTTTTCCTTTTCTAAGAATGATATCAACGTTATGGATAGATAATAGTTAATTAAATATTTTTATCACCTTTGAAATTTTGAATAGAACCAATTACATATATAAATATCGCAGAGAAATCAACGCAATGTTTTTCATGATAAATAATGTTATTTAAAAGAGCAATTTTGAAGAATGTATATATATATATATATATATATATATATATATATATATATATATATATATATATATATATATATATATATATATATATATATATATATATATATATATATGCATACGTATATTATGTTTTCTTAAGAGTATCTTATGAGAATATAATATCTCTCAATTTGTGTTTTCCAAGTAATATCATTGCATCCTTTATAACGTAGCCTATCATTTGATAAAGGTGGTTAAAATTAAACTTAAAATACTCAAAGGCTCGTAGCTTTAGACTTAAAGTACCCCACCAAATTAAATGTTAAACATATGCTATATAAATTTTAGGGGAGAGATTTTTCTCAATAAAAATAGTTTTAAATTTTGTCATCAGATGATCTTGTTATGAATTAAAATAGGATTCAAAATTAAACGAAAAACATAATATTTCACTTTTTACTCACTTGCGGGTTTTTTATACGTTGATCAACCGTATGACGAAAGTTTACAATTTACTTATTAAATTTCGCACACAATGTATTATTAGGACGAGAAACAACATTGCGGGTCCTTGATATTTTTAATCTTTGTGAAAATTTCATAGCTAGAAGTCTCAAATTCAGGTCTGATGATCTCTTTGGCCTAGCAAGTGAAGTAATACTTTCATCTGAAAAGTTTGTTTGAAACACTTTCTTCACACGTCTCTATATAAGCTACGAGCTTTTTCTCCATCGTCACTAATGGCGTAACAACAAAACCATTTACTTTGACTTTCTTGAAGCATGTAATGATATTCGAGATATTTAAGTGAGACTTTTCTGCTTATAACATGCATAATGCACAATATTTATCTATTGTTTTCCACCAGAAAATACAAGGTAACATAAAGACATACAAAGAAATCCTCCTGTTACAGTTTTTGCACAAAATGCATTTTATAACGTAAAAGTTTGAGTAAAACGAAGCCTGGGCACAGATGCCGTATAATCCAAGATGCCAAATTCTGAAAATGGCAATTTTTTTGGCGGATTTTCTTATGTATCTGGCATCCTCGTTTTTATTACGTCATATATATGGAAACCTATAAGAATTATGCAGAAAATTGTATTTTGGTTACTCTAGTATTTACTTCATCACTCCCGTCACGATACGTCATCTTGGCAACATTTCTTCATCGTCAAAAAAATTCAGAATTTGGAATCATGGATTATACGGCACCCGTGACTCAACCCTATAGTTATACAAGGAATGTGCAGAGCTCACTATTGGTCAAAAATTTACTGTTTGTATTTATTTCAGATATAGTATCTGTAACTGTGTAGATATTTTAATTTCAGACAACTTCCTGCACAATCGCTTGTTCATTTGCATGTTTACATCTTTCCGGAGAATATCCAGAGAACCGCAGTTCTTTCAAACTTTTTCATTACGGTTTTATAATTGTATTTATGAACATGGATTTAAATTTTCCATATATCAATAAGCACAAAGTGTTGCCAGAGCATTATTCTCATTCTGACAAAATTTAAAATAATTTCATATTTATTTTACTTTTGATAAATTTCTTCAAGTAACGAGCATTTTTTTTGCTCATTTGGGATTTTCACTGCAGAATAATTTCTTGAACCTAACCTATTTGCATATCATTCCTTGGGATACTTATTCTCACATATTTTTAAATAGAATAACGTCACCTATTAGCGCGATTTCAAGCAACATATTTTTGTAGAAAACTTCTGCACAACATCAATTAGCTATTAATTTCCATGATTATTATTAATATGCACTATCATAAGAAATAAATTGAAATAAAAATATTAACGTCATTGCGAAAATGTTAAATCTTGGAATTTAACTTTCTTATGATGATAAATTCAGTTTTTGGGGGATCAATATTTTATTTTTATTACAGTAAGGTTTGAAATAATACAATTTATTTTAGATCAAAATTTCCTAAATTTCTCGTATTATCAATACATTCAGAAGCTCTTAAAGTCAATGAGAATAATTTATTTATTTCGTAGAGAATATAATAAAATTTAAGAAAAATAGTTTAAATACCAGGAAAATTTTAAATTTCGTCTTTATTTAATTTTTTCAAAAATAACATGTTAAGCAAATTTAATAAAGTTTCTTGTCAGTCCGTTACAATTTTTTTCCTGAATTTAAAATTTAATAATATGAATAAAGTACGAAATTTAAATTTCTATACCTGGTTTATATTTTTTGGATTTAAGTTTAATTACACATTTCATAAAATCATATTCTATTTAATTAATTTTAGTCACATTAATAAAATATTATATATAAGGCCTTAGTTTTGTATAAAATATTTTAAGTAAAATAAGCTTTTTTGACAAAATGTGTTATTCCATTATGAAAGTCGGCAATGTATTATTAGCATACTTCTCTCTTTATTAATTTCGAAACTCCAAAAATACTATCCGTAAAAAAGGTGTCGAAATACAGTATTTTGCCACCTATTTAAATATAATTTAAATATCTTCTATTTTAAAAATACACACAAACTGCAGAATTTACATAATTTCATAATTTCCTTGATTTTATTATATTTTAGAAAAACTATATGGCTAATATTTTTAGAACAATCTTTGGCGAATAATTAAAAAATTAATATTTTGGCCGTAATAACGGGAACATGTTCCTTTTTTTATTATTTAAGAGAAACAAGCTCATTATTGTGTAAATGTTATCAATTAAATATTTTCCTTTTTTGAAAAATATAATGCATTTTCTGGATTTTTAAAAATTTCCAGCTGAAAAATATCTATGACAAAATTAATTCTTCGATTTTGATATATTAATAATTATCTTTTTATTAAATAATTTACAAAGTAACAACGGATTACAATTATGGCATTATGAAAATGTGTATAGTCCCTGTAAAAACATGTTTTATTGATTATTTTTTTAAAAAAAATTGACACAACTTAAATTTTTATATGTTAATTCATTTGTATGCGTTGTATTTTTTATTTTCTTTTAAACCTGTAGTCCTTTAAAAAAATAAAATGTACTTGAGTAAATTCGATTTTTAATTGAAAAATAAATTCAGAAATCCTCTGTCATATTATGAAAGATAATTATCAGTTGTGTATTCTTTCACTTCAATATTGATATTAGACATATTACATTCCTTTATGTATATATTTTTCTTTTTCTTATCTTAAATGTACTGGTACTGTTGTCATGATAATCAGCATTATTTTTTGAGCAGTCGTGGTTTTTTAGCATATTTCAGGTGTACGCAGCTAAACATTTTAGTATTTTTCTTTTGGAATGAACTAGACAAAATCATTGTCACAAGATAGCACATTTTCTTCAGTAGTATTGGTTAATTCAGCTTTAGAGTTTCAAGCTTCAAGTAACTGATTCTCTATAGTTCATGGTGTGTTATGTAATGTTTTTATAAATTAGATGCTTAATAGGACATGAAGATTAGTCAATATTCAATCTTGAATATAGATTCTTATTCCTTAATTTAATGTACCGTTTATTGGCAAATGTGGTGATTCTCCAAAATCGAACTTAAATATTGGCTGCTACAAAGAAGAATAATTGCTTGCTTATTTCAGTATTTCAACTTAATTTACACATTTTCAAAACAGACAAAATATGAATTTATGGTCATCAGTGTATTATTACTGTGGATTAAAGTTGGTAATTATGGAATTTATGAAAGGAAGTATTAGGTTGGTGTGTATGAAATGTCGGATTCTTAAGTGATTGTATAAAACTGCATATCTTTCTTCAAAAGCTGTTTATTCAATCAAAGTATGCTCCATTCGCTTCAATACACTTCTCCCAACGAGATTTTAAAGCGTAGATGCCTGTCTTAAAAAATTTTGGTCTTTAGAATTAATAAACTCTGATATCGAGTTTTTTAGACTGTCTTCATTTTCATAGCGTTTGCCCCTTAAAAACAGCTCTAAATGCTTGAAAAAATGAAAATCGGTCGGCGAGAGATCCGGTGAATATGGTGGATGCTGCAATGATGAGCATACGTTTAACCGATCCAGCTTATTTCGCTCTGTCAGTGCGTGCGGTACCCACTTGTCCATCTTCTTAACCTTGCCAATCTCAAAAAAGGTGTCTCGATATCGTTGTATGGTCAACTTTCATCCTGATAGCAAGTTCCCTCGTGGATACGGCTGGATCCGCTTCCACTAGAGCCTTCAGGTCATCATTCTTCACAGACGTTTTGGGTCTTCCGCGCGGCTCATTTTGCAGTGAAAAATCGCCAGTCCGAAATTTTTCGAACCAACGCTGCACTTTCCGATCGTTAACCGTATTCTCCCCAAACGCTTGGTTTATGTTGCGTGCAGCTTTTGCAGCACTATTACCAAGTTTGTACTCATATAAGAAAATGACGCGAATGTCGGCAGAATTCATATCGGCAATAAACTCAAAAGAAATAAAAAAGGGAAGACCTTCGAGAAAACCTATTTTGCTGAAATGAGTCTCTGGCAATGGACAATACGAGTATGAATGAGGTTATGCCAAATACAAAAGTATAACGAAAACAGGGAGGAAAACGTCCACATGTAAAGAGAATCCGACATTTCATACGCACCAACCTAATATATACATTATTTTTACAGAATAGTCCTAGCTAAGATACTATTCAGCTTATTTTCTTGTTGTTGGGCAATTTTATTTTCGCAGATTATTTTAACTTTAATCGATGATATTAGTGTTCCTTCTGATTAAAAATGTACCAAAATGAATATTTATTTGATTTAAATTATTAATCACCTGGCTTCAGCTGATCATATTTTAAGCTGCTTGGGACTTCTGTGGGAGGAAATTTTAATTTCTCCTCTTCTCGTTTCCGACTTACTATTTGTCAATGGATTTATGGATATGGTCTGACTTCCTCAGATCTTTGGAGATTAGAACCAACCAACCACCAAATTATTTTTAATTATTCTCGAGGAAATGAATCTTCCTACATAGTTTTTAATCATTCTATTAAACATGTTGTGTATACATATAAAATTTAGCATTTCCCTTTCATACGAGGGTCACTCTGAAATTTTCGGGATACAACTAGGTTTTTAAAGTTATACTTACAAAATTTTAGGTGTGTTCCAAGTAGTCTTCTCCAGCATCAATGCACTTTTGTAGATGAATTTTCCACAGATTAAATGCCTCAAGCCATTCATTTCTTCGAATAGATGAAAAAATGCATTTATAGCCACATCAATCTCTTCTTCTGAATGAAAACGACGTCCACGTAAGTTCTTTTTTAGATTAAAGAATAACCAAAAGTCGCACATAGCTAGATCAGGTGAATACGGCGGATGTTCGATTACTTTAATTTGTTTTTGTTTAAGAAACTCAACTGTTAATCCGGCTGTATGTGAAGATGCATTGTCATGGTGAAGCATGAGTCCCCTAACATTCAGTTTTTGTAGAATTTCTGGAAGACATTTGGTGGTATACCAGTTTTCCTGTTACTGTCTTCTGTCCTTCCAACTTGATGGCTTTGACCAATCCCGTTCTTCTGAAGAAAGCGGCATACATCACTTTTTCATTGCGCGTTGTTTTTTCACCATTGTCGGCATGGGATTATTTTCAAAGACCTATACTTTGCTTTCTTGACGTGTTGGAACGTCAAAAAACAGTATGTACGTTTCATCACCTGTCACAATTTTAGAAGTGATGCGGTGGCCACCATCATTCAGCATATTAAGAGTTTCTTTACTGATTCTGACACGCTCCTCTTTTTGATGCTCAGTTAGATTATGGTGAACCCAACGGCAAACAACTTTTTTCATATGTAATTCTTCATGAATGATTTTGTGTATAGCTGCGGATCCAATGTTAAGTTCCTTCTGTATCATTTGATAGGTACAGCGATTATCATCCAAGAACATTTTTCGTATGACAGTCACATTATCCGGGATTACTGCCGACTGTGGCCTTCCTGTGTGTTCTTCATCCTGAAGAAAATTGCGACCCCTTCTAAATTCTCTAAACCATCTGAATACAGTAGCTCGAGTTGGAGATTCATCATCAAATTCTAATTGCAACCGTTGAACGCATTCTTCTTGATTTAATCCTGCTTTGAAATTGTAGAAAGTCATAACGCGAAAATGTTCTCGCGTCAACTCCATTTTCTCTTCTGTTGAAAATTTATTCCACGCTAAACAAGTTGAAGTAAATCAGTATAAAATAGCTATAGAGCTCAAATAAATATTTATTATTGTTTTATCGATGGAATCTTTATTTAAGTCCGAATAGCAATTATAATGAATTTGTTTGCCAATCTCGAAAGTTTATTAAATGAGATTGAAACTCAATCAAATTATTGCAGGGAATTGTCAAGAAGACAATTGATAAATACAATCTTGAGAACAGAAGGCATAAAACGAGCTTTCGTTTTATCACGATATTCAAAACTGGACTTTGCAAATCGAGAAAGAAGATAATATTTATTCTTCATGAAGTTATATTTGTCATTTTTGCGAATGAAAATCACATGCTCTACAATCAATTCATGCGAAGAGCATTCTTTTTATGTAGTTATATTTCCTTATTTTTTTCTAGTTTACCAACACACTTTCTTCCATATCAAAACGAAAGCAAATACATGCTTTATGCACAATCTGATTTTAATATTAAAATATGCGCGCATATTGTCTTTTGGTGATAAATCACAAAATTGTGAATGATGTTTACAAATTTCTGTTTTTTTTATTTTTTTTGGTCTTTAATAGTTTTCATGCTTGATGCATTGAACACTGAAATTTATGAATTTTGATTTTATGCTGTAGTGAGTACCTCATCTAATAGCATGCAATCGCATAACTGTGCATAAGTTCCATAGTCGTTTTGTAGCAAATTTGATTAGAACTTTACAATAACGGTCAAAAACTAATGGTAGGAACGGCTTATAGGGACTTATGAAATTTGTTAAATATGTATACAGAATATTTTTTTCAATCAAGAGCCATTATCTTTTGTTAGAAATGAAGTGGATATTGAATTATTCTAGACTTGAAATTTGCTTAAAAGTTCTGCAAATATTATTCTTGAATCTTTCGTCATACATGCTCGTTTAGATTACTGCAATATATCTTAGGCTGATTATTTTCAATGTTCGCATATGATAAGCTCTCTCTTAATTTTAAATCAAGGTCAAGGGACGAGGTTGAATCCTGATAGGCTGACCCAACTTCCAAACCTACCAATTGAAAGACTTTAGACCGTACGAAAGATTATCATGTACAGACAAAACCCTCATAGCATGGTGGTCATCGCCTAGCTAATATGTCAAAGCCATGATCTTTTAGACAAAAAAAAAAAAAAAAAAAAAAAACGCTGCTTGACTAAAGGCAACCGTGGTCTCTATACTTGACGGAAGAGTAAAGCAAAATAAAAATATTTAATCAAATAGAATAAACAATATTATGTTGTTAAGTTAACTAATGTTTATTAAGGAGCATGGTAAATTCATTTTTCATAGAAACAACAATAAAAAATTAGATCAAACATAGAAAGGAAACTTAATTTAAAAAAGCAAATAATTCTGAAAAGATATAAAAAATATTTCAGCCTTATAATCAAAGCTGGATGAAATTTTGTTTTTCGATTACTTTCATTTCGGTGTCACACCTAATTGTAATATGTGTTTAAATTTATTAGAGTGCTTAAGTAATGTTCTACACGAGGAAGTACCATGGAAAAAGAGCCACCTAGAGTTTTCAGCAATGAGAGAGGCAATTTATAGAGTTAGTATACTTATATATTAAGGATACAGAAAGATTTTTTATAAGTTTTGTAATTGGTTGTAAGCCAATTACAAAACTTATATAAACTTAAACTAGCCGTAGGAAACCAGTATTAATTAAACCCTAAAAATCATATACTGCTTAATAATGTAATACTATAAAACAACGATTTAAAATATGCCTTGGTTTGTTCGTTATTTTTGTTAACATTATTTGAAAATATCTTTTAAAGAACCTCAAACATATTAGGTAACATCAGAACTTTCATCTTTTGCCTTCAAACACATCACCATTCGATCAGTCTCCAGTTGACACTCTGGTACAATCATTTAATAATGAACTATCTAATGTACATTAGCTTTATTCCGTTCTTTGCATTTATTACAGTATAAGATACTTTTTCTTATTAACTTATACTGTTCACAAATTTTGCGGTTGACTTATTTTGTATGTTATATATTTTCTATGTAGAAATAATATTCACATCTTCGCATCCATTCTATGTAGAAATAATAAACCTCACTGTGTGATTGATAGATATTATACTGAATACATTCAAGAAACTTTGTCTCATGTTAACGGTAGTGATAAATGCATGATTTTAGTCTAGCCTACAAATATGAGTATTTTTTAAATTAAATTTTTTTTCAACTTTTCATCAAAATAATTAATTAAGACAAAACTATTTTTTCAATTTTACTCTCGGATTATATTGTACTTGCAAAAATTAAATATTTATTTTCATATAGTAATATGTGAATTATAAATTTACATTTTGTTTTGTAAGTATTAGTATTTAAATTTATTAATTTATTACAATTTTCTAATAACATCAAATTTGAGAAGAAAAAAATAACGTGACAGTAAATTTTATTATAAGGTAATAATTTTAATATACGAAGTTTTTTTTTAATATTTTCATTCAATATATTTATTTTAGAAAATTTGAAAAGTAAGAAGTTTAAAGGGTTGCTTATGAGAATGTAAATTGTTCAATAAATTAAATTTTTATAACTCGCTTCATAATTTTTAACCATAATTGAATAACAAGAGTGGCACTTAAAATAACTTTTATCTATTTAAAGATATACGCTATGCCAAGGACTTGACTGTAAAATTTAAAAGATTTATTTAGAGAAGCATAGGGCTGTATCAACATAGTGGTCTTTGATTAGTCCCAAAAAGTGATTAGTGAAATCTAAATGATCTTTCGAATACAGTTAATTTCTCATATTCTCATGCCACTTGTCTTTCATTCAGCTTATTCTTCTTCCACTTGCTCGATTACATGATTGGACTTTTGAATGTCTTGTCCAAAGTACTTGGCAATTGAAGATTTTTATGAATATCTGTCGATAAAGCACTTAAGAATTTTTCAGATTTCTTTCCTTAGAATTTGAACAATATTTATGAGAATTCCTCCTGAAAACAGCATGAAGTGGAAATTTCAAAAGAGTTTCATCATAATTTAGAGCTAATAAATTATTCCCTACGTTAAGTAAAGTGAAATCCTAATTATTTATCGAGAACCCTTATTGCTTAGCTTCAATATTCTTAAAACGGCTAGTGTCAAATAAGTATATCCCTTGGAGGTCTTTAGGAATGTGTCAAAAAAAATTAAAATTTGAAAAATCCATAAAATATTTTTATCTATTCATAAATATAAGCAAGCTTTTTTGGAATATTCTGAATAAATGATGGATGTGCCAAAAATTTCACCAAAGCCTAAGGCTTTTTTTCTGAAGAAAATAAAAGTAAGGAAGTAAATAATTTTCTTCTAAAACATCGACTGAGTCAATACTTTTTGAACTTGATGCAGTAAAAAGCGGCATCAAATCAGCACACCACTCTGCAATTTTTAGAAAAGGGTTGTTGTTGTTACTAATGACATTTGGACAAGCCAAGCTCGCTATGCCTTGGCTATGCGAATTATAAAGTCAATTGGGAGCGTCTTTCGTTTTAATCAGAGCACCATGAAGGTGAAAGTACGACTTTGCTCTACACACATGGCATAGGTACCCGTTTATAGGATAGGCAACCATTCACACCTCATTCATACAAGGAAAGAACGAAGAAAAGATAGATAGGGAGAGAAAGTACATCCATGTCCGAACCGGGATTCGAACCCAGGACCTTATCCGCAGTCAGGCACGCTGACCACTAGATAAGTTGGGCGGCTAGAAAAGGGTAAAAAGAAAATTGAGAAATTCAGAATCAGAGAAATATTAAAAGTTACATTTTAATTTCTTTTGATTGATTAACAACCGAAAAACTTAAATAATGCTTTTTCGTTGTATTTATCTTTCATCAATTAAGATTCTTAGAGAAATATAAATCAAAATGTCTTTTTTAAGCCTATACGTAGGTTATTTGTCGAAAAACTTCATTCTTAATTTAGGTATACGACGTTGAGTTAAAAAGTTTAATTGAGAAGACACATTTCTTTCTTCGAGGATGGCACTTTGTGTCTCATTTGAGAAATAAATTTTCTGAAGGGTTGTTTTTAGCCATAAATTTCTGGACAGCGATATTAGGTGGAACAACACGCGCAAGGTTTATCGCTGTAAAGATTTGAGCTCTCGCTTGGAAATTGGGTAAAGTGCCAAACTGTTGAAAAAGCACAGAACAAATGCAGACGATTGTGAATTGATTTATATGTTGCTTGAAAAAGTTAATAATGATGTTTAAATAGAAAGAATAATACACTCTCCAACTCTCTGTCAAAAAATAACTGGTTAAACTGTTTTTTGAACCGTTTTGGTTAGATAAAATTCACGTTGAAGTTTTGTTACTAGTTTGAGGTATACTTTTGGGTTTATAAATTTCATTACTTCGATATGCTATATCCTTTATAATAAAAACTTTGTTTATTTTTACTTTTCAAAAAAAAATTTTTTTTTCAAAATTAAAAAATTCAAATGTAAAAATTGTATGAAAATTAATTTACATTTCTAACATAAATTTCATTTCCATTATTTTAACTCACTAATTTCAATTTACTGTGAATTTTTGTTAATTTGAAATTCCCTCGATGGCAATTAATCTGAAATAATGAATATTTATTGATATTTTGTATAAAGTCAATATTGTTTTGAAAATAAATCACCATGAAATATTAAATAGAATATTTGGGAAATAAAACTTTATATCATGAAAGAAAATTATGCGAATGAATTTTTCTGAAGTTTCATTGCAACAATCGAGATATTTTTATGTGATGAATTACATTCATATTACCAAAAACATACACACATACTTTAAAGTTTTTTAAATCAAAATAAATACAGCATTAATAAATATTTGTCCCAGATATAAAAAAAGGTCTTAAACTTGGTGATAAGTAACATTTAAATGAAATAAATATTTGGTTTCCTTCTTTTAAAATGTAAGCATTAGGAAATTTAGGTAAGTAATTTTTAAAGTTATATTTGTTATCAAGCTTCTGAGAATAAAGAAGGAAAAAAAATCTTTGTTGTGTTTGGAATATACAAAATTTTTACAATACTAGTTTTTAATGAAGCTTTGATATTGTATAAGTAAGCGCGTAAACTTATGTTTACATTACTTAAAGATAATAAAAGTAGCAAATCTTAGTACTTGAATAATTCTAAATAAAATTTGTCACAGATTTGCGAATAAATTAAATATGTCTGATGCAAAGTCAGGTATGAAATTTCATAATTGTGTTTCAGATCGGAAGTTGTACAAGAATATTTAATTCTAAAAAATTTTGAATGTTTTAAAGGAAATATATTTTTTATGTATATTTATCATGTGCAATTTTGAGAGATATTATTTAGTTAAAGTTTGAGATAATATGAGATTTAAACTAGTTTGCTTTTTAATTACTTTCATCACTGGATTTGCTTCATTTTTTAAAACAAAACATTATAGGATGCTGTTTTCCTTTCATCTCTTCAGTGGGTCGTTAAACTGAGTATCAAGCATGCTTGGGTTAGGTTTTGGTTTTGTTTGTCGCTCAACGGTAATTTTTGCACACTAGGGCTAATTAGACCGGGACCTACGGTTTAAAGTGGATTCCGAACCACTACAAACATCCATGCCCAAGGTGGGATTCGAACCCACGAACTGTTGAACCGAAGGAAAGAGTGCTAACCATTCGGCTGCCAGCTCGGCCAAGCATGCTTGGGAACTAAACACTGGGGGTTTCGCGTTAGGTTGACCACCTAATCGGAACATCTGCTTTGCATCTCAGGGCCTCTCGGTCATGAAAAATGTTTTGGGCACTGTTGGCCTTGGCCCACATGGACTGCTGTGCCATGGAGTTAAGTTTAGGATGCTATTTTATTTTCCTCTTAAAAATGAGTGTAAAATTACATATTATTTAAAAGTTAATAGCTGAAATTTAATACAAATTATTTGTGATTTAAATCCTCTAAAATATCAAATATATGAGAAATAAATTTTTACGTTTAAAAATACCAGTGTAAGTATTTGTTAAAATATTGTTCTGATTGTTTTAACAAAATCATTCACTTGGTTTTAATGGATCAAAATCTGCATAATCTAAATCCATGAAAAGTCAGTGAAATATTTACCGCTGTTTAAGAATTTTATTAAGGGTGAAAACTTTATCAACAAATAATATGCTAAATGAGGATTATGTTTTTATCTGCTTATCTTTCGTTTTCCTCATTTAACATCATTCGAAAAAAAATAGTATGTTTATATTCACAGGTTAAGGTGTGACAATTGTGACACTTCACTTTTATAGGATGCGAGTGCCAGAAGAGAGCACATAAAAAAGGAAACATTTACGATTTCTTTTACTAGAGTTGTGTGCCGATGTGCCAAGAAACAGTTCGTTGACACTGTGAAGAACAAGGGGACCGTTGAGCAATTTTCCACAGATAAAAATATAAATAAAGTGCATATTACTTGTAATATCATTTTTATACGTTAATTCATGAAAGAGAAACATAAATTTTTATATAAATAGGGAGATAATTTTTTTCTTTCCAACTATAAACTTCCTTTTATATAAATTTTATATTTCCATTTTTGAAGATTATATTTTGTTCCTCGAAGAGATAAAAGTAATAACATGATTTATAACCCTAAATTTTTTTCTTTAAAAGAAATAAAAATAACATCAATTATTATTAAAAATATATTATTTTCGTGTTCACAGTATTTAAAAAAATTAAGCATTATAGAAGAAATTTCTAAACTCACTCATAAATTTTAGTTTGCATGCATAAATTAATAGTTTATTTTATGTCATTACTAAGTGTATTCACTGCAAACGTAATTTTATGAAAATGTAAAAAAAATATTTATATTGTATAGTTATTGTTATGTTATTATAATTAGAAAAAAATAATTTAGACATTTTAGAATTAAAAATATAGCGAATAAAAGAGATATATAAATTAATATTTGATTTTTCATATCATTACAACACTTATTCATTTGTAATAAAATTTTCATAAAAGTGTATAGAAGAATAATCAACAATGTTGCATATTTAGAAAGACAGAGCAATTATTTTAGATGTTTGTGTTTTATTTTAGATTAAATGTAAAGTATCTGGTTTCTGAACAAAAAATGCCAAATGATTTCAAGAAATTTATGAAGAAAATTTATACGCTGTTTAAAATACAAGTAATTTAATTATATCTGATTATATTTAACATGAATACTATACAGATATAATTAAATTACTTGTATCTTTGATAAATTTTTTAGGTTTAATTTAACATAAATTATTTCAAAACTTATATTATTTTTATATTTTATTAATAATAAACTGGATTGGATTCAGAGATCTCCGAATGTCAAGAAAATTAGCACTAATCTCGTTGGTAATAAGTAAAATTATCTCAAATGTTATGAAAAATATGTTTATTTTATAGTATTATTTATTTGATAATTGATTTTTATAAAATGAAACATTGAGTGGTAAAATGATATATTCAAAATAATAAATAGAAATGCAGCGAATTTTGCAAAATTAGAATTTCTGGGAAATAAGCTCTGATATCGAAGTTGGTTGAGTAAAATTATCATTGGTGTAAATGATGATAACAGGTAATGTACGAAGAATATATCAATTTCACATAGTTATTTTAGAAAATGTTTTTTGTTGTTACTAATGACACTTGGACAAGCCAAGCTCGCTATGCCTTGGCTATGCGAATTTAAGTCAACTGGGAGCGTCTTTCGTTTAATCAGAGCACCATGAAGGTGAAAGTACGACTTTGCTCTATACACATGCCATAGGTACCCATTTATAGGGTAGGCAACCATTCACACCTCATTCATACAAGGAAAGGACAAAGACAGGATAGATAGAGAGCGAAAGTACCTCCATGCCCGAACCGGGATTCGAACCCAGGACCTCCTTATCTGCAGTCAGGCACGCTGACCACTAGACAATTTGGGCGGCGGAAAATGTTTTTTCAAAAACACTGACATAACAAGTTATATTCATAAACATTTTCCATCAATGTTGAGTTCTAGAATAATATATTCCTGCCCTGATTTTCTTAGGTGAGATAAAGAAATATCATATTTTGAAATATGACATAAAATAGTAATTTTTAATTTGTTTCTAAAAGTTTTAAATTGCATTCAAAATTAGTATAAAGAATCCATTTCATCCGAATATAAGTTTGGAAAGTAAAACCTACTTATTTCTGGAAAATTGTTTTCTTGTTGTTACTAATCTCCATGTCTAGAAATATACTAGACGAGGTCCACTAGTCCACTCACTTTCAGAAAATCAAAAACAAGCTTAGGAGTCTTGTATAAGTCCTCAAGAGACCATCCCAGGCCAAAGGCTGGCTCATCGCTTTGAGGTGTCGCATGCCGCCTTGACACCAGAGAAGGGAAGAGCGTGACGTCACTGGACATCGACTGGACGGCATTCTCTATGCTAGCTTGTGTCTGATCGCAGCTTTCTCATTCATTTTGTCTTGTTTAACGTTAATGTTTTAATTATATATATATATATATATATATATATATATATATATATATATATATATATATATATATATATATATATATATATATATATATACATACATATATGTATGTATATACATATATATATATAAATACATACATATACATATACATATATATATATATATATATATATATATATATATATATATATATATATAATAAGCAAGAGTATTTTTTAAAAAGGAAAACATAACATCGTGTGCTGTTGCTACGTGTTCAAATACGTATCAAAATACAAAAGGAAAACACATAATATTTCACTGATTTCAAAAAGAAAATCAAATGCTTTCGAAGGAATGGATGCAAAGATGTCGAAGAAATGGCAAAATCAACATCAAGAATGCCTGAGCATTTTGATTTGAATGAATATATGGACGAGATGCACAATCGACTGCTCCCATTAAACTGGTAAAGCTCCTTGGAGTTGGGTACAGGGGAGTTCGCTGGTGTCAATGTCAATGCATAATCGACTACTTGGTTTGCCAGAGAGAAAAGTATAAAAAAACGGCTCTGCCTAATCTTAAATTACTGGCTTTAAATATAATGCGAAATACTACAAGAGAACAAAGACAAACGAAAAGAAGAAGGTTAGTAGAAGCTATTGAAAGAATTGAATGTTTGAGTTCACATAAATTATATGATAGAGAAAATCAATGTGTGATGGTGGCATTAAATGTCTTAAATGCAATGAAGATTTAAAAAACACAAAAGAATTGAAAAAAAAAAGAATATTATGTGCAGAAAAAACAGTGAAATTTCTTAAAAATGAGCAAAAAAGAAATCGAACTTCAACAACACTAATAATTAAATGACTGAAATCAAATAAAAAAATTGCTTTTAAATGAAATACAAAAATTAAAAAGGAAAATAAAATTACTTCAAAAGGAGAACGTTAAACTTAGGAAGATGGGGATAGACAATTTGTTCCCTTATAAGCGTGAAAACGAGGAAAATAAATTAAAAACTAAATGGTCATCTGACACTATTTCAAAATGTATTTTGATTTGGTCATTATCTTCAAAATCTTACGATTTTTGGCGGAATAAAATGGTATTAAATATATCAAGTGCAAGTACTTTGAAAAGATGGCGTTCCAAGTTTAGCTGCATGCCTGGAATTCTAAAAGATGTATTGTTATTGATGAAAAAAATTGCGAAACTTTGAGCGATGTGGAAAAGACATGTTACTTTGAGCTTTGACGAAATGCACATCGATTTGTAAAGTTCAATTTATTTTATTGAGAGAATTAATTTTCCCAAGTTAAAGTTAATTAAATCCCCATTAGTTTCCAAGATGATGAATTAAATCTTGAACTTTTAATTAATCCTTTACCATTATCTTTGGAAAATGAACTTGCCTTTTCCAATCCAAGTTGTGATATATCTCCATCTGAAGAAGCTATAGTTCATGTGGCAGATTATATTGCTTATAAAACTAAAGATAACTCACTTGGAACTATACCAAGAAATGCAGTCGAGATGCCTAATTATTACTCCAAGTGGATTAATTTAGTTTCTACTGAGGGAACTTAGTATTCCAACAAAAGCATGGATTGAAACTATAAAACAAATGGACATAATGTTTCTCCAATTTCATGGCGACACATTTTTAAAGGGAAAAATGTCATTGCAACATTAATAAATAAAATAGTTTTCTTTTCCTACTGTAAACCAGAAGACAATTTAACATTTTTCTCGCTTGAGAATATTTATACGAATGAGGTATCTGAATAGAAATGCATCGAAAGTATCTCATAATAAAACTTAACAAAAAAAAAAAAAAAAAAAAAACAAGAAATGGGTCAATAATAAAAAAATCAAGACAAACTGAAGCAAATAGATAAATATATTTTTTATATTAGTTATATAATTCTAAGTTTATTTGAATATTAAAAATAATTTTTGAGGGTTTATTAAATAATAATTGAAAATTTACTAAATATTTGAGAGGCATTTGTAGTTTTTCTTACTCTTATTAAAAAAAAATTGAACTTAAAGGTAAAAAATAAGTATTTTGCTTAGAAACTCCAGGCACTTACTCCCCTTCGATGCCTGACTACGTCATCAGAGGCTATTTCCGGTGTCAGTTTTGGGGAGCATTTTATCCAGCCCTTCTCTTCAAGAATATGTGCCGGTGACGCCGGTTCATTTTGTCATTTAGGACAGTTTGGATATATTTTGAGACCTTTCTCGAAAGTACAGGTACCACTGAAGAAACGAGAAAGTATAGTCTGAACATATATATATATCGCTACCAATATCAAGAGATCTTCCAGGACAGCTTGATGAAAAATTATATAAGACTTAAGACGAATTAAAATATTACTTAAATAAAAAAATAAAAGAATAAATAACTCTTAAAATTTTGAGAACTCAATGTAAATTTTACTCAAATTAACCACTTTTTGTTTTCTTTCAGGTGGGCACTGACATACCTCATCCAGGAATTGACGCTACGCAAGACGAGAGTAAATTCAGATACCACAAATACTACCAATGGGTTTGCTTCATGCTTTTTTTCCAAGCCACTCTCTTCTATATTCCAAGGTGGCTCTGGCGTATGTGGGAGGGCGGAAAGATACAAGCTCTCATGATGGATTTGGACATTGGACTTTTGGGAGAAGCCGAGAAGAAACAAAAGAAGAAGCTCTTGGTGGACTACTTAATGTGCAGTTGGAAGACACACGACTGGTACGCGGGGAGGTACCTGATCTGCGAGATTCTTTGTTTCGTCAACGTCATTGGGCAAATGTTCCTGCTCAACAAGTTCTTCGACGGTGAGTTCTGGGAGTACGGATTGGAAGTGATTCATTTCGTCAACCAGGAGCCAGAAGATAGAGTAGATCCCATGATAAGAATATTTCCACGCGTGACTAAATGCAGATTCATGAAATTTGGTCCATCAGGAAACATAGAAAAGTATGATGCTTTGTGTGTCATGCCTTTGAATATTATAAATGAAAAGATCTATATATTTCTATGGTTCTGGTTCGTGGTGCTGTCTATTTTGTCAGGTTTTGTACTCATTTTTCATATGGTGCTTTTTGCTTGTCCTCCAGTTCGTGTATACGTTTTAAGCATGAGGTACCGGTTTGCCCATATGGAGAATCTGCATATGCTAGTCCGTAAGGGATCATTTGGTGATTGGTTTCTAATCTACATGCTAGGGCAAAATATAGACTCCATGATATTTAAAGAACTTGTTGTAGAGGTAGCTCATAAAGTCACTAGTGAACCAAAGGAGGCTTTATGATCTTTAGAACTGAGATTAAATAAAAGACTCTTTTTAACTTTTTCCGAGATATTGAAAAATAGCGAACTATTCAAAATTATTCTTGTGATGGATGTTGTCTTTTAAATATTTTCACTGCCAAATCATATTTAATGCAATTTTTCTTTTGTTATAAGGAATTTTCTTTCATTAAAAGAAATTTTAGAATATTTTGTGCTTTTACTTAATCTATACAATTTCTTAAAGAGAAATGCATTTTTATAAGTAAGGGACTTAATTATGTTATCTCTTAAGTTGAAGTTTCCAATCTAAATATTTAAAAATACTCAAATTATAACACAGGCTACATAACAAACAAATTAAGTAAAGTTATTGGGATCATTATGACTATTCAAGATTTGATATATTTGTTTCAAAAATATCTAATTAAAATTGAAAAGAAACTAAAAAAGCTTTAGAAAAGTAAGAAAAGTTTTATGCCATCAAGAATGATTTTATTCACTTCAAAATCGATTTGACATTAAAATTTTTATAAATGATAAATGTAAAATAGGATTTTTTAAAAATAATATTTGTAATGTTTGCATGTTATTCCATAAAATAATAAATTAATATCCCTTCTAATTATAAGTAAATGTTTCTTTCTCTTATCTCCAAAAAGTGTGTATAATTGATTAATTAAAAAATATACAATTATTTGACTTTTTATGGAAATCTACAGTAGCCAATATAGAATTTTGTTGCATAAAATAGAAAATAGTATGTGTGCAATTTGAAAAAGTAATAACTATGGCTGTTAAAACAAAAACTATAAAATTAAGATAAATGCAAATGTTTACTTAAATACCCAACATTTTCCCCATTCCATTGATTACACACTTTTTAAATTTTAGATGCTGCATTTAAACAAACATTAATAGCTGAAATTAACATATATAAAGCTTAGTTAAAATTTTTCTACCTTTAAAGTGAATAAATTAAAGGATCATTGAAAGTCTTTAAATATTTGTTTTGTATAGATATATATTTAGGTGTAAATATGTGTGTTTTCATAAGGACAACTATATATAAATAAAATTTATAACTTTTTATGGTCTCCAGATTTTGACAATGGTAATTAAGGAAATTTTATTCTGATTTTTATTTTTAAGTGTTTTAGTTATTGATAAGTTAACATTAAATTTGATTCAGCTATTGCAATTATTTCTCTTAACATTTTAAGAAATGTTCACAAATTAGTTTTCAAAACTGCAATATTGACTATTAAAACTGCAGGAAACAATTTATGATTTGAATTGAATTTTTTTAACATTTTTTTAAATTTGAATTTTTTTTTAACATGAAGATTTTTAAAGCTATATTTAACAAAACTTCAGATGTGTTCAAACATGTCTACTCGATCGTATTTCACTTCTTTAAGCCAATGTTTCAAGATATCAATCGTTTTGCTAATCAATAAAAATGCATTTATAATCTGACAATCTTTTTTACAGTCCGAAAGTAACATCCTTGTGAGTTTTATTTTGCTATTTAATAATGGCGAAAGTCGTATATACCTAATAAATAATCATTTTAAAATTATAGAAAAATCACAGTATTATAATGTTTTCGAATCAATTCCATTTTTCTTTCCACCCAAAATTTATTTTAAGTTAAACTACTTTCAATTGACCTATAAAATAACTATCATTTGACAGTAAATTGATATGATAAAATAGCTGATGTCTTTAAATCTCATTAACTTTTCCCTTCTCTTCTATACCGCTCACATTCCGAAATTGAGAGCAATCCTTGTATGAAAGTCGTCAAATTTGAACGAATGGTACTATAAGCAAAATAGAAAATTCTAGAATTATATTATCTTACATATAAAACTAATCTTATTTTTGTTTCCCGCAAAGTGATGCTCAGATGGAATCCATGCATAAAAGTAGATAAATGATATCCATGTTTAAAAGCCAAGAATGGGATTGAACATTTCAGGTGCCATTTGTTAATTTCATTTTATCTAATTACCATTTATTCATTTTATCTTATTATTCAGTCGCATTCATTTTATCTAATTCCCATGATGTATCCACGTTAATCTGCTACATCCAAATTTCTTCCACTGGTGTGATAGGGATGTGGAGAGGAAGATGCCAGCTCAGGAGTGACTTCGTCACTTTACCATGGTACAAAGTTACGAGTCTTAGAGACGGTATTAGTTTTTATGGAGCTCCAAAACAAAAGTTCAATCTCCTGTAGGATGGTGTACTTGAAAAACAAGTAAAAAATGATTAATATAAATTTGAAATAGCAAAAATTTATCAGTCATGATCAATTTATTTCTAGTATGAGAGAAAAAGAGAGAGAAAAAATGAAAAAAAAAATTAATTTTATAAAAAATAAAATTACATGACCTGTGTTTACAAGTGACAAGTGATTACATGACCTGGTGTCTGTGTTGCTGTCTCACTCGTCCTTGCAGTTTGGCTCGTGTTGTATCAGCTGGGTGTGGGGGTTTCAGTTTTAGTACTGTTCGTGGTCCATTTTTGTTTCCGGTATTAAAAATATTGTAAATCGGTATCTTCGCTATTTCTTCGTTTTCTATTTTTGGAAGGTTGGAGTAGAACTTTTGGTATATCTGAAAGAAGTAACTGGAGATGTTATTGACCAGAGGTCACGCATGATAGCTTCACTTCTGAAGTACCATGGTGCCCTAGAAATTATCCTTAGGGTTTTATTTCGAATTATTTGTAGCTTCTTAAGATGACTGTCAGCTGCTCCTTCAAAAACTTGGCATGCGTTAGCTGACCACTAGAAGCAACATGGACCTTAACGAGTCTTTTGGTGATTGGCGAGTATTTTAAGCCTGTTAGCTTCAAGGTACTGTTTGAGGATCTATATATATATGGTATGTCATTGGTACCCTATCAAGGATATTTTTAAAAATGTCTGCCACTACATCTATGGCATTTTAAGGTTGGAGGCTGTGTCCTATCGATTCTGACATTGCTAAGAAACTCATAATCACATTGTCAAAGTACTTCGATTTCTTTATATAGAAGTTGTTAAAATGTTGCTTTTTCCAAAATGTTCATCATATTTGCCAGCCATTAATAATGTTATGTTAAGGAGAGACTGAAACTGGTATATCATTATTTGAAAGTTGTTAAAGAATAAAGAGAGTTTGACACCAGTTTTAATATGCATTAAATAAGGCACTTGTTCAGCTTTATTCGATTCTTAACTGAACTTTAACTATTTTTACTATCAGAGACAGCCGCAACTTTACTGAAATATCTCTGTGTGGCATTTCAAACAAATAGGAAAGTTAATATTGAAGAAATAAGTTAAACAAAAAGCGAATCAACGAACGAGAAAACTTAAATTTAAACAAACAAGTCAAATTTATTAAATAGCATTTGTATAAAATTAGAGGTATGTCTTTATTTTATTATATAAAATTATAATTCTGATTGTTTTTCTATTCTCATATAAGTATTTTTAAATTCATTTTATTCATATTTGGAATTAAAATTACATGCTATAAGATACATTCTTAAGTTTATATTTGATTAATTTAGATTTTTTATATATATTCTTTTTTAAATTAAATAAGTTATGGTTTGAAATTTTATAAAAAAAATCTTTAAGAAAGTTCTGATTATGTATTAGCTGGACAAAGTTTAAAAAATATATGTAAAATACTGTGTTAGTTAAAGATAAATTAAGTAAAATTGAAAAATTATATCAATAGATTAATTATGTTAAAGATAAAATGTAAATAGATTTAATGTATGGTTGCGTATAACTTTAAACAGACATCTGAACAAATTAATCCATTAATTAGTCACCTAAATAACAACTAGAAATTTTCTAAAAAACAGTACAATGCATTAGAAAATCACAGGATATGTAATCCCATAAAATTTGGGTAACTGTTGATGTTTTAAATTTTTCGACATATAATATGTTTTAGAAGGCTACTTAATTAATATAACGATAGCTTAAGTAAAAATATACAAATTCTGACAAATTTAGTTTTATAAGGATTGTATATTCTTTTTCCCATTATATATTTAAGAGTCAAGCAAATTTTACCTAATATTATTGGGTTGTTCGGAAAGTAATTTTGTTTTTCATGAAAATGAAAAACGTATAACGAATAAATATCGTATTGCATTGCATATTGTCCATTCTAATCCAATAGCTTTTACCATCGTTCTGGTAGTAGCACGATTTCACACTCATAAAGAGGTTGGTTTTTACTAGCAAAAAGCTGATCCAGGTGGGAAAAAAGAAATGACTTTCCGAACAAGAGAATTTAGGTACAATATAAAAATTAGAGTTTTTTAATTCTAAAATTGTACTTTTTTCACTTTTAATTTCATATCTTATATAAATGTTAGCATAATTTAAAAATATTTTACCAAGTTTCACCAGTTTAATCATATCTATAATGATTTGGGGCAAAAATATAAAACATTATGTAATACAAACAATTTTGTATATTATACACATATATACTAAGTAAATTAAAGTAACAAAATTCGAAAACCATTTGTTCATTACTTCCATTTGAAAATTGGAAGAATCAATGAAATATTTTTATTCTTTTTTTCATATAAATATACAAATAAGCTGTCGATGATTAAGTAAATTATTAAATTTCAAATATTCATCATACAAGCTTATTTCGGTGTTATTGTTGTATGAAAATTTTAAAATTTAATCAATTCTTTTTACTATAAAAATATTTAATAAAAATAATTTAAATCATTTAGATATTATGTTTTATCTTTGTCACTATATAATGGTAATAGTTTTTGAGGAAACTTAAAAAAAAGCTATTGAAACTTACAGCTAAATTCTACGAATGAATGCTTGTTATGCTATCAGATGATAAAATTGAAGCAGATATATCAGGATGTATTACAATTCACATTCCAAACTCTCAATAAAATTATTTAAAGGTAGCATATTTTTAAATTTTTACTGTCGTAATGCGCATATAAAATATGAACCTTAAACAGCATCCAAAGGAATCCAATTAATTTCAAAATGAATTAAAAGTTAGAGTCACAACCTGTTATAAAATTATTACGATTTGTAGAATCAAATTAGCTGGTAAGTGGTTATAGTTTTGTACTTCAATTCATGTGTATAATTTCCCCTTTGGGAAAGCATGTTTGTCTGCAATTCATTCAGAAACTGTTATTATCGTCGAATTATAAATGGTGTGTAAAAATGATCATAGAACGTAAAATAAAAGACATTTGAAATAAATGTTTGTCGTGAAGAGACAAATACCAGTAAAGTAATGTGTAGTACGCGCGCGTGTTGTTTCATTGCCTTTTAATTTAAAAAACAAGGAGAAATTCCAAAACAGTATTATAAGCGTCATAAAAGTTGTAAAATGAAACAATTTATAGTTATCAGCTTTCATCTATAACAGTAAATCTGACAAATTTAATGTCAATTCAGAGTAAAACACAGTATTTTTTAACTTTCAATGTCATAGTATTAAATATAATTTTTTCCTGATATTTATCAGTTTTGGATAATATCTAACGAATTAAAAAAATATAGGAAATTGTGCCAGAGAAAATTACAAAATGATTTAAAATAGGCAGTCAATTTTGTCGTCAACTATCACCAAATCAGGGAATCAATCCATTTGCAACATTTTCTAAGATTACTATACATTTTAGACATTTTCAGTATCTAATAAATGGGAAAATTATTCTAAAAGATATATATTAAGGAAGTATGAACTATTTTAACAGAAAATGCGTACCAGAAATAAAAATAGTTTAAAATGCTTTCAAGCAGGATTCTCTCTTCTTTGAAAATTTGTTAAAGTTGCCAGTTTTTGAAAATTGTTTTAAAAAATTTGGCTGTAGGAATGTTCATGCAAACAACATACTTAGAATATTCAAATTTCTAAAACTTATCCACATTTCCAAAACAATTATTTGGTATTTTCAACCGAGTAACTGAATTTACGAAATAACGAATTGAAAAGTATATATATATATATATATATATATATATATATATATATATATATATATATATATATATATATATTAAGCGAACGCTGTTTTGTTTATTAAGCAAGTATTACTCTTTATTTATACTATATACCAATATTTTGTTTTTGAAAGTTTGTCACACGTATAGGTTATTTAACTATCACCGGTATAAACAATGCTATATAAAAATATTTCAAAACAGGTGATTTATATCGGAAAGAAGTATGAAGAGTGTTGTGCAAATTATTTGTTTTAAATTAAAAATAGAAAAATTGCAATATTTATCAGCCAAGAGCACAATAGGAAACATATTGCAAATGTATTTTAAAAGTGCTAAAACCAAAAACTAAAGTTTTGAAAAAAAAAAAAGGATGGAAAAAATAAGCATTAGCAAACCAGACTTTTATGCAAAATAAATGACAATAGTGTATTTCGGTAAATGGGATTTGAAGTTAAGTTCGTTCACTTTTTATTCCAAGATTTTTAGACAATTAAAACAAGATTTATAAAAAGGAAAAACTTTTCCGAATCTGCCAATTTCTGCTAATGATTCACAAATTTACTTTCTATTAGAGCTTTAATTTTTGTGATGAAAATTTTTTATGGATTCAAGGTTTTATTTTTAACTGATTACTGCATAAATAATTGGTTATGACTTTTATATGGGCTAGAACAATGCTTCTAGGAAATTTCAATAAATATGATATAATCCATTGCTTAATATTGCTATCACTTATAAAGAATCATTCAATACTTTCATATGATTCATTAGTGATTTTTAAATATGGTACCTTGATAAAAAAATTTCAAAGAATATTACTTTTATAGCTTTCTTTCTTAATGATTCTTGCTTTGATATTGCCCATACTTTTCTTTAATTTAGAGTGTTTATAGAGTTTTTTAGTTACTTAAATTAATACATTATATTGGGTTATATACATCATTGTTTTATGTACAAAAATATCGTTTTCAGAGAAAGAGTATATTTGAAATATGATAAAGAGAGAATAAATCTGTTAGTGCAAAAATATTAAAACCTAAAAATTGGTGATTCATGTACAAATTATTAACTCATCCAATAAAATTTAGCTTAGAAGCATGTGTATATATGATTTTATTGAAATTTTTATTTACTTTTTCGCGGGTTATATTTTTTGTAAAATAACGCTTTTAGATAATTTTCATCTTGCAAACTAATAAATTCTGAATGGCAACAGCATAATAATCTGGCCTTTGTTATGCGTTGTTATCTGATAAAAATATCATATAGGAGAAGACAATATATTTCGAAATTCTTTTTCTTTTTAATATTAACAATTATATTAATACAGCTACATAATACTGGAAATATTAGAAACAAATGAAAAGTATGATTTCAAGTTTAGTTTTTGAGGTAAATTTTAACTTTAAATTTACGAAGAACTTAATGGGTAATATGTTTTTGATTTATAGAATGCCTAGTATTTCTCACAATTTTGATGTACTTTCTATTATGCACATAATATCATCAGATAATTTTGTGTTTCATATTCTTATTTTTTGAATAATATATCATTTGATTAATAAAGATAGATCATTTTATAGTTAATTTTTAACTATATATACATACATACATACATACATATATATATATATATATATATATATATATATATATATATATATATATATATATATATATATATATATATATATATATATATATATATATATATATATATATATGTTGTATCTTTGAATCTATGAAAGGATTTGTATATAAAAAATTGGCGATGAGTTTCTTCCTTGGTGAAAATTGCTATTAAATTTCTATTAGGTTTTATATAAGGAAATAAACTCTTCTCTAAGAAACGTCGCCAAAGTTAAGTAATCACTGAAAGTTGCTTTAATAATTTGTGATTTTATTTTTATTATATTAATAAAGTGAATATTTAAAGTTTCAGAATAAAATTTTCAATTCTGATTTCCTTGAAAAAAATAATATTTTACACTCATGTCTATAAATTAAGGATAATTTAGAACACAGAAATTGAAATCGAAAATAAAAATCTCACATGTAGAATATCACACACATATTGAAGAATAATATGCAAATTACAAGAAACCACCAGTTGGCGCCGATAGTACGTCAAAATGACAAGAGTGAAAGAGAGGGGTATATAAGGAATGGTTGCAAAAAAGTAAATTTGTTCACGAGCGCTTTAAAAGTCTTTCAGTGCAGTAACCGTATAGTTATGGCACAAAGAAAGCATTTGGATGATGTTTTGCGTGGTAGAATTATTGGCTGTCTGGAATGTGGATGTACCCAGTTGGAAGTATCTGAGGAACTTGAAATCACCCAGAGTGTCAACCCCAGGCTTTGGTAACGGTTCCAAGATGATGGTAATGTGAGTAGACGCTACAGCACAGGTCACCCCGAGTTACAACGCCGAATGAGGACCGGTATTTGTTAGTTATTGCCAAAAGAAACAGATGGAGCACAGCATCAGACCTGTCTCGTCAGCTCTCTTCAGCTACCGGTACGACAGTTTCAAGGTAGACGGTGTACAGACTCTTAGGGCACGTTGGTCTATATGCTCGTAGGTCTGTCAGATGTGTTCCATTTACTGTAACTTACTGTTATCTACGGTTAGACTAGAGTAGAGAGCATGCATTGTAAACACCGCAGGGTTTACATCCAAAACTGATGTTATGGATGTACACAGCTTTTGTCAGGCCCATTTTCACATATGCCTGTGTGATCTGGTGGCATAAGGTGGAACAGAAGACTGTGATTGACAGATTGAGGAGTCTACAAAGACTAGCCTGTCTCTGCATCACAGGAGCAATCTCCACCACGCCAACCAGAGCATTGGATGTTGTGTTGGATCTGACTCCCTTGGACATCTTCATATGCAGCGTTGCAAGATTGAATGCATATAGAATGAAGCTGCAAAACCACTGGTATGACCAGCCTGTTGCCAAAGGGCACAAGGGCATCACCAGGAAATTTCAAGACCCTATTTTTCTGATGCCATCTGACATCATGGAAAAAACATACATGTTTGACAAGACATTTGATGTAGTTTTTCCAACTAGAGAGGAATGGGATAACAACATGTTTGGAACTAAAACAGGAGATCTAATCTGGTACACAGATGGATCACTGAAGAACAGCCTCTCAGGTCTGGGAGTTTGTGGCGTGTCACCAAGAATCAGCTTGTCTGTAAGCCTTGGGCGATACGCTTCGGTCTTCCAGGCAGAAGTTTTGGCCATTATCCACTGTCTGCGACTGAATATGAAGAAGGGCTACTACGATAAGCGGATTCTCATTTTCAGTGACAGTCAAGCCGCTTTAAAAGCGCTTAATTCCTTCGAAATCAAATCTAAAATGATTCTGGAGTGTAGAAACCTTCTTACAGAACTGGCAACTAGAAACAGGGTGATCCTTGTATGGGTGCCAGGGCATAAAGGTATCGAAGGCAATGAAAAGGCTGATGAGCTTGCTAAACAAGGATCGTCTTTTGTTCCCATTGGTCCAGAACCTTTTGTGGGATCAATTTGAAGACCGCAAAAACCAATGTTCGCAGATGGGAAAAACGGAAGATGTATGAAGCTTGGCTCAAATCTCCTGGTCAAACCCACGCTAAAGGTATGATCTGTAGGTCATCAGCGAGGATTTCCTATGAAATTCTTAGATGCTCTAGGCAGAAGATACGTTTAATCGTAGGCTTCATAACTGGGCACTACTATTTCAGAAAACATCTCCATAAAATGGGACTGTTTCAGCAAGATCCTATCTGCAGGAAATGTCATATGCAAGAGGAAACGGCCAAGCATATCATTTATGAATGCGAGGCTCTTGCCCTCCCTAGATTAACCTCTTTAGGCATCATCCATACTAGAGAGTTACACCTAGATTCCATTAAAGGGTTATCAGACTTTATTAATAAAGTGGGTGATCCGAGCAAATGGAACTAAGAAACATTGGGTTTGGAGTTAACAGTACAAAATGCTGATAAAAGCAGAGGTGCTCAATGACATACAAACCCAACTCGAAGAAGAAGAAGAAGAAGAAGAAGAAACACCGCAACAGTGGTCTTATGTGATGTTTTCCGAGAAGTCTAGGTTTAGCTTTCAGTCTTATTCTCGCCAGACTTTTATATGGAGAGGGAGTACCCGTTACCACCAAGAGAACACCATTGAAAGACACCGTTACGGTGGAGCAGAATTGCTCGTTTGTGGAAGATTTATTCTGCGTTTCAGAGCTAACCTGCATGTTCAGAATATAACCATGACAGGCCACGTCTATCGGGTTGTCAATCTGGCACAACATGTATGTTTGTATCGGGGTGCCATGGGTGCTGAATTTCTGTTTATGGATGACAACACCTGTTCTAACCATGCAATCATTGTAGACGAATGCCTTCAATAGGAGGAAATCATCCGTATGGACTGACCCGCATACTCACCGGACTTGAATCCAATAGAGCATGTGTGGGATATGCTTGGCCGATGAATTGCAGCCCGTCAACCCTCGTCCACATGTCTACCGGAACTTCGGAGAGCATTGCTTGATTTGTGAGTGGTGTAATATTCTCCAAGATCAGATCGATAATTTGATACTCAGCATGCTTAGGCGGTGTACGGCTAACAAATGTAATCCTTTTCTTTAAATATTTTCTAGATCTATAAACTTTATTGCAAAACGTAAGTCATGAGATCAATTACATTAGGGAAAACAAAGTTTTAAAACCATTATTATAAATAATGTTTTTAATTAAATGTGGAAACCTCGTAGAAAAAGTGAAAAATGAAAAGTATTCAAATGATGTATAATGTTTCTTAATTTTTACAAATGATCAGGCTGAAAATTTCAGATAGATATTAGTTCTGATATTAATTGTCAAATCAAAATAAAATATTTATATCATTACCTTTGAAAATAGAGAATAATAATTTCAAATATGGAAGCCCAAGAAAAAATGATTATAAATAGAAAGAAATTCCCTGAAATAAAGTTAATGCAATAAAATAAACCAATCTTTAATTACATTTACGCAGCAAATAAATTAAGATAATATTTAACAGAATAAAAGAGAATACTATTTCAGTCATGTAATTTGTGGGGAAGGTAATTAATATTTTATATCAAGAGAAAGAGGGAAAACTAATTAAAAATACTATGATTGATTCATTTCATGGTTATTAATTTATTTTATATACAGTAAATAAATGAAACCATTAATTATTGATTCATTTACAAAATAATAAGAATTTTCTTGCATAATAAATGAAAACAACAAAATTGTAATTAGTCATTATAAGAATAATATTTCGGAATTCGTTATGTAAATTATTTAGAAAGATTAATTAATATCTCTGTGAATGGACCAACTTAGGTACAATATGAAAAAATTTTTCTACGTGATATTACGGTGGAAAACATTTTCATTTACTTACACACTAACGGTCAACATTTTCTAGCAAAACTTTTTGAAAAACTAAAGGTACTCTGAAATATCAGGCATAAGATTTAAATCACAAAAATATGTAAGCCATAAAAGTATCCCGCATTAAAAAATAAGGCCAATGTGTTAGAAATGTATGCTGCATATATTCAATATAAAAGAATAAAGTATGATCAAATTTATGGTTATCTTGTTAGTACGGAGCATTCAGAAATTGATACCTTAAGAAGTCCTCTCTGAATGCAGTATTGTCTCTAATGCAGTTTAGCATCTACAGAATCAGACAACAAACATGGTATAGCAATCCCATCTGCAGCAACTGCACGGAAGGATTTATATTTCAGAGTACTAGATAACGATACAGTACTCGTTAAATCTGCGGAAGCGAAAGTCCTGTGGTCGGTCGTTCAGCAGTTACCAGGGTCTGGAGTAAATTTCCTAACCCTTCAGATCAATGTCAAAATTGAGAGAGTGGATCCTCTGATGGTGCCATTTATCGGAGAAGCTTATAGCAAAGTCGTACTTTCACCTTTGTGGTGTTCTGGTGTTAAACAAAAGACTACTCTACTGACTTAAATTCGAATAGATAACGCCATAATGAGCTTGTCTTGTCCAAGTGTCGTAAGTAACAACAACTGATAACGATTGTTTATGTCGTAGTCTATCGATAATTGTAAATTATATTTCTCAAATTAGAAGAACGTTTCATTTGAAATAAAATATGATGTCTATTATTTTTTTGAAATTCAATGTTAAGTTTTGATATCAGACTCGATATTGGTTACCTGAATATATGAAAGATGTATTTTTAGATTAATCTTTTTCAAAAAACCGTACAATATTTATACTCAGAAATATTTGTTAGCAATAAAACTTCATTGGAAACATCAATTTATCATGAAAAATGTGAATACTGTAATTGTTTTTGTTGCACCAGGATGCTTCCCCGTACTATTCCTGAGTTGCCTCTACCAATTAGATAGAAGCAGCCAAGTGGTGTCGTCATAATTTTGAAGCAGGGACCAAGCAGAAGACCCCTAAGTACTTGGCATACCACCCAGAAGTATCATTTCACTTGGAGGACATTGCGATCAAGCCCTGTTTTAACATACTTCAGTCGCCCTTAACGAACATGACGGATCTTCGGTCGGCCGGGATTCGAACTCACAACCTTCCGATGATGAGAACGACACCTAACCAATCAGACCACCGCAGCCTGCACACTGAAATTGTGAAAGCCTTGGTGGCTTGGTTGATAAGGAAGTCGATCTCGTTATTGGAAGACAATAAGTTCGAATCCATACTTAAATTGAAGACCCAACGTGTTCACTAAAGTCAGATGGAGCGCATTAAATAATTTGTAGTTGCAATGTCCTCCAAGTGAAAAGATACCTCTGAAATAGCCCGGTCAATATTGAAGGTCTTCCACCTGAGTCATTGCTTCTAAGTTATTTCCTACAAGACAGTTTTCCATTAATTAATACAGCCCATTTTAGGCTAGATACAAGGGAGCAAACTTATGCACAAACGTTCTATACTGGAAACATGTTCATGAATCATTCGTGTATTTAATATTTTCGTATTGAAAAATTAATGGTTGTTTTATTGTACTTAAATAAAACTAATTTTTTTAAATTGAAATTTTTTCAAAAGTTATTTTTTGAGTTTAAAATATAAAATTTTTTTAAGATTATTATTTATTTAGATAAGCATGATATATTGTATTATGCAAATCATTCTTTAAAAGAATGTTCTGAAAAAACACAAAAAGTTATGAGTCCTAAAGCAGCATATATGAAATAAATATCCAGATTTCATAGTTCAAAATGAAAAATAAAATAAACATAGTTCGGAAAATATATATTAAGTTACCAAAAGCATCTTATCTTCGATCCATTTTTGATTGAATAAAATATAATTTCCATAAAGCTACTTATATATTAATAACAGATTGTTTCAGAAAACTAAAATATCGTTTCATATACATACAAGTAGGATGGTTGAAATTATTTTATCCTTGTTTTGATCAAATATGATTAGCATTTATTATTATATCAATAAGAAAACTAGGTGTAATAGAGTCAGAATTTTGTGCTAGTAAGGAGTAAAACGGCGCATCTTTTTGGTATTGCTTGAAAGAGTTAAAGGGTGACCTGGAAGCTAAAAATGAATAACAGTTGAAAAACTACAAAAAATTATGTAACACTGATTTAAATAGCATATAAATAAATATAATCAATACTTAAAAAGTAACATTACCTTAAAAATTATAAAAATCAAAGCTGGAAAGTCAAATATGTAAATTAAAAATCAGCCAAAATATTGCATAGACTCTAGAGCAGAGTATTAGAAGTATCACTTTTCCAATTCTTGACTTTTGTCTTTTAATTTTTCATCTTCATCTTTTTCAAATTCTCTTCCGCCATCACTTTCTGGGACGGTCAAACTTTTTATTATTCTCAAGTCTTCTGTTATACATTTTCTTTGTTGTTCTTTCTCACTTCACATTCTCCCCAGGTGCTTGTGAGCCATTGTATTCTTTTTGCTTTTATTATACTTACTATATCGTTTTCTTTATAGAATTTACTTAATTATGAATTAATCTTGATCCTCTAATTAGCGATATATATATATATATATATATATATATCGCTAATTAAGAAATTAAATAAAAGCAATTTTTTTAAATTGCAATTTTGCAATTTTTTTATACAAAATTGCTTACAAACGACTAACGGAAACCTCGTGTAGTTAATGAAAACAAAAACTTGTTGTCATAGTAACTCATAGCTGGTAAATCCGAATAATAGATTCTACATAGCTGCATCGGAAGTTATTTATGACTCTACTTAATATATATATATATATATATATATATATATATATATATATATATATATATATATATATATATATATATATATATATATATATATTTATATTTACCAGCTATGAGTTACTATGATAACAAGTTTTTGTTTTCATTAATTACCCGAGGTTTCCGTTAGTCGTTTGTAAGCAATTTTGTATAAAAAAATTGCAAATTGCATTTAAAAAATTGCTTTTTTATCTTCTGATATGGAGAGCCAAAAAAGTACATATGTGTCACGTGATGCTTGAAGAACTTAAACAAGGCAATACTACTAAGGCAATATGCAGAATGTATGGTGAAAGATTTATAACTGATCGGGCTGTTAGAAATTGGTTCGTAAAATACCGTTCTGGAAAGACAACCGAGGGCGGGACATAATTCAGACTTGACGAAAACATTTTAAAAGCAGTATTGGAGCAAACTTCACGTCAAACGTCAAGATGTATAACAGAAAAGTTGAATACATCGCAATCAACCGTTATTCGCCATTTGGAAAAATTAGGGAAAGTCAGCAAGTTAGGAGTAAGGGTACCTCACAATCTCAGTGAACGGAATAAAGAAGATCACGTGTCAATCGCCATAATTTTGCCCTCACAGGTAAAAAGAGAGAAGGATGAATTATTCAAAAGCAAACATACATGTCAAAAAATCTTATTGTGTATGGTGGGATTGTCGAGGAATAATTTACCACGTGTTGTTTAAGCCAAATTTAACGATTACTGCTGATAAATATGTTCAATAGCTACAAAGAATTCAAGAAAAACTCCGTGAAAACCATCCTGCATTCGTCAATTGCAAAAATGTCATCCTTCTGTTCGACAATGCACGACCACATACAACAAAGGTGACTCCAAAAAAATCTTGAACTTAGATGGTCTGTTTCACCACATCCTCCTTTCTCTCTGGATCTTAACTCGACAGATCAGCACCTTTTCTGTTCTCTACAATATATTTTGAATGGAAAAACTTTCATTGCTGAAGAGCAAATCAAGTAGACTGTCAAACTGTCATCAAGAAAACTTCTTCCAATCCAAACCAGCCACATTTTACAAGGAAAGAATTTATAAGATGGGAGAAGGTTATAGATAATGGTGGTGTATATATATCTAAGAACATATATAATTTTATAAATTTTTATGTGATGTTGGTTTTATGTCTTAAGTATTTAAAATAAATAGTATTCCTTCTCGAGTTCTAAATCCTGAAAATAGAATGTAAATTAATTATTCATTCATTATATGTATTTTTTTATAATTAAATAGATAACAATTTGTTCATTCGCTGAATAAACAAACATTGAGCGTATATTTATTCATCGCATATTTCAAGTTTTAAATAAATCCGTCCATCACTAAATCAATTTTTACTAATAATGGACTTATTCAGTCCATCATTAGTAAAAATTAATTTAAATTCAGAGTTTTTTAAAATAAAAAATAATTTTAATGTAAAAGACAATAATTTATATATTTGCAGTAACATAAAGTTATATAAAATTTACTAAAATAAATTTTGATTCATCTCGATAAAAAAATCCGTAATTGCTGACAAAATGAATCGTATTCAGCGTTTATAGAGAATCCTTAGTAGACTATAGACTTGGAATCTTATGGATAACAGCTAAAAGAATGGTTTTCGTGAGACAAAAAATTATTAAACACATGAAAAATGCTTATTATGTGAATATAGTAGTGGTATTAATTCTAACTAATATTTTTACAGTAAGTTATTTTCATTTTTTTTCTGAATCTATTTCAAATTTGAAAATTTTTTACACTTATTTTGTTTCTGACAGCTTTGGAAAATGATTCTTAAACCTCGACACGCAAATTTTTTTGAAAATTTAAAGGATGCATGTTTTGCATCATAATAATATTTTCCATTTCATCTACATACGAATAATTTTAATTCGTTAATATTATAATTAAACTGAGCCAGTAAAATATGTTATCAAGCAGTTTTTATGAGAACTTGATTAATGAAAGAAATAGTAAACAGCTATTTTTGATAATAAATATCTATTCGCTTAAAAATTTCTTGATATAAAAAGTAACGTAAATTGGATTGCTTTCTATTCTGTAAGTATGCGATTGTGAAAATATATGTATGTAAAGTTCGTAATTTTTGCTATCAATGTGTGTATTGATTATTAAATTTTATTTTAATATTCCTTATTAATTTTTAAAATGAAGTATACTGATGTATTCTTCACAATGTGTTTTTACTTTTGACATCATTTTTATACTTTTGCTTTTTCTATATTTTCAGTTTTACATAAAGTGATTTTATGAAGTATTCATTCCAAAATGAATAAATAAGAATAAATATTGGAAAAAAGAAGCTTTGGAGTTAAAACGTAAATTATATTATAATAATATAGATATTCCATTATATATATGGATCTTATTTAACCCATATGAGAAGCGTAGACTTCTAAAGACGTCTTTCGTAAATTTTTTGCTATTTTGTCTTTTGAAGTTATATTGTGAAAAATGAATACTTTAAGATAATTTTTCTTCCAAGATGTTAGATCTTTTTAAGAATGTCAAAGAACTTTTGGAACCTGAAAAAGTTAAAATTGATAATCAAATTTTTCGGTTGCATTATATATTTACAGTCTTAATCTTGCTTGTCTTCACCATTATTGTCTCTACGAAACAGCTTGCCGGAACGCCCATCGAATGCGCTCATTCGAAAGACTTACCCAATGAAATAATTAACACTTACTGTTGGCTAGGATCTACTTATGTGATCATTGATGCCTATGATAAGGAAGTAAGTATTGAATTTTAAATTCAAGAACGATTTACTATTGTTATACCTCTGATAATTTAAGTTCCACTTGAAATACAATTTGTCTCCTGTTTCCTCTGTCAGAGGGAAATAATTAATATACATTCTTGTATATATATATATATATATATATATATATATATATATATATATATATATATATATATATATATATATATATATATAATCAGTTGAACTAATATATTCTTAGAAGTTTTTACATTTCCTTTGTAAAAATACTTGATTTATTTCTTTTTGAATACACGGATATAAACTGAATTTTCCTGTTCCTATTTCTCATATTAAGTTTAATATTTGAAAATTACTAATTTTTTACATTAGATGTCTGAATTTTCAGTGTTAATATTAATGAAATTTGCTTAGTGGAACACTTGTTTCTAAGTCTAAATACAATACATTTCTAAAGCTAACTTTTCTTCAAGAACGAATTTTATTAATTTTTATGTAAATAATATAATTATTTTGTTAGATTTGTAATAACATCAAAATAATTATTTAACATTAAAAACAATTTTATAAAAAATGAATGTGAAATTGTTGAATGTATACATTTAATAATTTATGTAAATAATTATTTTATTTATATATATATATATATATATATATATATATATATATATATATATATATATATATATATATATATATATATATATATATATATATAATTATTATCTATACATTAAATACGTATTTGACTATAGTTCTAGAGTCATGTTAATGAAATGATAAAAAATAAGTAGGTATATATATGTATATTACTTGTGTATGTTTCTGAATTTCACTGGACACTTCTTTACTCTTAATTGAATAATCATTAAAATATTTTCAAACATTAAATTTATTTCCAAATTGTATTTTAAAAGGCTTATTTTATTTATCAGATTTCAGGAAATACATTACAAAAAAAAAAAAAAAAAAAAAAAATAAAAAAAATAGGATGATTAGAAAAAGTTAAATCCTATTGAATGTTTTAAGAACATTACAGTGTAAATTATATAATTTTTAGTTTAAAAAAATCTTAATTTAAAAGAATCTGAAACGTGGAGTATAAACTACAATTAGACGCAAATTAATTGGATGAATTTTACTTGTGCAATAATTAATTTTGGAACAAGCTGCTCAAGGTATATGATATAAATTTCCAATCATAGCTCTAAAAATGTTACTTTTTCAAAAAATTGAAATAATAATGAAAGTTTAAAAAATAAAAAAGTATAAAAATAAAACATTTAAAAAAACACATTTAAAATTATATAAACTTGGTTGATATTCGAAAAGCATGACAAAATAATTTAAAAAAAAATGAGCGGAATATGGAAAATGGCGTCTTGAACTTTGAATATGCAGATGTCACTCGTACATTTTATTTTTCAGTAGAAGGTGGAAGTTCTCGAATTATAAGATACTTAAGCTCATGAAAGATTTGTCCAATGTAAAATCAAATAAACGTGTCTGATTTTCTAACTCTTCCAAGAGTTAAAATTTGATTTTTGCGTTGGTGGGTGTGATGCGTAGATTTTGAAACTGAACAATCTTATGTCTTATGTCATAGAGACGGAATTCATTTTATCTGCATTTTTATGTCAACGAATGTAACCGTGGAGTTTACAAATTATATAATTTAGCAGCATAAAAAATGTTTATGTTCTTTATTGTTCTTTATCTACATAGAAACGTCAATTTTATTGTTTTGAAGAGAACAAACATATCCAGGAATCTAAAAAGTGAATATAAATTCACTTTAACACTAGACAATCAAAGGAGTTCTAGGTGCTCGAAATTACTCAATATCTATAGACATCAGCATTTTTTCAATTGATTAACAGAAATATGGTGTACAGACTACGAACAAAGTAAAAATAATTTCAACTAGAGAAATTATTTTTCAAAAAGTCGATCCACATAACCAACATAATCATTTGTTCAAGGCCATATGTAAATACTCGAGTATAATTACTTACAACTATAAACAGCAAATTGATGTCACAAAACAATATGAAAATATGCCAATTTATTAATTAATGTAATTGATATTTGATATTAAGTACAGAAAAATGAGAGGATAGAAACTTAAAATTAGATTATTTAACTAATATTCTGAAGTTGTTTAAGCCACAGAAAGTAAAGCGTTTTCAGTCATTACAGAAAAAATGATATGTAATCAAGTGACATTAAGGATAAATAAGTTATGTTTTGCGAGGATAATTGGATCATAAAATATTTTACAAAAATAGTTGATTGCATTCATCCATTTTCATCTTAGACAGAAATAGCATAAGGTATATAAATTCTGTATGAACGAGATGCCAAAAGCTGTAAATTAAATTTAGGCAGCAAGATGTGTAAAGTAGAAGATATGTTTTGTATCTCTTATAATTTGAATGTATACATTAAAAATACTCTAAAAACAATCTATAATATAAAAAAAGTTACAAAAAATATAACTTCCATTGGAAACTCAATAATTTTATTTATGTTAAGCATATTTTATTTTACTACATTATATTATTTATCCAATCTTCATAAAAAGAAAACTACTAGAACTATAAACAATATTGCATTCATACAAGGAACTGTCGGATTTGGCTGTGAAGGGATGACGTTGTACACTGGCATCTCCCTTGAGGAAGACATTTACTTCTACAGCATTTAAAATATAGATCTGACCAATCAGGGATAACAGGATGAGATTCTTAGACTTCTCCTAGCTTCCAATGGTGCAACAGATGGAGATGACTTTCTGTTAATGGTTGACAACTGCTGTTCACACCATGTTCACTTGGTTAATAACATCCTTTCCGAAAAAAGACTCATACAAAGGAAATGGACATTATGTTTTCCTGACTCAAACCTAAAAAAGATGTTTTGGATATTCTAGACAGAAGATAAAAAATATCCTTAATATGACACAGTTACAATATAAATCGGGCCGTGGTAGCCTAGTGGCTAGAGCATTGGCCTTCAGTCCAGAAGGGTGGGGTTCGAATTGCCAAAGAACCACTGAGTACATGCTATGTACGTGCTCGTTAAATCTGTGGAATCGAAACTCCTGTGGTCATTCAATGAGCAGTTACCATGGGTGCAATGGTCTGGAGAAAATTTCCTCCTTCTTCAGATCAATGTCAAAATTGAGGGAGTGAATTTTCTGGTGGTACCATCTATCGGTGGATTTGATAGATGCACCACCAGAAGCAAAGAAATACTTTTACATTCGTGTTGCTCTGGTTACACAATAGATGTATTCTACTGACTTAATTCGCATATCAAATGAGCGAATTGGAGCTTGGCCTGTCCAAGTATCATACATAATAACACAATATAAATCAATATTGTATACTGCGAGTTACTTACCAACCCCAGAAATTTTCAATTAAAAGAGAAACAAATTTCTGGTGAAGTAGAATAGAATTAATATAGAAATATATATAAGATAAAATCCTAATTAATAACTATAACCTCATTCATACCGTGCTTCAGGGATACTTAATGCTATCTTCAAAAGTCATTCCTGCTAAAAACCATTTTATCTCAAATAAACATTTTTTTATTTAGTTTTCTTATGAGAAAAATATAGTTTTTTTTCTGCAACCGAAATTTCAGTACATTTTTTCTGCCAAACATAGGTAATGTTTTTCTCATATAGCTTTCCACATTTGTGGACCATGCATCAATCATATAAATAATTCCTACTTCATTGGACCCCTCTCTACCTCAATATTCTGTAACTGTTTTGAACAATGTGGTTATAAACCATTATTATATAATGTGAGCAACAGGTGGGGAAATGTGAACAAATATGTTCTTAATATGAATATTAAAAAGAACCAAAATTAAAAACACTTTATAAGTATTTTCTAATTTTATTTGAAATGATTAAAATACGTAGATTTAACATGGCACTAAGAAACAAAATGCAAAAATATTTTATATCAAAATTTCTATTTTCTTGTAAAATTTAAGAGTTTACATTAAAGAAAAACATATTTATTTTAAAGTTGAAATACACAGAAGTTTCTAATAGCTTTTAGTACTTGTTTCATTGCACTTAATTTTTACAATAATAAAATTTTTAAAATATTTTGGCTATTTAATATGTTATAAAGTATTTTATGTTTCTCAAAAATATAACAACTTATAGTACTATAATAATAGTTACATAAAACGGCATCAGACAATTTTATTACTGTTTTACTATATTATAGCATTTTATGGTATGTGGTTTATAGTATTTTATGTATATCAAAAGCATAACAATTTATATTACTACAATAATAGTTACATAAAACTACATCAGATATTTTTTGTACTGTTTTACTTTTAGGTAGGTAAAGATATACCATTTCCTGGTATTGATTCAACTCAAGACGAAAGTAAATTTGTCTATCAAAAGTATTACCAATGGGTAGCGTTTGTGCTTCTCTTTCAAGCAGCCATGTTCTACAGCCCCAGATGGTTTTGGTATTCATGGGAAGGCGGTAAAATTAACGCTTTACTGATGGATCTTCATGTTGGTCTCGGCCAGGAAGAAGAAAAGAAATCCAAGACGAATCTCTTAGCAGAGTATTTCATGTGCAGTTGGAACACACATAATTGGTATGCTGGGAGGTACTTACTTTGCGAAATGATATGTCTCGTTAATGTGTTAGGACAAATTTTTCTTCTAAATATATTTTTAGATGGACAGTTCTTTTCTTACGGAATAAATGTCATGCATTTTGTTGAAAAAAATAATACAACTGTAAATCCTATGGTGAAGTTGTTTCCACGGATTACGAAGTGTAGATTCTTCAGATACGGACAATCGGGTGGCATTGAAAGATTTGATGCCATCTGTCTCATGGCTTTGAATATCATCAACGAAAAAATCTACATCTTTCTGTGGTTTTGGTTTCTTCTGTTGATTATTTTCACGAGTTGCACTATTTGCGTGCATGTTCTATTGTTTATGTCCCCCTTAGCACGAGCTCAGACTTTGTGCCGAAGATTTGGATTCGACAGGAAGCGAAGTATATTCAAATTAGTCCGCAAGGCTTCTTTCGGTGATTGGTTCCTTATTTACATGATTGGTCAAAATATGGATTTCATAATTTTCAGAGATCTGGTTGAAGAAATTGCCATGAGAATTGACAGTGAAGTTAAAATAAAATGTCAGTCCTCCAGTGAAGATGTTAATAAAGGGGAATGATAGTATGGAATGTTTGCTATGCCTGCTTTTCTAACATTTAAGTAATAATTTATGGAAACTATGAAAATTAGACGTTAGTCATCAAAATAAATACTAGCTGTATGAAATAAAAATTTGATGTAAATAGAGATGGATGTATTATAAAAATTGAAAACATTCATTTGTTATACATAGCTTTAAAATTTTTCCATAAATTGTAATCGGCTTTGGAATACTAAATAGAGAATTGTTTAGAGATTGAAAACATTTTCTGATTGGAGTGAAGCTTACGAAAAGAATTTTTTTTATGATCTATAAAACAAGGAAAAAATGCAATTAATTGAATTTTAGCAAAACTGTTATTCATATACATTTTATTAAAAAACTAAATATGATAGTTTTATCGTTAAAACATTCCAAATTTCTAAGCTTTAAGGAGTGTTTAAAAACTAACAACTTATGTGGGAAAAGTGAAGGAAAAAATAAACAATAATAATTCAATATAACAAATACATAAAATAGAATGACAAAGATGTGCAGAAGGGGAACATGCACGTTATCAAACAATATCAAAATGTGAATGCTTGAATAATTTTTTGGCAACTGAAACGTAGTTGCGAAATTTTTTATAATAAAAATGGACATGCAAATATGAAGTTAGAAAACAAGTTTATAAGTAACTTGGCGTAGTGCAACATTAGACGCAAATCTCCTAACGCTTCACTACATAAAGCGATAAAATATACAGATGTTTATCCTTGGCAACACTCAGTGTAAGTAAAGAGAATAATTGTTGAACTAGTCATATGCTAACTTTTCGAATACCTATAAAAATAGCCACACATCAAATATATTTTTATGATTATAAATAATGAAAGAACTGATTATTGATAGAATCATACTCATATATTTGAGAGCGGTGGAGGTAGATTAAAATACAGTATCCTTCATCTTGCTTAAAAACGAACATATTATTTGTTAATCTGTCCAATAACTTACTTAATCATATTAATGTGGTAGTGGTTTCTCACTTTTTATTAACATTTATTTTTGAATTTATTCTAATGAATGAAGTAGAGTCCAAACATTTCAAGTAGTACAAAGCTAAAAAAAGAAAGAATATAACACTTACGCTCTTGAAACATTTTATTTAAAATTCACCTTACATACTCCTGTATGGATGTATTTTTAACATGGAAGCATTTTTCAGAAATATTTTTACTCGGAACTCTTAAAGAAGTTTTCCCGAATTTAGTCTTTTAGTAATGAATGTAAGAGATATGGAATAAATTACGACGACAGTATCTTATACTGTGTAGTGACAATTTAATGTAAATCATGTATATTAACATATGAAGTTATTTATGTTTAGTACGTTAATTTACTGTTAGAGTAATTGGTATTGTTTAAGTATTTATATTTAAAATGGAAGATTTTTAAATTTGAATATTTTGTCTTACAAATCTGGTAGAGTAAAAAGAAGTTCTTAAAGCATACAATAAAAAAAGATTTAGACAACGAATTTGATAATATAATTTGAAATTGATGTATTTCAAAAATAGTTTTTTATATTTCCTAATACGTAAAACTTTTGTGTATTTCTGAAATTCATTGTTATATTTCTATCAAAATAAAGCAAAAATGTTTGCTTTTTATCAATTGTTTGCTTTCAATCTAATACTTCTGAATGATATTAGTGAAATACATAATAAAAATGAAATTTCCTGAAATGCTTTTCAATGAAAATAATATTTTAATAGTCTTTAATTTCGTTCATGTCCTCTCTGTTTAATTTCTTTTCATCAATAAATTTATTTCAATTCTTATGATTTTATGGTGATCCTATATACTTTTTGTGTAAAATATGAGATATTTTAGATTGCTTAACTAAAGTTCTAATACTTTTGTGAAACATAATTAATTATTTACATGATTTAAACGTGTTATCTTGATCATCGTGTCATTTTCATTTATATTTACATCAACAAACCTTGAAATTCAAATTTAGTAGAACAGAGGAAATTCAATATTTTTTTTAAGAAATCATTTGAATGAGTTCTCAAAGAAAACTACAAAATGCTTTTTAAGAATTCCAACTGCTAATATAGGCTAATATGTCTTTTTGCATCATAGATTAATTTTTATTAAGGTCGGATGATATTTTTAATTGAAATATAATATAATAAATAAATGGCAATTTAAAATAAAAATATTCGGAATGATGAAAAAATAAAAAACAATGAACTACAACTAATTCATTTCAGTAAAATATTATTAAATGCAAAACTAGCGGATTAAATTCATAATTTTAAAACAGCACGAAACTTTAAGTTTTAAAATTTAACATTTAAGTAATTGGCATTATAAATTGGTACATAAGAATCCTAAGCTTAATTATATGCTAATTCAGTATTTCATATACTGCATTATTAAAAATGCTTTAGTGCATTTTTTTTGGTGGAAAAGAGGATAAAGGATATACGTAATTTTACTCTGTATAATATCTCTCTTGATTTTCTTAAATATTCATATTTTAAATTTAGAAGATTTAAAAATATTTCAGATATTAGATAATAGTAATTATATATCATTAATGCATTGTAACGGAATATTTCACATTGATTTCCTATGCCAATAAAATTGTAAAATTTTGTAACTGCAGTAACTGTTTCATTTAAACAAAATAAGCTCATTAAATTTTTTTTATTCATTAGTTCTGCTCAGTACATTAACTTGGATCTAATTTTTGTTTTCGAATGATAAAAGTAACATTCATAATTTACGACCCTGGTTTTTAGATGTGCTTTTGATGTGCTATAAATTAAATCACTATATATTATTTGATTATATATATATATATATATATATATATATATATATATATATATATATATATATATATATATATATATATATATATATATATATATATATATATATATATATATATATATATATATATATATATATATTAATAGTTTTTCTTATGAAATTATAATAAAATACGACAACTTAATTCTTTTATCTAAAATTTAAACATTAAATTTAAAATTTCGGAGTAAAACTATCCAAATTTTCATGCAATATTAAAGCTTTTTGAACATGAAAAACTGTATGCTAATCGTATCTTTTGAATAATTTCATTGGCATAAATATAAACTATTTATTTTAAAATAAAAAAAAATTGTATTAATAAATTATTTTTTCCGAAAAGCTGAATTTATTAAAAATCATTGTGTGAAATGATTGAGAATGTCTTACTTGGAAAGAAATGTATCATTTTAATGAATATTATGTCACTATTTGATTATGTATCATTATTATTTGATGAGTACTACGAGATCTAACTATCGAAGCTTGAACTATCCGATTACACATGAAAGAAATGTGTCCGGTATGATTCAGAGTCAGATGGTAAACCCCCAATTGTAATAATGCAGAGAAGTAATAATGGATCATGCCTCTCTTACATATCATACGAACAATAAAGTTTTAAAAGATATTTGTTATTGTTATCATCTTTAAAAATATTTACAAGTTTTTTAAAGTAATTTTAATTTTATATTTAAAATAAATAGATCCCAAACTTACTTGAAATGGAATCGAATTTCAAAGAACAGAAATATCATTTATTTTAATTCTTTATACTATAATAAAAACATTGAAAATTTGTTTCATATAGTAAAAGAAATCACAAGAATAAAAATGAATAAAAAATACTATTTTGAAGAAAATTAATTTTATGCTGAATTTTTTTCAGTGTTACTTATATAAATATTACCAAGTCAATAATAAAAGATTCATATTAACAGTATTTAGTTTTTCTTTAAGGAATCTGTTACATGAGAAGTTTTAATGAAGGAAAATTTTTAAAAAATTAAATCAATAATATAATAGTCGTAATTATATAGGAATTACCTGTTAATTGACTTATCATTAATTTGATGTGAAATCAGGAATCAATTGTTATTTTGACCTACTGACAGCTAATGTATGTTATTTTTCTGAAAATCATAAAATCATCCCTGCCTTCATCCCAGAAAAAAACGATAATCAAGATAGAGAAAATATACCTAAAATTTAGACAAGCTAGTTGGAATCTTCAGATTATTGCAAATAGTTCATATAAAATAGGAATAACATTTTATTATTTTTTTTAAACTTTTACAATAACAAATTGGAAAAAAATATAACGAATCATGTTTTAATGACTTATATGTGATAATGAATGTATTTATTTTTATACAACAAGAAGAAGTGTTTATATGAAAGTTCACTAAAAATAATTTTTTGACAATTACACATTTTTATTGAAAATTCAGATCCTTAATGAAGGTTCAAAAATAAATAATACTTCTTACCTAGATATTGAACGTATTTTTTTATAACATGAAATTGCATTTCTAAATTTCCGTTGTACATTAGCATTTTTGCATAAAAAATCGTTTTGAAAAAATTACAAATGATAAATAAAATAAACTTATTGGAGCAAAAATTTTGAAATAAAAAATTTGATGTTTATTCCCTTTTCCTGTGACGTAATTAATTTTATGTGTGATAAGCTTTTTACAACAGATAAGGGTAATATCTCAATATTTGAATATTGGTAATTTGACTAATGATGAACGATTTCATGTAACTGCTCTGTGCAAAAGTAATGCGAAAAATAAACGATCTTAAATTTTTGGTTTTAGGCATTTTCATGTTCTTAATTTCCTTAATCATATATTTTCGTAAATTTTTGACCTTAAATACTTATAATAGGTGTTGTTTTGGTAATTTCACTGAATTATACATTTTCGTAAATTTCTGGCTTCAATATCAATAAAAGAATGTTTATTTGTAATTTCCATTTTACTCACAATTTATGAATGGCAACTGCATAAGATAATCTCTGTAACATATTGACAGATTAAAATATTGAAGGGCGCTCCGTGGCTGAGTGGTCAAAGTATCACTCCGCTGATCGCTTGAGAGCGTAGGAGTGTGGGTTCGATTCCCACCATGGCCCTGGGCGTTTTCTTCGTTATTCTTCTGTGGTTGTACATCTGTCATTGTGCTATTTGTCCTATTATCGACGGAGACTTACAAGCGGATCTCAAGAATCAAGCATACAAGTCTGGTAAAAAATAAAAAATAATAATTAAAATATTGGAGAAAAGGTAGCCCAATGACGCCATCGGATCCTCGTGGACGAAATTGCTCTGCCTACTTTCTAAAAGGAAATTGATAAAAATATAGAAAAGATCAAAACAATTTTAAGAAATTCAACGGACTTTTTGAGCCTAACTTTTACAAATCTGCTTTTTTTTATTTCAGCAATATTAACTAAAAGAAAATTTTTAATGTCGGCTTAAGCAAGGCAATAGTCTTAAGATTCAAAAGAGATTGTATGCGAATATTTCAATTATTAATTTAGAAGATTAAGGAAAATGGCGGATTGGGGTCAGTTTTGCTGTACGGTCACCCTTGGCGCGTTTTTTATGAAGCCAAATTTGGCGAATTGAGCCTTATTTTTGTCTGATGCGATTTTCGCGAGATTCTCGTCATACAGATGAAGACCAATATGAATGAAAGTGAAAATTCAATTTTAACAAACCATTTTTACGTCATCGCGATGAAATTTAAAACATTTTGTTCCATTTAAGCATTTTACTAGAAATTTTTGCGAGTTAACTTCGTAAGATTTTTTTAGTGTGTTTTACAATTTTCTTGACAGTTTGGATAATTAAATTCCAGGTTGTATTGCTCTTTTTCATAACTTTAAAAATTTAAATTGAATTTAAAAGGAACAAGTTCAGTATCCCCATACACTGATTTCTCGCCAAATCTGGTAACCATTGTTTACGTTGTAATGTTGCCGATTTCAGCTTTGGTTTTTATTGTAGTGTTACCAAATTTAGTTTTTGTTACTATTTTTATTTTTCGTTACCAGATTTCGTTTTTCTCGTGTTTTAAATAATTTTTACGTTATATATGTGCTTTTTTTAATGGCAATAGCTTTTTTAGTTTCACTTCGAGAACTTTCCAGAACTTTCTTTGCTAATTGTTCTACGTTTTAATTGCTAGTCATTTTAATTTCGTTTACTGTTGCTAATGGAATCAGTGGATTTCCCGCTCTTCTGTTTCGTTGTCTCCAGTGTCCAATTATCGTAATTTTTTTTTACTATTTCTTTTATATTATTTACTTTTATTTGGTTTAATTTTAATATATATTTTTTTATTAAATGATGTATTTTATTTTATATATTTAAAACTGTTAAATATTCTTTTTTCCTTATTTCGCTTTCTTAATTTATTATCATCTTTTTAATGTTTTAATTACTTTATTTATTGTTTTAATTTAAAATGTCTCATGTTCAAAATGTAGTTGAAAAATATCAACAAATTATTTTAGCAAAAATTAAAGATAATAATGATGGATTATTGCTCAGGATTCCAAATTATTAATTAATTTAGGATTCACAAATATTAATTAACTTTTTAATGGAAAATGGATTTGGAGAAGGTGTTATTATTTTATTTAAATTCTATTGCTTACAAGTATTTTTTTATTGTATTCGTGTTTCATTTTTATTTACTTAAAAAGTGTATACATTTAAAAAATATTTTATTGTTTTTTTTTAATTTTAAAAAATGTATATATTTGAAAAATAAAATTTTGCATGATTTTTTTAAATTTTATAAAGTGTATATATTTAGAAAAATATTTTTGCATGATTGTTTTTGTAAAATTAGATAATTATTTTTACTGAAATGTGACACTGGTGACAAACGAATGAAATGTCGAAATAAATATACCAATCGGCGTGTCAGCTTAACTTCATATCAAGTAAGTCCATTATTTATATTTATTTCCCTTTTTAAATTTTCTGAAATGCTTATTTTTCGATCGAACTTCGGGAAATTTCCCGTGTTTATAAACGCGCGCCTAACTTGGCGACAAAAATTTTCGCTGCGGTCGCCAAGTGTATGGGGATACTGAACTTGTTCCATTTAAAGTTACTGTTTAAAATTGTGTCGATACATTCTTTCGTTAGTTTATGTATAGCATTCTTATAATTTATATTATTACTATAAAATACTATATAATTTGTATATACATTTTTAAAATTATTGTTTCTGTATATAATTTTTTAAAGATATTCTATTTAACAGTTTAATTTGTATTTAATAATTTATATTTACTCTCTTCCGAATGTTGCTTTATTTTTCATTGTTATTCGTGTTCGGATTCTTCTGGGATTTTCGTTAGAATTCGTATTCTGATATTCTAAAAACTGATATTTACTTTTTCGAAGTTCCCATATTTTCCTTATTCGCATTTATTTCCGAAGTAATTTCTTTTTTGCAGCTCCCTCGTTCTTTTCGAAATATTTTTGTGTTCTGTTTTAATCAAAAAGTCTTATGGATAATTTAACATATTAATTTATTATTTTACCATTGATGTTTGAAATCTATAAATTTGCGTTTTTTGTTAATTTTGCAAATTAGTTGCGTATATTGATAGATATGTCACAATGTATGAAATATTTGTCACTATTTCAGCCATGTTTCCTCCCGTCGTTTTTCCCGATCGGAAATTCGTCATAAGTATGACGTACGGCCTTGGCGACTTTATGAAAATTTCGCCAAGGGTGACCGTACAGTAAAATTTTATCGCGGATTGCTTTAAATTGCGAAATACGTTAATTTTGAACTCTGATAAGGTAAAAATTTACCATACGATCACCCTTGGCGAAATTTTCAAAAAGTCGCCAAGTGTGACCGCATGAGGAATTTTCGGTCGTACAAATCGGCGGGAGTAAAATGGCTGAAATAGTGACAAATTTTTCGTACATTGTTGGTATCCAACAATATGCTCAACTAATTTTAAAAAATTAACTAAAAACGGAGATTTATAGATTTCAAACATCAATGGTAAAATAATAATGTTGATATATTAAATTATCCATAAATTTTTTGATTAAATTTTATATTAATGAATTTAAATTGGTAAATATTTATAAGAAATTAATGACAAATAGGGTTATACCAAAATACTCGTTTGCTGAGTTTCCAGTAAAAATGTTCGCCAAATTTTGCGCCAAAAAAAACCGCACCAAGTGTGACCGTACAATAAAACTCATCCTCTGATAATTTTGTCATTATTTAAAGTTTTAAGACTTTTTCTCCTTTTTCGTATTGAAATTATCGTCTGACTTTGGTTTAGTGTTTGACTAACTTAGATTGAGTATTTTTATTCTTTTATTTATATATTTTAAATTTATTTATTTTTTATTTTTTCATTTTTTAAGTTAGATCCAAAATGACTGAAGCTGAGACTGAAATGACTTATACGGATTCCAATGCGTTTTCCAAAAATAAACATTCAAAGATTATTGACATTCGAAAATTTTATTCCACCACTAATCCAGTTAGCTGCGGAAGATGGTATTACTTTTCATTTTCCTATCTCCCACTGATAGTACTGCATCTATTCCAAAGAAACCTTACAATTTAAAGCAAGAAATAATTCACCTTGTAAAGAATCACAAGAAAATAATACAAATTCAACACACCCGTAAGCTTCTATTCGAAACAAATCGCTCAGATACTGCTGTAGAAATAAGCAAGATAACCAACATTCTTGGAGTACATGTTTACACCATGTTTCAATCTGAATACGCATCTTTAAGATTTCTTATAAAAGAAATAAATGTAGAACTACCTTTACATCTGGTTGCTGAAGAAATTGCGCAAAATGGCTTAACGATATTAGGCTTACAAAGATTTACAAAAAGAATTCTGAAGAACTGAGCGAAAATATTTTGGTATTGGACATTAACTACCGCAAACTATTAACTTATTGTATTCAATCATTATAATTTCTCCTTTTATTGTTAACGTTCATCAATGCGGTAAATGTTATAAATACAGTCACCCTACCAAAAAATGCTAACAAGCTTTCTTCCTATGTAAAAACTGTGGAACATTCCATTAAGACTCTCATTGTGCCAATGAAACACCTAAATGTATACTGTCAGAGAAATCATGCAGCTAATGATATTTCCTGCTATACGAGGCTTAAATCAAAAATATTCTTTCATTTTAAAAGTACGAACCACGTCCCATTTATTGAGGCGAGAAGACGTTATAATAATTCTTTAAAAACCAGTTACTCCAATGTAACAAAAAGTTAACTTTTTTCTTGCCGAATCAAATTGAAATAAATAACTGATATTGTTAAAAAAACAGTGACTGAGATGGCTTCTATATTTGAACCAAAATTACTTGCGATACAGGGTCAAATGATTCAACAAATGTTTTCATTCATCAAGGAATGCATGTGAACATATTCGAGTCCAGCTAGATCAGTTTCTAGATCTCCTTAAAAGAAAGAGTTGTACGAGATCTACCCAGTCAAGAATGATAGGTCCAAATAATTCTGTGAATCCGGAAATTATATCTTCTGAATAACCTATTATGAAGTTTCAACCAAGTATTAAATATGCAGATACTAACATTGAAAAAATTGAGTCTGGAAGAAGGCGTAAAAACATTCGTAACTTTTTTTAAAAAATTCTTTTACTACGAGTATACTTTTTTGATTTCTAATAGCTGTTCAGGGTTTTTGTTTTATTTAGTGTTCAATTTAATTTCTTGGAATGCAAGAAGCATTCTATCTAAACTCTCGTACGTAAAACTTCCATGCTTTCAATCTTCCGATATCCTAGCAATTCAAGAAATGTTTCTGAAAAGTTCTGACTTATTTCATATTTGTAATAAATTGATAATTCGATGAGATAGGCAAGATAGCCGTGGTGGAGGTCTGCTTTTTGTTGTTGACAAATCTCTTCCGGTGCAAGTATTAAATAAATCCCGTTCTGAACATAATGATACAGAAATTTAAGTTACAAAAATTACTATATCCAAATGAACTCTTACTTTAGTAAATGTATACGTGACACACGGTAAATTTTCACGTTTTTGGTTCCACATATCTTCTTATCAAATATTCATCCTAACAAAATTATTCTTTTCAATACCTATCAGCCTACTCATTTCGGATTCCACCATAGACCATCCCTTTTCGATTATAACTTGGTATCTCCTGATATTTTACCTTTTTGTATTTTCTCAGTCAGTTTTGATAGTTATGGTAGCGACCATGTCCCTGTTCAAACAAGTGCTAAAATCTACAATAACGACTATTCGAAAGGTACTTCCCGCAATAGAATTTTATGGACTGGCTTCTCCAATTCAATTAACACTCAAATTGCTAATAACGGACTAGTTTCTGTAGATGAATCCCAAATTTTATGCAAAAACTATCTTGATAAATTCAGGAAAAAAACACATTTTCCGTTAATGTTATATCCTCCGTCATGGACATCGGAATGCTGTTATTTTTTGTGTCAAAAAAGGAAATTTTGGAGAAAAGTGAAAAGTTCTCTTAATCAGACTCTGTGAATACAGTACAAAAGAATTTCTGCAAAACTTCATCAGCTTCCTATAAACCTTTCCAGAAATAATCTGGATAAAACTATAACAAATGCTGGAATATCTAAAGACATTCATGCTATCCTTAAAAGACTTTAAAATAGATCTTCTGACTCACTAACTCATCACCTTCTAATTTCTGGCAAAACTTCAATGTTTTCGGACCCTGTAGATCAGGCTTACTTATTTGCCAAATTTTATGCTCATCAATCTGAGAGCATAAAATTTGTCCCTGTCATGGAAAAAATTCATCATAATTCCTATAATAAAACCTGGGAAAGATACTACAGTAAATTCTTAACGCCCAATATGTCTTACAAATGTTCTATGTAAGGTCATGGAACGCATGATATTAAATCGTCGAATAAATCATATCTTCTTTTCCAAATATTTTTATCCAAATCATCCTGGATTTATGTTTTATAGAGGATGAGATATTGTGTTCTTTCTATGCTTCATCATCATACTATTGCTTTACGCTCACAGAGAAAATATATCATATGCGCAACTGTGGACATATCTCAAGCTTATGATTCTGTGTTTCTAGAAGGTCTTATTTATAAGCTCCTCCAATTCGATATCAGAGAAAATGTTGCTCATTGCATATTGGATTCTTTCTTTATCAGATAGAAGTTTTAGAGTGAAATGGTGTGGAACTTTTTCTCAACCCACTTTCTCTAATAGAAATGTTCCTCAAGGCAGTGTTCTTTCTCCCTTTCTTTTCAGAATTCATATGTCAAATATTTAAGTTCTCTCTCCTGACATTAAGTGTTTTATTTATGCTGATGACATAATCCTTTTGACTGCTCATTCCTCACAAGAATGTTTTCATCGAAAAATGTAGAATGCAATTATAAAACATGAACGAATGTGTAAAAAATGGAAACTAAAAAATGATTCTGCAAAATGTTCAGTTATTGATTTATCTTCTAAAAATTCTGCTGTAAATTTTGAACTAGCTATCAACCAGCTACCTATTTCTTGATCTAAGCATATAAAATTCTTGGGTCTCTATTTTTACGTAACCTTCAAATATAATTTTCAAATGAAAAAAAGCCACCCGGAAGAAAATTAATGTCTTAAAAGCTATTGCAAGTAACAGATGGGGAGCAAAAACTAATCACTTACTTCAAATTATTCAGTCCTTCATTATGTACTTCATAATTGCTATATGAGAATTTATCGTCAAGTTAAAATGAAAGATTGTCTTCTCTGGAAGATGTAGAAAAATATGGAATAAATGCTTAAGAAATATTTTCTATGTTTATTTTACTTAATATTTATTAATTGATATTTTAAAATTTCTTGAAATAAAATACTGGTTATATAATTAAATGCTGTTTTTGATATAATAAACATTTTATTTGAAGAATTATAAATATTTATTGTAAAATATCACACCAGCATTTATTCATTTATGCAGCTTTTGAAGATGAAATTAGATTCAGTTTTTTATTATATATTATTTTCCATTTACGGTATAAATTTTGTTAATTGTTTCCAAACTTAGAAATACATGATCTTCAATTAATTCATCTTTAAAAAAGAATTCAATGAATTTTATTTTGAAAATAAAACTGTTTCTTTTCCAATATGAACCTGCCATTTGCCTAATCTGATTAGAATTCAACTAAAAAAGATTTATAAAGTAAACTGTTAATTTTACAATTTCGAGTAATATCGTCGAGGTTTGAAATGTGTTTTTCTAACTACCAAAGTTTCGTAGAGATATCTTTCAGTGATCATTTCGTCACCAACGGATCAATTCAAATATTCATTTTTAGTTTTTTCGAAACAATACCTAGATTTTTCATTTTTCTTAGAGAAAACTTCTGAGAAACATCTGATTTTCTTAACCTTATTTCCTTATGAATTATTTAGATTTGTGATTTGGAAATAATTATATAGTTAAAAAGCTATTGGTTCCTTAATTATAATGTGTGAGCATGGGACACTATATAATTCATAATCAGAGAAAACTAAAAAATAATATACGTAAAATGAAGATACACGTAAAATGAAGATGTTAGAGTGTAATTCAATTAAGAAAATATAAATGTGGCTTGATATTTATTCCAAAACTGCAAGGATACATGGAATATTTGAAAAGGAAATAAAGAAAAATGAAGGTATCTTTAATTCAAAATGGCTTAAGAATTTAATAATTAATTGGTAATTCAGAAAGAATGGTTTTTAATATCAGAAAAGAGAAACTACTTGATCATAATTCTTGTTTAAAATCCTTTATGATTACTAAAAATGTTATTTTACAATCAGCATTACTTATTTCAATAATCGTGAAAGATTTTTTTAAGTATATGTAAAGTTAAGTAACTCATTAATAAATCTATGACCATTTTTTTTAAAAAAATACATGTTGACTCAAGGGATATAAAAGGTTAAATAACCATGTTATGTCATGGAGGGGAAAAAGAGACACAAAAATGAATTGTGATCATACTGAGAAATTTATATAAAACTGATAAGTAACGTATTTCATATAAAAACAATATTAAAGTCAATCAAAATGTGTGATTTTCTTATTATATGTATACTATGAACTCTAAAAACAGTGAGGAAATATTTATGAAAAATAATCCAATAAAAAATCTATGGATAGAATAAATTAAAAAACATGCCAAAATCTCATTATTCTCTTTTCACACTCGTAAAACTGTGGGACGTTTTACGAGTGTGAAAAGAGAATAATGATTTATGTTTGAATTTAAGATACAAGTTTAAATTTAAAATACATTACCCATATTGAAAATTTATTAATTTTTAAAAATTTTCATAAAGTTAAGACTTTTATGAATAAAAAATACTTTGAAGTTTACTAAAATAGAAAATAAACAAATATATTTCATTAAAACTGATGGATAGAAATACAAACCTAAATTATCAGTAAAGGAATCAGTATAAAATTTGCATTAAGGTTTGGCAAAGAAATTTCTAATAATAGTGATATCAAGAAAATAACTTTACCAATCAAAAATAAAGCAAAAACAAGTCAGAATAAATTTTAGAGATAGTAGAAAATAATTTCAATTTTAGAAATACCTTCTAAAATCCAAAAATCTCTGAAAAGTGACAGACACAAATTTTATGTTTTAAGTGAAATTTAATTTCGAAGTGTGTGTCAAAGAATTCCAAACGATTGAATTAAAAAAATCATGAAGAATCATATAACTATGCCAATGGTAGACAAAAATATCATACCATGGGCATAGAATCATTTATCACAAACAGAAATGTTGACAACATAAATATTCATCAAAATTTGAAGAAAACTTATTAAATTGATAAAAGTTCAACAGAACAAATTGAAAAGTCAAATAAAGATAAAAACAATTATGAGACATTTATCAAAAACCATTGTACAATCTTATAACAGGCAAAATTGTCCATTATTTTATTAATACAAATGAAATGATTTAAATTGATTTGTGTGTGAAAATGAATCATTATTGGAGACATTTCAAACATATTACTGACGATTAGTGATTATCTCATGAACAAGGGAAATCAAAAATAGGGTATTATTATCATAAAATTAAAAGTAAAGGCACAGATACCGTATAATCCAGAATGCTAATTTCTGAACTTTTTTGGTGATGAAGAAATGTTGCCAAGATAATATATAGTGACATGCGTGATGACGTAAATAATATGGTTGCGAAAATAGAATTTTCTGCATAATTCTTATAGGTCTCCATATCTATGACGTAATAAAAACCATGTTTCCACATACATAAGAAAATCCGCCAAAAAATCACCAAACTCAGAAACTTTGGCATCCTGAATTATACGACATCTGTGTCAAAGTAAATAATATAATATAATAATAGCACATTAATCAGAGAAATTTTAAGGATATAGGATATTGGCTATATAAAATACTTTATTTAAAAAAAAACTAATTTTAGTGAAAATTTATCATGTGATATATATATAATTTCAAAAAGTAATAATTATTGATCTTCTAGTATTTCATTTAAATCTGGTAATGGATTAAACAGAAATTTTGCAAATATTTTAATAACAATCATATCATTTGTTACATAAAATATTATAATTCATAGTTTACGTAAGATAGTTACTTTATTTTATAGAAATTACGAATTAGAAATTCTGAAAAAAGATTTTACAGTTAACCAAACCACAGATAAAAACAATCAGGCGAACACTTCGCAGCTAAATTTTGCTATGAAATTTGTTAATTAAACTATAGCAATCAATGAATTTTCCTAAATAATTAGAAATTACTGTGCAATTCATTATTATCAATATATATTTAATTAAGATTCTGATTTTAAAAATTTGAAGGAAATATTGAAATTCCAGCTTGATAACGGAGTTAACAATTGTATTTTTTATCTTACAGTGTTTCCTTACGAGGTTACGATATCACAATTCCTTTCTTATAATTTCAGATTCACAAAAAAAAATTCTTATATATTTCTTCTTTCTTCAGAATAATATTTTTCACGGAAAAGTGATTATGACCTGAAACAGGATATTTAAAATTCATTAATAGTAAATAAAATTATTTAATTTTGCTAAAGACTCCAATCGCAGCAAAAAGTGTTGCAAACTTATTTACAATTAAAAAAAAACTTTAAAAAATAAAAATTTATACATAAAAATTAGTTTATTTATTAATTTAATATCATTAATTTAATAAAGTGTGTACTTTGTATACACATGTAAGGAACTTCACTTTCCTTTTTAATAGTTTTAGGAGTAATTGTGTATTTTTAGGCTTTCTAAAATTGCAATATCTCCAAGAATAAAAAATAAAAATAAAAATGTATTTTTAAAAATTGAAATTTTATTGCAAAATATTCTTATATTGCATTTATACTACTTCACTGAATTTTCAGGAAATTTCAATATAGTAGTGTTAACAGTACAAGCGCTATACAATTCGATATCATTATCCATTAATTTCTCTGAATTTTAAACATAATTCAAAGATTAGTCACAAAAACACATCACAAAATTAATTATTACATTTTGCCAATATTCAATGTTTTAAGGGGTAAAAGATTACGTTTCACATTTGCATTTAAAGAGAAATAATTTTTAATGCAAATATTAAGCGAAAAATGCAAAAATGAGTTTTATTTTCAAGAAAAAATTTCAACTATCAAATGTCTTGAAATCTTGTTTTTTAGAAATATATGTAAATTGCTAATTTTAATAAAATAAAAATAAACTAAACCCGTGGCACGACCACCTATGTGAGCCAAGACTTACAGTGCTGATATTTGTTTTCTTGCCCGAGAGCTCTAAGTACTCAGTTTATCACTCCACTGAAGGCTGAGTCAACCTTGCCCTACCCCCCGGATCGAATCTTGGACCCCTAAGTCACAGTGCTTCATAAAAAAATAGTTAACTTCAATAAACATTTTTTTCTCTTCAGCAATACAAAATTTTGGAAAAACATTATTAGATATATTATTGTATACTGAAATTTACTAATTAATGAGAAAATCATATTAACATATTAAGGAAAATTTTCAATTCAAAAGGCATTTTGTTTTCATTAGCAATCTGAAGCTATTTTTTTGCTCAAGTTGAATAATGGATAGGGAAGTATAGTTAAAAATGCATTCCTATCTACTAACTCAGCTTGATGTTTTTCACACTTAAGCAAAATGAATATAAGAAATCTTTGAGCAAAAATATTTAATATATTATCATTGCATTTTTTGCAATGATGTTCCGTATTTGTTATGTATACTCCTGGCTACGAAACACCATTCTTGGCGTATTCTGTAATCACGCAATTTACGGCAATCTTTTTTCTTGTAAGTCTAAATCAGCAAATTAACAGTTCAGAATCCATCGATAAGCAAGTGCCCGAAAACCCTCGACTTTCGTTTTTCTGCAACGGAAAGAGCATTCTTATAAACACTGCAATAATATATGTCAGAGACGCTAGGGGGAATTCAAACCCTTAAGAGGGGTCCTTGACTCTGTCAGTGAGTCATGTTTCCTTTACTCCCCCGCCGCGGATTTATTAGGTCTGAGAAAAGAAAAAACAAATATTCCAATTGCCGGTTTGAATGATACATCTGTAAACATAAAGAAAAAAGTTTCAACCTTTTTGTCGAATGAAAATAAGGACTCGCTATGGGAAATAGATTTACTAATTGTTCCAAAGATTACTAGTTTCACGCCTTCTAAAAGATTAAATATTTCAAACTTAAAAATTCCAAGTGAAGTTAAACTAGCTGATCCATCATTTTATATTCCTCGAAAAATAGATATTCTTTTAGGTGCAGAATTGTTCTTTTCATTATTGAATGAAGATAAAATAATGATAGATGACAATTTATTCTTACAATCAAGTTGTTTTGGTTATCTTGTTTCAGGTGTTATTTCAGACAATCCTACTTATAATACTCCAAAACAATGTTTTTTTAATTGAAAACTTGGATATTCTTAATAAAACTCTCGAGCGTTTTTGGGAAATTGAAGAAGTAGACACTAATGAAACTTGTAACGATGATTTAAAGTATTGCAACGAACATTTCGCAAAAACTCATTATAGAAAACCGAATGGTAGATTCGTTGCGGAAATGCCATTCAAACCCTATTCTTCCGAAGATATGTTAGGACATGTTCCTAAAGCAATCAAAAAGACGTACGTTTAGAACGTGATCTCACTATGAGAATTCTTTATTCAGATTTTCTCAGTGAGTATGAATTATTACAACAAAGGGAAGAATTGAAAGAAGATTCAAACGCTGAATACGAGTACTACCTACCGCATCACGGTGTGTTTTACATCCATAAAATAAGACTACTAAACTTCGTGTAGTTTTCAACGCGAGTGCTAAAACGTCTAGTGGAAATTCTTTAAGCGATTTATTAAGCAAGGGATTAGTGCTACAGGAAGATCTCTTCTCAATTCTAATAAGATTTAGAAAACACGCTTATGCATTTACTGCAGATATAAAACAAATGTTCCGAATGATTGAGGTTAATCCTTCGCAAACTAAACTTCAAAAAATTCTATGGAAGAATAGTAAAACCGCACCCACTAAAGTTTTTAAGTTACGAACGGTTACATATGGAACCCGTATTCGCTCCATACTTAGCAGCAAAAGTTTTACAACAAATTGCTATAGATAAGGAAATTGACTTTCTATTAGCTTCAAAGACCGTACTTTAAGATTTTTATATGGACGATTGTCTCTCCGGTGCTTCGGATCTTTGCGAGTTTGAAAAACTCAAATCAGAATTAACCCAGCTGCTCCAACGAGGAAATATGTCCTTTCACAAATGGTGTTCCAATAAGGTTTCATCAACTGAACTTAAGGAATTCCAACTTGATCGAAATTCTGAGGAAATAATGGTCAAAACTCTAGGGATGTTTTGGAAAAGTTTAAGTGATTCCTTTACGTTTAAGATTAGCACCAGCACAGGTTGCAATTATAATAAACGGGATGTGCATTCACAAATTGCTCGCAGATATGATCCTCTTGGATTCCTAGGACCAATCATTGCCAAAGTAAAAATATTCAGGCAGCAACTATGGTTACTCAAACTAGACTGGAACGAAATTCTACTACCAGATGTGTCCAAACAATGGGAAAACTTCATGAAAACTCTGCCAGATTTAGAATCCATTCTTGATCCCAGATATTTTTTGCAAGTTAGCACAAAACTCGTAATGTTACATGGATTTGCAGACGCGTCTTCAAAGGCATATGGTGCTGTGATTTACATAAAAAATGTATCCAATACAAATGAAACAACTAGCCAGCTTTTGTGCTGTAAATCCCGGGTGGCCCCAACAGAATCCATGACTATCCAAAGACTGGAACTTTGCTCCTGCCTGCTTCTCTCAAAACTCACACTGAAAGTCATTGCTGCCAAATGATTGCAAATAGACTTCGTCACACTATATTCAGACTCAATTATAGCCCTCGCATGGATAAACTCTTCTTCACACTTACTCAAGACATTTGTTAGCAACCGGGTGTCTCAAATTCAGCAACTCTCGAAAGACTTTCAATGGTAGCACATTACATCAGAGCATAATATTCAAAATTAAATTTACCTACCTTTCAGACTGTACAAATTTCTAGTGGCTCAAACGACAAACTTTTTATGGATGAACTCAAGCCTACTTCCAAAATAATATTAACTTCAATTAATGATTCAATTAATGACTCTAAATTTTTAAATGATTTACTCAATATCACTAATAATTTTCATAAAATAATCAGAATTATAGCATTTATTTTAAGTTATTTTAAGGTTCTTCCAAAATTGTAAATTTTCTGAAAGGAAAAGGGGATTCCTTGAACAAGAGGAATACAAAAGCGTAGAAAATGTATTTTTCTCCGGAGATATCTGCATTAGAAAAGGGTTTGTCCATCCCATCAAATAAGTTGAAATTTCTTAATCCATTAATAGATCCATCCGATGGATTGATTAGAGTAGGTGGCAGACTTGCGCATTCTAATTTAAAATTTAATCAAAAATATCCTATCATTCTACCGGCTGGAAATAAATTGGTTAAATTTATATTTCAATATTATCAGAAACGAGATTTTCATGTTGGCCCTCTAACCTTTCTAAATACTGTTTGTTTAAAGTATTGGCCCACTGGTGGCAGAAGTGCAGCACGCAAAGTTGTTAACGAATGTGTAGAATGCTTCAGAAACAAGCCAGTTGTCGCAAATCAGATTATGGGAGACCTTCCTGTTGAAAGATTTACCCCTAGATCAGCATTTTTAAACATAGCCATCGACTTATGTGTGCATTTTGAAGTAAAATATAAAGGACAGAGAAAGGGTACTTTACAAAAATTATATGTCGCTTTATTTATATGTATGGCAACCAAGGCTGTACACATAGAATTTGTTTCCGACTTAACTTCGGAAGCTCTAATCGCTACATTGAAAAGGTTTTTTGCACGTCGTGGAAAAAGCTCTATTATCTTCAGCGATAATGCGATTAATTTTACAGGCGCTTCCGCAGAGATTAAACGCTTATACAAATTAATGCTAGGAGAAGACGTTTCGAATATACTTTCCTCCGAAGGTATCAGCTAGAAATTTTTGCCCCCAGGGACTCCCAACTTTGGCGGTCTTTGGGAGGCGGGAGTTAAATATTTTAAATATCATTTTAAAAGAGTGGTAGGCTTCGCAAGACTAACGCTAGAAGAGTTTCTAACATTAAAATTGAGGGTATCCTTAATTCGTGAACCCTAGTTCCTTTACTCACCGATACAGACCAATTCTCAGTTTTAACTCCCGGTCACTTCTTAATAGGAAAATTTATAAATTCTATCCCAGAACCTAACTTCATTGACAAGGGATACAATCTACTTACTAGATGGCAAAGGACTCAAAAATTAGTTCAAGCTATTTGGAAACACTGGCAAAACAGTTATTTGAGTCATTTACAACAGCACTCAAAGTGGCTGCTGAAAAAACAAAATTTAAGTCCTGGCATGTTAGTGTTAATAAAGGACATTCAGCGTCTAACTTACCAGTGGCCTTTAGGTCGAAACATCAAAGTAATTTAAGGATCAGACGGCAATGTCAGAGTAGCAGATATACGCATGGCGAAGCCAAATATTAGAAGACCTATATTTAAAATTTGCATTTTGCCTATTGTTGATAATTTTCAGTCAAATTGTAATGTTTAATCTTATTTGTTAAATCTATATATGCCAATTGTATTCATTATTACTGTTAATTATTGTGTTACTTTTGTGTTTATATGTCAATTAGTGATGTAACTTTATATATTTTCTTTGAAATATATGCATATTTCAACGTCGGGCGGGATGTTCCGTATTTGTTATGTATACCCTTGGCTACGGAGCACCCTCCTTGGCGCATTCTGTAATCACGTCATTTACAGAACCTATTTTCTTGTAAATCTTATTGTTGTTCCCTTACGCAAAACCGCGCTGCGAAAACACGCAGCAAAATAAACGCTTTATTTACAATTCTTTTGTATTTAATTAACGCATCCTCCGCACAAATAATATATCAGATATCGTAATGAAATTGAATGATAATATACTATGTACCTCTTTTAATTATTTACATAATAACTTGCAAAAGAAAAAGTAAAATGTTTCATTGCTAGCCCTTAAAAATCTAATTAATCATAAACTAGTAAATCTAATCAGTAAACCAGTGAAAAGGTATTTTATCTGGGAAAGAGAAGAATTAGATAATTTTTTTTATATTATTCAAAGTGGGAATAAAATTAATAACTGCAGGTTCCAAAATTAGGATAAAATGTTAAGCATCATTCTTCTTTTTAAAGATGTATTTACGATTATAGAAAAAGAGATATGTCAACTTAAGTTATAGTCTATTCAAAGTGTCATTAAATATTTTTGGAATTATAAAAAATGGGAAAATTTACCATTAATTTTTTATTGTTTTATATTAAAATAAAATCTAAAATAAGAAACGTAGTTTAAATTTCAAATTTACTAATAAAATCAACTATATTTTTTAATTTACACTAACACTATTTTTAAAAATTGGTTATTCTTACTTAAATAAAATTAAAAAACCAAAAAGTAAGACAATATACAGAGTTATGAAAATATCACAATTCTTTGTTGAACATTCATTTCTAAGTCAAAAAATGTGCATCCTCTTATAAAAATTTTATATTCACCTCACAACTTGTAAATAATATTTTCGTTCACAACTTGTAATAACTACAATTATAATTTAAGGAAAAATAAAGTTTCATCTCATTTCATATTTACAATATTTTTCTTCTGCATTGTGTAGCTTTTAGAATACTAAGCATTTTATTTATAAATTTAACATGATATTAATAATTATAAATATTGTTTCCATTCTCATAAAATGAATTATCATTAATATATTAATCAAATATTCTCTTCATATCTGCCATACCCATTAAAAGTATATTTTGTAACTTAGATTTCAGAAATTAAAATGTATTACAGAAAATGTGTAAAAATTCTTAATAAATCACCGAACTGAAGCATTTGTAATTGTATCTATATTTTATTAAGTACTACGTGGATTATATTATTTTTTTATCATAAAAAAGCATGACATAATTTTTACAATTATGTTACGTAATGTGATATGTGACTGTTAAAAAAATAAATAAGAGCGTAAAATAATGTAAAATAATAAGCGATCATAGTAAGTCCTACATTGATTAATATTTTACAAATTCCGCTAAATTATTTGAATTTTACAAATTCCACTAAATTAATTGATTTAGTTTTCCAAAAATCGTAATAACTTCTATTATCATTCTGGTTACAATGATTATAATCTTTACAATAGTAATTATAACTTAATTCCACTAAATTATTTGAAAAATTGCTACTGAATATTCAGGCTTCATTTTCATAAAGACGTAATAACTTCTATTATCAGTCTAGTAACAATAATTATAATTTTTACATTAGTAATTATAATCTTTTTTAGTTGCACTAAATTATTTGAAAAATTGGCTACTGAATATTCAGGCTTCATTTTCAAAAAGACGTAATAACTTCTATTATCAGTCTAGTAACAATAATTATAATTTTTACAATAGTAATTATAATATTTTTTAGTTCCACTAAATTATTTGAAAAATTGGCTACTGAATATTCAGGCTTCATTTTCAAAAAGACGTAATAACTTCTATTATCAGTCTAGTAACAATAATTATAATTTTTACAATAGTAATTATAATCTTTTTTAGTTCCACTAAATTATTTGAAAATTGGCTACTGAATATTCAGGCTTCATTTTCAAAAAGACGTAATAACTTCTATTATCAGTCTAGTAACAATAGTTATAATTTTTACAATAGTAATTATAATCTTTTTTAGTTCCACTAAATTATTTGAAAAATTTGCTATTGAATATTCAGACTTCATTTTCAAAATGTCGTAATAGCTTCTATTATCAGTCTAGTAACAATAATTATAATTTTTACAATAGTAATTATAATCTTTTTTTAATTCCACTAAATCATTTGAAAAATTGGCTGCTGAATATTCAGGCTTCATTTTCAAAAAGTCGTAATAACTTCTATTATCAATCTAGTAACAATAATTATAATTTTTACAATATTAATTATAATCTTTTTTAGTTCCACTAAATTATTTGAAAAATTTGCTACTGAATATTCAGGCTTAATTTTCAAAAAGTCGTAGTAACTTCCATTATCAGTCTAGTTTACTCTTTGTTTTCCAAGCGAAAATTTTTTTGAGTCACGTGAGATTTATTGCTTATAGACATAAAAACATAAATGTCGAATTGTTCTCAAAATTATACGATAACGCGAGTGAAAAAAAACGAATACTTTGTAACATTCTACCACACTGTTTTACCCACAAGGTTGAAAATCGAGGGCTGGGTTTCAGACTAATGCTTCTTTGTGTTTTACACAGAGACTTGGTCTGAAAAGTGCCATTAAGATTCTAACACTGCATTTTTTTCTCCTGCTTCTTTTTAATGATCATATACTGCGAAGTATGAGTCATGGGGGACAATGACGGCATGGCTTGGTGCCAGGCGCTCAGGTGATACAGGAAAAAAAGTGGTTTTTCGGTGTGGGAGACAGCAAAAAATAAAGAATGACTGAGGTTTGATGTTGCTTTTCTTCATTGTAGGTTGTTCTTTTTAACAGTTGATGGAAGAAGCTGTTCTTTATGTTTTCATTCTTAAATTCATCCGAGTTTTTTTTTTCTTTTCTATTTTTTTTCGTGTTCCCGGGGATAAATTTCTTAACTTACTTTTTGTAATTCAAGCATTTTAAACATTGAGCCATTTTTAGCATAATTACTTTGCAGACTTTCTTTTTGTCTATTTTTGTGTTAATAATGTATCATATATTTGGCAAATTTTTCTTAGAAAATCTGTTCTTTATTTAATATAAAACTAATTAGCGAAAATCAAAAGTATGTTGCCAAATACCGAATGACAAATGAAAATCAAAGTTTTCAAACGAATATTGAAAGGGGTTATTATTGGCTAGCAGACAATTGTTAAAAAGTTCGTAACGTAAAAATGTATTTTTTCACTCATTCAGAATAACTGTAATTTAGAAAAATAACGCTCTTTGCGAAACAAAATCAGTAAAATTTTTAGGTGAGCGCGCGGTATAAAAAGTTATCAATTAAATAGTTAAATAATGAGCATAATAGTTATCAATTCCCTAGTAATTATCTCATAATAAATATGAAATTGTTTTATTCTTTATCACATATTTTATATATATTTCCTAAAATATAGCATAGTGATTTTCTTAATAAAAATATTTAAAATAACCATAATCACAGTTTCCTGTTTTCTTATATAAATAATAATAATTCCTAAGTTATTTTTCTGGAATGGATATTTTAAATATTTCTGGCGGGAATTTAAGATATTGTTATCTAATATATAAAAAATATTTCCGTAAAAATGGATTACGAATCAAAAGTGTAATATAGTAGAATACGAAAATATTTTCGAATCAGATTTTTTCTTGGACTTTTACTTCAAATTTTATGTGTTTTTTCCTATGTAAATGCTATGTTATGAAAATGTTTTATTTCAAAAGCAAAGTGACGGAGAACGAAAATATTTTCAGATACCTAAGTTTTCTGTTATGGTATTTTTTTGTCACCACATTCATCACTTAAACGTAAATAAGCAACATAAATGTAGATTTTAGAAGTAAAAAAATATAATTAGCTATAGCTAGTATAAATTTATGAAATATTTTTTTTTGTAAATCATCAGTTAGCAGTTTCAACTACTATAATAAACATTAATTACAAAATTAGTTTTTTATGATAAATAATTCATTCATTCATTGTCGTGTGGCAGCCAGGCTGGCAATATGGGGTGCGCTGTTCCACTTTTCCAACTGAACCCTATTTTGGTGTGGAGTCCGACTTCCTCAGTATATACATGCTATAGGGACCCGTTTGTAGGGTAGGCAACCATTCATACCTCATTCATACAAGGAAAGGACAAAGACAGAATAGATAGAGAGAGAAAGTACGTCCATTCCTGAACCGGGATTCGAACCCAGGACCTCCTTTTCCGCAGTCAGGCACGCTGACCACTAGACAAGTTGGTCGGCATGATAAACAATTAATGCTTTTAAATACATTTAAAGTTTCTTTTGTTTTAGTTACTGTGGAAATAAGGACTAAAAATATATTACTATGAAAAAGTATATAAACATAGAATAATTTGTCTCAATATAAGGAAACTTAGGATGAAAAGTGATTTTGACAGAGCATAATAAAAAATAGATGTTTAATAAATTAATAGCTGGAGCTTCAATGCATCGGAACTGCGGATTCAGCAGATGCGCAGTTCCGATGCATTGAAGCTCCAGCTATTTATTTATTAAACTAATAATACTATTTATTAAACTAATAAGACGTGATTAGTTATTTAATAATTAAAATTGCTGTTACAATTGTGCATATATTATTGAAACTGTAACATTACCTCACTATGATTTCTGCTTATTACGATTTTGTAAGGGCTGCCAGCTTGAAAGAATATACACAGCATATAGCAGGTCACCGTATACATATAGCAGATCACCGTATACATATAGCAGGTCACCGTAAATGCAACACTCTAACGGAAGTATGCAAATAACATAAAATTTACAATATGCATTAGCGGAAGTGAGGTATGCAAATGCTTAGAATTTTAGCGCAGACGCACATCACGCATGCCAGTGGAGCCGCTTCGAAGAGCTATTAAGGCTTGCAGATTTCGACGATTTCAAGTTCGGCAATTGTGTTTTTTATGTGGGATTTTTTTAAACGATCAATTATGCCTCTAAGAAAACCGCGATCAATTTTTGATCAAGTATCCGAGTTCGACAGAGGAAGGACAGTGGCCTACCGAGATTGTGGATTATCTTTCAGGGAAATCGGTAGTCGTGTTGGACGAAACCAAACAACTGAAACAAGGATACGTGATCGTTGGATGCAGGAGGGTACGACGGACCGACGTGTTCGATCGCATCCACCTCAGTGCACAACTTCACGTGATGACAGGCAAATTGTGAGCTATGCGTGACGGAACGCTCAGCCACATCATGAGCAACAGCACAGCAGATTCAGCTTGCAATATATCATCCAGTGTCTGCGCTTACCATTCAACGCCGTTTACAGCAGAGTGGTCAGTCCGCAAGATGTCCATTGCTTCGTCTACCCTTGGCGCAGAACAACAGACTACTCCGCCGCCAATGGTGCGATGAGAGAAGGATGTGGACGCCAGAATGGAATGGAATTGTTTTTACTGAAGAGTCACGCTTTTGTCTGCAACACCACGATGTTCGCATTCGAGTCTGGAGACACCGTGGAAAGAGGATACTGAACAGCTGCGTTATACACCTCCACACTGATCCTGCACCGGGTATTATGTTATGGGTTGGTATTGGGTATCACTCTCACACTCCCCCAGTATGCATTGCTGGTAATTTAAACAGCCAACGCTGTATCTCCGAAGTGTTGCAGTCAGTTGTCCTTCCTTACCTTCAGTGCTTGCCCACAGCCATATTTCAACAGGATAATGCACGACCACACGGGGCACACATTGTCCAAGGATTCTTCGTCATTAGCCAGAATGAATTGCTTGCCTGGCTGGTTCTCTATCCTTATCTTTTGCCAATAGAGAAACACGTGGTCCATGGTTGTTGAACGATTGACTCAGAATACATCTCCTGCTTCTACACCAGATTAACTTTGGCAACGTGTGGAAGCTGCTTGGTTTACTGTATCCCAAGAAGACATCCAAAGTTTCTTTGAATCAATACCTAGGCGTGTGGCAGCAGTGACCTCCAACAATGGTGGATACTCTGGCTACTAATTTGGGCAGGAACCACACTTCACAGAAATCTATAAATATAATCTTTTGATACTGGGTCAACATGTTACCTACAAAATAAATTTTGTTATGATATTTCTTGTCTTTCATTGTGTTGCAATTTGGGTGTCCAGCAGTGTAGTTCAATAAAACAAAATATCGCTAAATACATGCCTTATAGTGATACAGCGACATCAACTTCAAAATAACATAAGTCAGTCCTCAATCACAACAGAAATATAAAAAAAGCAAATGTTGCTGCAGCTGTTACACATCAATATTTGCCATTACAAATTATCAAAAGTGTGGTTACTTAAATGTCAGTATAACTATTTACTGGTGTTTAAGAAAAAAATTATGGCAATGCTGATCCCAACATCATTATACGCTGATAGTCCAATATGTGTTAATAGTGGTTGTGTACTCAATCAACTTAGAACAGCGAGGCTTATGCAAGTTAATAATTTTGAGACAAGTATCGCTTCAAAATAACTTTGTGTTCTGTAAATAATTGCAGATAGGTCTGATGGCATGTAAGACAAGTTGATAAACTTGCTCTTACTATAATACCAAAAAACAAAGCATTATAGTCTACAATGCCGTCTCTTTTGATTACCAAATATTTTTACATTTTTGTGGTAATTTCTGGAACTTTTACAATACAGCGATACATAGTCGCCATTTTTTGATTGGGTACATTTTTCATTAGAGAAAAATAATACTAAATAGCATATGCTATAAGATTAAATCCAATATAATACGGTTTTACACCACATCTCTATTTAAGGTAGTTAACATGTTATACAAAAATAGTTGAATAAGTTTTGTTAAATATAATAATGCTAATATAGAATCCCAAAAGGTTTGTTTTTATAACTATAATAGAGCAACATTGAAGGAATTTTTATCAAGGTACTTACTTATCTTGAGATTCAATGATGAATGAATGAGATGAGTTCAAAAGATTTTGTAATTCTTCAGTTTATTTTTTCCTGTTTGATGTTTTCTTATTTGTAGTTTCAATGTTCCATAAACTGCTCTTTTCTCCCAAAGAGAACTCAGAAACACTGAACTGACGAATAAGATGTAAAAGTAAATGTATAATCTTACTTAATAAATCAATAATTTTTGGTTAAGTATATAGAAACAGTTTTTCTACTTAATGAATTCCTTGGTTTATGTAAGTTTATGATTGAAAGAAATGCATTGAATATATAAAATTTTAAGTTTCTATAAACACTTAAACTGAAAATATGAAAGTAGAAATGTTCTGAAGAACTAAAATAGCACACTGCAAAATTCAGCAAATATTAATCATTAATATATAATAATATTCAAATTTAATGTACTTCTTATTAAAATTATGTATTTCAAGAATTTAAAAAAATATTTATCACAGTTTATTAAGAACTCAAATGAAACATAATTATTAAAATAGACTGAAAAATATTTCGCTTGATATACATCAGATCATTATGCAGTTTTATATATTTAAAAGTAAGATAAACTTTTCAACGAAAGATAAAATCTTGCTTCTGTATTTTTAATTTCATTAATATAGACAATTTCAAAAGCATAGTTTTGAAAAACTTAAATTTCTCTAAATATTTTCAATTTTTTTATATTTTTGTCCTCTTTTTGTTACGTTCATGAAACTGAAAAAAAAAGATGATATTAAAAATTGCTCACACATTTCAAACTAATAAACAAAATGAATTCCACAAAAAACTTAAAATTTGAAAGGCGGATTTTTATTGGTTATCAAAATGATGAAAACACTTGTGAATAAAAGTAACATTTTTGAATGCGTATCGTAAGAATTAAAATATAGTTATATCTACCAGAGTTTTTTTTTTATAAATATAAATATATATATTCTGGTAGTATGTATTAGGTTTATTGAAGTTCTGTATGTTTTGAATATTTTTCAAAAGCTTAAAATATCGGGCCTTTCAAATGGTAAAATTATAGTAGACATTTTATCTTGAGCAAGTGTCACTAAAACATACCACATGCTAGAGGCTTCTAGAAATACAGTGTCTAAAGTTATGGCAGCAAAACACAGCGCGTCAAAACAAGACCAGTACTGTGTTTGCCTTTCATAGACATTACCTTTGTTGTAACCAGACAAATTACCAGACCAAGAAAATTAGAAGACAAATTTTTAACGAGTGGAGGAAAAATGAAGAACACTAAAAGAGACAGACACAGGTGAATTATAGCACCTAAAAAATAAAATATGCAGCAAGTGACCGTAGATCTGAATCTTCATGTGGATCCTCTAGTGCACGGGTTCCCAAACTTTTTTTTCTCGTGGATCACTTTCAAAGTTTTACTATTTTCGGTAGACCCCCTGCTGCAACATTTCTACTGCATTCCCAAAACTCTTAAATAATATCATCCTAAATTGGGGGTGTTAAGAAGGAAAAAAAAAGTAGCACATTTTCTTGTGTCCTATTTACTAAAATAATACTTGTGGTTATACAAATCTATAAACATTTATCATTACAAACAATCAATAATTGACAAAAAATCAACAATGAACTCCGAAATGTTAATCAACAATAAAAAATAGTCATACTTTTAATGAGACGGATGTACTTGATGGATTGACAGCAAATTATCAGTATTTGGCTTCAATTTTGTAAGAAGTAATCGCAAATCTCCCCATTCTGTGATGTTCAATCTGCTCCTTTTTTGTGTTAACAGGTTGGTAACGATACTAAAACTTCTTTCGATCAGATATGGCGAGGAAAACGTATCAAAAATTTTCTCGCAATTTCCCACAGCCCAGGATATTTTTCGGGGATTTCTGCCTGCAGCCAAAATGTTTGATGGGCTTTTTTAAATTTCACCTTCAATTCCTCGTTGGTGCTGAGCTCAAGTATCTCATCTTGTAATACCACATTCGCCTCTTCCATTTCATAAAATGGGGTTACGATCCATGGTGGTATTTCCATCGTCAGAATATCTTCAAATCTATTTTTGAAGTCATCATGCAGGGTATTTAAATGTTGAGCGCAAGTCTGAATATCCTCATCAAGACATTCTATCTGTAACAAGTGCGGAAACTGGGAAAATTCACGCCGACTAATATTTTGCTTCATTAATTTCAATTTACCAAGAAAAGCCGAAATTATACCCTTTATTTTTATTAAATTAAGGCTGTTCCCTTGTAACTACTAGTTACAAGGGACAGCCCTGAATTGTCATTGAATTTTTTAAACAACACTGTCAAATACGCAATGTCCGCTTTATATTTGATCAGATTTTTTTAAATCTGGTGATTTAGTTTCCAGAAACTCTATCACTGATTCAAAGAGTGAGTAAAATCTCAATAAGCATGCACCTTTCGACAACCAGGGTACTTCAGTACGTAAGAGCAGTCGTTAGAAATCTTCACAATTTTCATCGCACAATAGTGCAAATAAATTGGTATTCATTGCTTCTTATTTTATAACTGCGTTAATCACAAATTGAAGAGATTGGTACAATCCATCACTCAAATTTTTCGCTGCCAGATGTTCTTGATGGATGACACAGTGAGTTGCAATTAGTCCCGGTTTTATTCACATTATTCTTTTAAACCCACGATATCACCCGAACATGGCAGGAGCTCCACCTGCTGCCACCGAAATAATGTTTGCAAATGGAATAGATTTTTCTTTAAAAAATCACTCAGAACGTTAAATATTGATTCGTCTTTAGTGTCCGACTTCAAAGTTTTTACGAATAGCAGCTCTTCATGGATTTCTTCGTCCATAAAAAATCGAACATATGCTAATAATAATACTTCATTACCAGGCAAAGTAGACTCATCCAATTGAATGGGAAAATGAGTGGTTTGCAGATAATTACAAAAGAAGCTTTCTATATCAGAGCTCATCTCATCAATACGTCTTTGTACAGTGTTGTTACTTAAAGAAATTCTTTTGAGTACGTCAAATGGAGATTTGTGAAGTCTCAACATGTGGTGTACACTTGTACTATTATCTATTCAATTCTGTGTTTGAACTGAGTCTCGAATATTTTTGAGTACCTACCTAGTGAATGATGCTACCAGCCTATGTTGATAGGTAAATCCAAGTCAAAATTTTTGATCTTTATTATGAAAACCAGAAAATTTTTCGTGGACTCCCACTTACAACTTGTGAACCCCTGTTTTCTTTTCACATATACGTGGACCCCCGTGTGATCTCCTATGGACCCTTGGGGTTCCACCTTCACCACTTTGAGAACCTATGCTCGAGTGCCTCTGTAAGAAGGTATCTTAATAAGCAGAATATTTACGAATACCCAAGCCACTTTCACAGATGTTAATGACAAACGTCTACAATGGTGTGGCTCTCAAACCTAGTTGATTAATAAGCGAAAGTATGTAATATTGTCTGATGATCCTTCTTTCATACTTTTTAGCGTAAGAGGATCTATCTACGTTTTAGGACACCTACGCATGATTATATCCCTCTTCAACTGTCAAGCACGGAAATGGATCCACCTTGATATGCGGCTGCCTTGTCGTGTTCTCAACTTAACCAATCGTTACCATGAAAGAGATCATTGTTGAGAAATATTAAGAATGTTTAGCTGACCAGATCCATTCGATTATGTAAACTTTGTTTCTGGCAGGAGTTGGAATTTTCTAGGATGATAATGTATCTATCCATGCTGCCAGACCAGTCATGTTTTTAATGAACACGAAGATAAAGTTGAACTCCTATGTTGGCTCGCAAAGACATTTGAACTCAATATTATTGAACAATTGCCTATTTTTCAGTGTTCAATATGGATTCATTATCTTTCACTGGACCACTATCTTACATAGAAATCAATATCTCTTAGAATATTCACATTTTATCACTGTGAAGAATGGTACAATATTCCTCTAAGTAATATTCTGTACTTGGTAAGTCGATTACAGGGTAAATCGTTTTTAAAATAACGACGGGTACTTGGGAGACTAACCCTTTGCTACAACAAGGCCGGAAGCTGCTACTCATTTCTCGTTACTCAGTGGGCACCTGTAAGCCAAGTCACGGAGACGAGTAGCATTACACATGCCTTACCACTCAAACCCGCTTATAGGGTGGGCCATATTCATACATCATGTCAGAAGAAAGAGCAGAGAAACACAGAGAGAAAGTAACATTCATGCCTGAACTTGGATTCGAACCCAAGACCCACAACTCAGGAGTCATTGGTCGGCAGTAGATAAATCTGAGCCTCATTATATGAAAAGCACCAAACTAATAAAAGAATTCCTTGTAATAAAGTGTTTTCATTAATTTGATAATTACTTGTAACTATAAATCATAGAAATCTTGAAAGGAAAGCTTTTTATAAGTGTTTGAAATTTTTTGAGAAGTATCATAAGACTTAAACAGTAAAAATAAGTTCGGCTTTAATAGATATTAAGTATACTAGCATGCAAAGATTCCACTTGACTGCGTACTTTCGAAGTTATTTTGTCGGGAAAGACGTCGTTCTTGTTATTGGAAAGTAGTGGGCTCTATACCTGAGGCTATCATAAGACCCATCGCGTTTTCTATTGATGATTGAGGTGCATGAAGCTGCTCGTAGCTGCAATGTCTTTTAACACTAATCATACTAACACTTATTAGATACCTAGTTTACCATAGCGGGTCAAATGACCCGAAATTTACGTTTCCTACTTTTATGTATGAAATATGGATGTTGGAAAGGAAATAAAAATATAATGATAATAAAATATGTATTATAATTATATGAAATAGTATTTTTACAATTTCTATTTCAAACGCAAAAAATAAGAGTTGTTTTTATACATCACATTTTTTACACATAAGTATTTCCGTCGCACATTTCCCGCAAACAAATTTTTTACAATTGGAGCAAATTTTATTAGTTTTATTCTCTTTGCAGTATCCTATTTGACACCTCTTACGTTTATTAGAATCTGTAACAGGGTTAGGCAACGATCGTTTAGTATTTGCTTTTTCTTTTGGTTGTTCACGGGCAACTCGAAAATCGTCGGCAAGTTCTACTGCTAGCTTGAGTAAAAAATCTTGTCTCGAGATATTATCTCCTGTCGTTTGCTTGTATAAAATCCAGGCATTTATACCAGCTAAATCAAGGATATTGAAAAAAACTTGGAGTGGCCATCTGCAAGACTTAGACTTTGTAGTAAATTTCCTCGCCATCAGAACTTGAGAGTAATCTTCTTCTTTTTCGTCCACAACCGATATTCACAATATTTTCCTCTTCATTGTCAGTATCTGTAGATTCAGACTCATTTTCGTTTGTAACCAATATATCTTCGTTTTCAGAAAATTCATCTTCACCGATTTCCGAAAACTCTTCTCCAATATCATTTATATCTTCTAAGAATTTGGACTGTCTCGTTCGATTTCGACATTTTATGGGTAAATAGTTACCTGTATCACTAATAAAGCTATCAAAATAAAATAAAAACTGTGTACTAAACTTTTCTTTTTTTGCTACCTTTTTTACACAAAAATCTAGTTTCAATCTAAAATTTTTATATTTTCTTGAATTATTCTCAGCTATTTTGATTGAACTACTTTACGTAACAGTCTTTGCATACATTTGCAGTTTACTGAATACAATAAGATAAGCAATATGTATTGATAAGCTTATAAAACAAAAAAAATGTTCTCCGGGTCAAATGACCCGATGTGGTAGACAACGGTATACGACAGTTATTACTCAAAATAAACAAAACAAAAAGTTATAAAAATAGTATAAGAACAGTAGACTTAATTAGTCAGAAAAAGTAAGTAAGTTAAATTTGGAGAAGTAATAAGATAATACGTGCATTATCAATGCAAATTCAAAAGTTCAAAATGGGTCATTTGACCCGTTATGGTATGATTAGTGTTAAATGAGATGTTACTTATGGAAGTGCCAAACCAAGTTTGAGGATCTTATACTTGGTTTTTTTCTTCCAAATAAGATAAACACACTTTCCGATGTAGAGTCAATCTTAAATGTTAAAAGTGCTATACATCTTATAAGAGCAAGATCAGTATTCTTCTTCCTCTTCGGCCTTGAAAACTAAGATCTTTTGGATCCGAAGCAATTTATGAGAATAAGCCGCATCAAGAGCAACAGATTGTACTTTGCTAAAAATTTGCAAGAATATGAGAAAATATTAAACAATATGTGCGTACATAATGAAAGAGATTTTTTTTTCAAAATTTAGATAACAGACCAAGAAGATGTGAAACAGATCAAACGAAACTACACATTATTGTGAAACTAATATAAATCGAAAATTCACAGTATTGACGCAAATAACCTAAACTACGATTATCGAATAGATGTTAGGATTGGTATTTTTTTATGGTTTAATAAATTGGTATAAGATAAGGAAAGTTAATTTGAATTTTTACAAGTATAAACACGAGACTACATATTATTTCAATATTAATTAAGAATCTGTATCTCTGAATCTTCTTGTTTTCTAGAATTTTAAGAATATTATGGTTGAAGAATTAAAATGAGTGTCAGTATATACTTGATTTCAGAAAATGTTTTGATAATGCATTTGGAAGATAATAATACTTTTAAGAAAAATTTGCTTATAACTATGGCAAGAAGAAATTAAAATTTTTTTTATTGAAAGTAACATTTTGTTTCTTATACAGTGTGGATTTCAATACTTTTGAAAAGGATGTTAGAGATTTTGATAACGAGTCTTTCTCAAGACAGAAATTAAATGATATGATAAAAAATTTTATTATAAAATATGATAATAAATTTCCTTTCGTGGTAATTATATGAAAGAGCAAGTAAATAGTGGGTCACGAATGTTACTTTGAAGTTTTTGAAATACATGCAGGTTTTATGCTAAATTTCATCAATGTTACCAGGTCTGTAACTTTAAAATGCGAATTTTTTCCAGTAGATAGCGCACTAAGCCTATAGATGCTAGTGTCATAACCAGTAAATCATTTTGTAGCTATGACAGCAAGCTTCAAAACGCCATATTTGTTAAACGTTACTGGCATATTTTTTTCGGTGGTAAACATGTCGAATTTTGAGCCAAATAGAGCATTTGCGGCACGTGCTGGTTTTGTTATTCAATCAGAAGAAAAAAGCAGTGGAGGCACATCGAATTCTTGTGGAAGCATACGGTGTACATACTCTATCTGCTGACACTTGCGAACGGTGGCCTAAACGATTCAAAAGTGGTGATTTCGATGTCAGGGACAAAGAACGTGAAAATCGACCGAAAAAGTTTGAAGACACAGAGCTGCAAGCGTTATTGGATGAGGACGCCACGCAGACTCAAGAATTATTGGCAGAGCAATTAAATGTTTCTCGTGCAGCCATTTCCAAACGTTTGAAAGCCATGCAAAAAATCCAGAAGGTTGGAAAATGGGTGCCACATGAGCTGAACTTTGCCACATGAGCACTTTGGCAACACTTGGATGGGAAATATTACCCCACCTGCCGTCTTCACCGGACCTTGCTCCTTCCGACTATTACCTGTTTTCATCTATGGGACAAGCACTTGCCGAGCAGGACTTTCATTCTTATGAAGACGTCTAAAAATGGTTCGATGACTGGTTTGGCTCACGCGACGTTCAATTCTTTTGGAATGTCATCCATAATTCACCTACTAGATGGCAAAAATGTGTAGAAAGCGAGGGCTGATACTTTGAATATAGATTTTTCCAATTTTTTCTAAATGATTGCGTATGTTTATTGAAAAAATCCGCATTTTAAAGTTACAGACCTAATAAAAGTAGTATTCCTCAGTATTAGTAGTAATTAAAGGTTATCATCTAGAAATTATTTTACTGATTCAGTTACACTTCCCTTTTTATTGCTATGCTAAATTATGGAATCTAAAATACAAAAAACAATTTTCATAGCCAATTTTATGCATGTTGGCGGCTCTAATGTTTCTCCTGTATCATTTGATTGGTGTAATTACATGTATTATCACTGATTGGCATTTTCCATGATTAAGATACATTATCCGAGATTACTGTTGTCGGTGGACACACACAGATCCTATTTTTAATCCTTAAGTGAAATATAAATATTTGTGAAGTTCTATAAGTCAAGTGAGACAAGTAGTATAAGATGGATTTCAAATGCTTATTGTAGAAAACGAATGTATTATTTTATTTAGTTCCATTTTAAAATTATAGAAAACCATAGTTAAAGTTTTCGTGTTGACTCTATTTTTCTTTCTGCTAAAATTTTACGCTGAGTTGCTGGTCTATAAAAGAATACCAATTCAGAGATAAAATAGTTCATATTTTCAAGCTTGTCCATTAATGCATCTAAAAAGTATTAATCTATCACATATTGCTCAAGGCAGCGGTGGCCTGGTTGGGTAGAGCGTCATACTCATTATCAGAAGTTTGTGAATTCGAATCCCAGCCAACCGAAGATCCGTCGTGTTCACTAAAGGCGGCTAAGGGCACTTTAAAACAGGGCGTGGTCGCCATGTCCTCCAAGTGAAATGATATTTCTGGGAGTGGCAGGCCATATATTAGCAGTCTTCTGATTAGTCTCTGCTTCAAAATCCCGAAGACTCCACCCGACTGCTTCTATCTAACTGGTAGAGCCCAACTCATGGCTAAGTACAGGGAAGCATGCTGGTGCAACAACAACATATTGCTCAATCTTAAAATTTTGTGTGCGTGATTGCGTTATACAACAAAATATTTTCCGATAATATTGTATTGTTGTTACTTATGACACTTGGACAAGCCAAGCTCGCTATGCCTTGGCTATGTGAATTTAAGTCAATTGGGAGCGTCTTTCGTTTTTAATTAGAGCACCATGAAGGTGAAAGTACGACTTTGCTCTACACACATGCCATAGGGACCCGTTTATAGGGTAGGCAACCATTCACACCTTATTCATACAAGGAAAGGACAAAGACAGGATAAATAGAGAGAGAAAAAGTACATCCATGACCGAACTTGGATTCGAACCCAAGACCTCCTTATCCGCAGTCAGGCACAGATAGTATTGTAAAATGCATATGAAACGGGAATGGGGAAAATTAAAGCACAGCTTGTCGTATTTAATTGAAACAAAAAGGTGTCATATTTTGAATAATAGCAAAACAAATTAATGACCATAATATGAAACATTAGATAAAAAAACAATTTATATGTTTATAAATCGAAAAGGTAAATCAGTAAGTAACTAAAACATGCAATAATCATCACCTAACTTCTTAAACTGCAATTTATGTTTGATTTTTTTTTGAGAAAGTTTTATTTTTCATTTTTGAAAATCAACTATTGATAACAAGATTCAGTAATAGATTTTTGAAATAACAAAATAACCATTTATGAAAAAAAAAAATGGAAGAAGATGAGTGATTTAGTAAACGAGAAGTGCTCTACTTTTTTCCGACTCAATCTGGGAATTTTCAATTGAATCGGGCACAAACATCGCTTTTTTAAAATTTCCAGACTCCAGACAAGTCGAAAAAAAGATACGAAAGCCAATTGCGGAAGGCTTGCTTGTTGACATTTAAACTTCATACATTCTCACAAAAGATCATCATTTTAAGGAGTGGAAGAACTTAAATGGCTAAAATATTCTTTTCGTTTTTTTTTTTCATTGCCTTTCAAAACAAACACGCTTTTGCTTTTGGAGAAGATTTAGGAGCATGAAAAAAGAAACGAATTTCATTCATCTTTCAACTTTTCCATTTACTTCACGTAGAGTTTAATTTCGAATCTCGAAATTTTAATAAATACATGAGATTATTTTTTAGGAACATATTTACATATTCCTATAAAAAATAGTCTCATATGCATATATTAAAATCTCTCTCTTTAAATATATATATATATATATATATATATATATATATATATATATATATATATATATATATATATATATATATATATATATATTAATAAATCAAGAGTCAAAGTAACATTAATATAAGTCATATATCTAACTACCGACCCATCTATCCAACGCAAAAACAGCTAAAGTAAGGTAAGTCAGGAAAATAAAAGATAATTAGAAATACAAACATATAAATTGAAGTATAAGGAAAATAAATTTAAGACAAAATGTGAAAAAATAATAAGAAGCATATGGACTTTTTCTTCTTCAGGGGGGGGGATATGGTCAACTATGCAAAGGAAATACAAACTTTCTTTCGGGGGAATTGCACGAGTTTCTTAGATCCATTATTCGTTGCATGGCAGAAAAGAGTGTTTGTATTTCTTTTGCATATTTGACCATATCCCCCCTGAAGAAGAAGCCGAGCTGGCAGCCGAATGGTTAGCGCTCTTGCCTTCGGTTCAACAGTTCGTGTGTTCGAATCCCACCTTGGGCATGGACATTTGTAGTGGTTCGGAATCCACTTTAAACCGTAGGTCCCGGTCTAATTAGCCCTCGTGTGCAAAGAATGACCGTTGAGCGACAAACAAACCCTGAAGAAGAAAAGGTCCCTATGCTTCTTATATATATATATATATATATATATATATATATTTTTTTTTTTTTTTGAAGTTTTTAAGTATCATTTAATTTCCATAGACTACATTATAAACAGAAAAAATAAAGTGTGCCGTATTCATTAATGAAATAATATTACTGTTTCAATTATTAGTTATTCAACAAAGGATTTCGAATTTAATATTTTATATTAAAATTTGATTAATAATTTATACATTTGACGTTCTGAAACAAAATTTTAAAGTATTCTAGAATTAATCGTTTCCAGCTGTGTAAGAGGACTTTTCATCGAAAACAAGTTGAATTCAAGGATTGCAAGGTGAAAAACTTGAAAATCTTGAAAGCATTCACTATGACAGTTGTGCTTAAGGAAAGCAAAAATACAACTCTTATCTTGCGTGCATCAATAATGGCTGGAATAAATTCGAAACTTAGTACTTCGAAGTGCTTGGCCTTACTACTAAGCCCCGCTGAAATTCGAAAATATTATTAACTATTAATATTATCTCATTCCATATGTTAATTTGTCAATTTGTAGTTACAGTTTATGAGATATTATTGCCGTAAGTCATTGTAAACTTTAATATACAATTAAAACCAATATTCTTGTTTATATTCGCTTACTGTTTATATACTGTCGATCACGAAGTAAATCTAAAATAATATTTTTTATTGTATGAATTAAAAAAGAAAAAAATATGCAAAATGATAGAATGAGAGCTAATTGAAAATAATTAAATTTATGCAAACTTATTAATGTAAACTTAATGATTTAAGATTGAACTTTCTGAATTAATGTTATGTATTATATTGTTATGAAGTATTGTGTGTGTAGTAAATGTTGTGAATAAGACATTCAAGCTATATAATTTGCATTTACTATTGGATTCTCAAATGATGTATGACAGAATATTCTATTAAGATGCAAAATCAAACTAAATTTTCTACAATTTTTATGCACTGTAATTGTTTTAAACTGTGTTTTCAATAATTTCTCCAATTTTTCTTGTATAATAGAACACTTTTAAGATGTTTTCAATCAACAAAAATAAAAGACATAAGCAACGTAAACTTTAGAAATAGACTGTAGATTGGCAATTGAATATATTTCGGAAGTTATGACAATATCGCTTATGAAAATATAGATTATTGTATATAGTAACTATAAGCTGCGTGGATTGGTAATCAAATTTACAAAATTTTGAATTATTAACAAAGAAATTACTGCTGCTTTTGGAAATTAGATAATAAGAATAAAATTTGATGAAATATATACATTTATTTAAGATATTTGACTGTTTTTTGGGAACTTGGTAAAACATTAAGTGAGCTAAAAGTAGGCAATATATCGTCTCTAAATGGATTCGCCTTTTACGAAAACAAACTAACAATCACACATTCCTTTTTTATAAGTAATTTTCACTTTTAATGTAATTCAGGATGTTTATTGTGTTATGATGTCGATTTTTTATCGTAAAATGTGTAAGTAAATTGATATAATAAGCGATGGGGCAGATTTTAAGGAATGATTTCCATAGATTTTTTCTTTAATTATTAAATAAAGAACTGTTGAGGCTAATTAATATAAGATATTATTATTTTATATTTTAATACCTTGTGTTTTCTAAGAATCTAGCTTTCTAATGTAATTCTAAGAAATACTTTTTTTATTTAATAAATATATTTTCCACAGAAAAGTTATTTCAAGTTATAATGGCTTTCCCTTTTCAAGTTTCTATATAATGCTATATTCAATTTCGGTTGCCACAACAATGTCAAAACTTTTCATATAATTATACAGAGAATATTTGAAAATCAGATTTACCAGTTTAGTTGTGCAGTAAGGTAAAAGTTAGTTCTATAATAATTTCTTTATTATAAATTTAATTATTTATCGTCTTAAATATTTACGATTAATATTTAAATTGATATTCATCTGGAACTAGATCAGTAGGTAAATTTTTCGAAGTGAAAGGTATTTTTTTGTGCCCCCTGTATGTTTGAAATAAAAAAAAAATAAACTTCAATAGCTGATTTTAAAAAAAGTTTATAAATTTAGAATTTTCAATTGAGTTGAGGAATATTTTATAGTATTTAATATATGAAATATAGCTTTCATTTTATTTTAAGTTATTCTGTTCATTTAAAAGAGAAATAAGTCATAAACTTTGTTTTTTTTATGTAGAACAGCCAAAATTTTTAAATCGATTTCGTTTTAAAAGGAAAAAATTATCTCTTATTTATAGCATCAAAAAATATAATTTAATTAAAATATATCAATATTTAATTAAATTATATTAAAAATTAAAAAATATATTTTAATAAATATACCAACCTTTCAGCCATTTCTTTATCAGAAACACCATCCATTTTCTTCAACTTATCAAGATCTTTATTGTTATTTTTCTTCCATTAATTTCTATTTTTAGTAAAATACCAAAATTTAAAACATTATTTAACACATTTAATAGTAAATGATTTCAATAAAACATGTAACACATTTAACTTATAGACTGAAGACAAAGTAGCCAATATTAAAGCAAATAATAGAAAATGAGGTGAAAATATAAATATTAGTAAAGGTACAAAACAGTAATTGATTTACAATGTATTCCAAAAACATAAAGCATATTACAAAGCAGATATATCTAGAAAAAATATAACACAAACTTTAAAGTTATAAACCCTAAAATTAGTTTCAATTCAAGTGAAAATTCAATGTAATTTTTATTTAAAGTGTACTCAATTATTTTTTAAATAAACATAAATTTTTCAATTTAAAATTGTAAGCTTTATTTTTTCAAAAGTATTTCAATGAATCCATGAATGAACCTTTAGAATCTTAATAAATAATTATATTTGAAGTATAAGATATGACAAAATACTAGAATGAATTGTAAGCATAAATAATTTTAAAAAATAATATGCAAATACATTATAAATAAATTTTAATTTTTTTTCCACTTCTTTCTTAAAATTATATATAAAACCTATTTGCATATATTTTATAGGAATAAACATTTAAATAGAACATTATCTTATTTATTATAGTTGAAAACAAAATAGATATTTACTAAATATCAAAAACCATTTATTAAAGTAATGCCAATATTTATAATTATGGCGGTATATATAAAGTGAGATAAATAACGTTTAATAGAAATATTCTTTTGAAGTGTTGTTCAGAAAACACAGATTTAAAGGTACATTAAGAGAGTTTTTAACAACTATAAATATTTTTGCTTCACTTTATTCTTTCTCAAGTCTTTGAAGGAAAACAGACTTCAGTTTAATATAGCATTAGTTGTGTGTTTAGAATATAGCTACTGAAAACCATTTCAACCGATGTGAAGTATTTACATTCACTGAGACTTCATTTACTTGACGTCTCTGAAGAAATACCCTTCAGTCCAGAGAGAAGTTCCAGTCTTCTCTGTTTGAAGGAGGGACATTTTAAAGATTGAAGAGTTTTCCAAGCTGTATTTCATAAGCCATGGTGAAAGAGAAGTGGAAAAAAAAACCACTTTCAGAATAATATTTATTTCTCAAATGTATATATACCTTTTAAAAGTGCACAGAAATGTTTTGTAACCCACAAAAATATTGCATTTATTTTGTTCTTTTTTTAAATTTTATCTTTGATTTGATAAGAATATTTGTATTTACAGGGATAATTTTTAACATTAACTTTCTTAATTATATGAAGTATTTATTATGCTTTTTTGTATGTATAACGCTAGATGAAGTAATTTCATGAACACATAATTTATAAAACTGACTGAATGAACTAGATGACAATTTGACAAAATAATGAAATGAACTAGCAGTGATACAGTGCCATGCAATATTTTTTTTGTATAGGCATGACGAAGAAAATATTGCGTCGAATCGGGCATGAGTTCGTGCGTCATTTCGAATCGTGTCATGTCTTGCAACATGTCAGGAAGGAGATGCTTTAATTTTAAACAACATCAAAGTAAATTATTCTAAGAATTAATAGCTAATAATGCCGCCTACTTTGTGTTGTGGTCAGAGAGCTTGACTGCGGATAGAGAGGACCTGGGTTCGAATCCCAGTTCGGGCATGGATGCATTTTTCCCTCTCTCTGCCTATCCTGTCTTTGTCCGCCGAGCTGGCCGCCGAATGGTTAGCACTCTTGCCTTCGGTTCAACAGTTCGTGGTTTCGAATCCCACATTGGGCACGGATTTATGTAGTGGTTCGGAATCCACTTTAAACTGTAGGTCCCGGTCTAATTAGCCCTAGTGTGCAAAAAATGACCGTTGAGCGACAAACAAACCAAACCAAACCTGTCTTTGTCCTTTCTTTGTATGAATGGTTGCCTACCCTATAAACGGGTTCCTATGGCATGTGTGTACTGAGGAAGTCGGACTCCACACCTAAATATGGTTCAGTTGACAAAGTGGAGCAGCGCACCCCATATTATTATCAGCCTGCCTGGCACAAGACAACAACAACAATAGCTAAAAATACAGTCTTTCTAAAGATTCATAAAATCAAAAAATATTCACAATTATACTTTTTCGTATATTTTTAAAATGAATGAGTGAAAAAACTCTCTCTCACAAAACTTAAAATATTTCAGAATAACAAAATCACCTAGGCCAGGGATGGCGAACCAATGACACGCGTGCCACAAGTGGCACGCACAAAAACAAAATTATTATTTTTATAAATTATTTTTTTGATAGAAATGAATTAAAAATTATTAATCTACACTTAATTTATAATTTATGATATATATTTTTGTAGTACTGAATACCTATCTTAGTATGTTAACTAGAACCGTCAAATTATACTTTTTATTATTAAGATATTGCATGAATTCTCTTGAAAAATATAAAGATGCGCATTAGATAAAATTTTTTGCGTCTCCAATTTTGCCTTCTAATGTTATTGTATGCTGTTGCCATCAAAGCGCTTGAATCAGACGACAGACTGCATTAGTCATTTTTAATAAACCGTCGTCTTTGAAACTTCAATGACTTGATAAAAAATATAACCATTCATTATAAATAGGTATAGTGTTATTTTTAGGTAAATATTTTTACGCATATTATTTCATATTTTATATTCTGCATTCTTTTGCAAGAACATATTGCGTCACGACTTAAGTTTTAACCTGTAACAACCTTAAGGAATTAAAAGTTATTAAACTTATAATTTATTTTGCTTATTTTTGAACAATAAAATACTTTAATACTATGGGAAATTATTTTATTATTAAATCAGTGTAAAATATAGAAATAAATATTAAAATACCTTGAGTTAATATACTATAATTTTCTGATGTTGGTAATATTTTTATACTTTAATATGTTCTTGCAAACGAATGCAAATTATTTACTTTACAGCAATATTATTAAAATATGTATCTTTTATAGAATTTTTTACTATGGCTAGTTAAATGAAGAAATCGAAATTATCCGAAACATGTAGCAGCAGAGAATTTCAAGCTTGGTGGACCGATAAATACGGTATGATTGAAAAGGACAGTAAAGCAATTTGTATTTTATGTTCTTGTATTTTATGTAGTCTGTAGAACATATTCAGTAAAGTGGCATTATGAAACCAACCATAAGTTTCTTCTCGAGATCGAAGTGTAGAAGACCAAATGGAGTATATATCACATGCCTCAAAAATTAAAATACTCAAACTACTTCTTAAATGGAATATATTGGAGCTGAAACAAACACCACTGCTGCTAGTTATCAAGTTTAAAAAACAATTGCTCAGTATGTAAAACCTTTTTATAAAGGCGAATTTTTAAATGATACGTGGTGGCAATGTGCATCATACTTATTCTATGATTTCGAAAACAAAGAAAAGATTATCTAAAGAGTTAAACTTATATGATAACTAGAAATACGGTGAAAGAGAGAATTTTGGGTATGGCGGAAAATGTAAATTTTCAACAAAAAATTCATATAAAGTCTTGCGATTTTATATCCATTTGCCTTGACGAGTCTACCTACGTAACAGGCTCTGCTAGCTTACCAATTTTTGCACGTTATATTTTTCAAAACAATATTAAAGAAGAGTTAATAAGTTTATCAACATTAACAACAAAAGGACATTTGCAATGCAGTTATGGATGAATTGGAAAAAAGAGAAATATGTCCTAAAATTGTGTCAGTTACATCTGACGTTACCCGCAGCTTAATTGAATGGGAAAATGGATTTATAAATTTATTTCCATAACGTACTGAACACACAATTCTTGATTTTCATTACATTATTCACCAACAAGCGTTATGTGCCAAAACAGGTTTATAAATGTTTGATGATATTTTGAGTTTTGTAACAAAATTAGTCAATTTTATATCAGCACGAGCATTAAGTGAAAGAAAATTTCAAGAATTGTTAAATGAAGTAAACTCGCCGTACAATAGCTTACTTTTATACAATAATGTACGCTGGTTAATCCATGAAAATGTTTTGCAAAGATTTGTAGATTGTTTGGAGGTAATAAGATGATTTCTAAATACTGAGAACATTATTACCAATGCAATCAATTATTGGATATAGAATGGCTAGCAAAGTTATATTTTTTCCCTGATTCATGGTCTCATTTGAATGAATTAAATATAAAACTACAAGGTGTTAATAAAACAGTCATTATAATGTTCGACTCAATCAAAGCGGTCAAAGTCAAATTACAGATTTTTAATCGTGATATACTTTCAAATTCACACAAATATTTTCAGTATAGAAAGAAATTTTTTTTCTGAAAGTGTGAATGTCATGAAAAGCCAAATAAAGAGTCATTAATGACAGAATTTTCAATGATAATTCAATCCTTGATTCAGGAATTTTCTGCAAAATTTACGCAGTTTAAGGAATTTGAAGAAATTTTAAAATTTATTTTATATCCTGATACAATACCATTTGAAAAATTAAATTTAAAAGTCCTTGAGTGGGGTTAAATTTTAATGAATTAAAAATGGAATTAGTTGAATTTCAATCAAATACCATATGGAACCAAAAATGTTTTGATTTAAGAAATGATTTAGAAATTATTGAAAGTAATCGATTATTGGATAAAATAAATAAAATTGCAGAAGATGAAATTCTAACTACATGGAATTCAATTAATGACACATTTAACTGCTTAAAAATATTAGCAAAAGCAATTTCATAAATATTTTCATCGATGTGTGGACATCTGAGTCTCTATTTTCAGAATTAAATTTTTAAAAAATAAATATAGGAATAGAGTGACAGATGAGTCGAGCTCTGCATGCGTACTCTGTTGAAATTATCTAAATATGAACCAGATAATAAATTTTATCATCTAGTGTACAGAAACAAAAATCACATTAAAGACAATTGTTTTTATCGTGAATTTTGCTTCTACCATATTGCTTTTTGTAAAACATTGATTAATAAAAAATTGTTTAAAGAAAAATTGCTTTTATTTGTTCATTTAATTATACTTACGCATAGTTTCCCTACGCTAACATTTTGAATGAAATTTTATTGTGGCACGTTACCTATTTAAAAAAGAATTTTTATGACTTTGTAGCACGGACATCAAAAAATGTTCGCCATAAGACAATGTAAATGCGTATTAGTGTCGTGCATTCTATTAATGGGTGAGCCGAGCTGGCAGCTCAATGATTAATATTCTAGCTTTATTTTCAACAGATTGTGGGTTTATTTTTCTCATGATACCGTAAATCGGAATCCATTTACATCACTATAAATTTTTTAAAAATGATTCTTTACTGGAATTAAGCGGCTCATTGTATGAGGATATAACTCTCTTTTTACAGTCTACCTTATTTGTGAGATATAACTTAAACTTTTAAATATTTCTCAACTTACCTTTTTTGCTGCATGAGAGAGCATGAGAACCTTATTTTATCAAGTAGATGAAGTTTATCTATCAATGCGTATCATCTGGTATCTTTCAAGATTACTTTTCATGTGAATATCATATATTTATTGTATACGTATTTTGTCTGGTATATTTCTAAAACCATCTTTCTTTTAGAATCAGTCATAAATTCTAATCTGGTGCCATCGTTAAATTTCACTTTCTTTTTTTGGTAATTTATTTATTTGCTTTCAATAATTTATTGCAGATAATTAATGAGATAATTACTAATTTTTTTGCGGTAGAAAAATGTTTCTAATATTTCAAGGACTGAAATAAATAAAATGTATGAAAAATGATTTATAAAGCTTTATTTCAATTTTATCATAATAATTTTTATTTTTCAATTACATTCGATGCTCATTTACATTTTTGTGACCATTTGAACATTATGCACCATATATATATATATATATATTAACATGCATCTTAATCACATATCTATTCTTAATATAGAATTACTTTATTTTAATAATGAAAATGATGATCCAGTGGTAATTAAGCAATGAATTAAGTCTTCCTTTTATCTTTGTAAATTCTTTTCTTTATAAAAGGCCAATGTATTTGAATATTTTACTCAACAAAAGCATTGCATAAATATAATATTTATATAATATTTGTAATTATTACACTATTTTTTTATTTAATTTGCATTATTCTTGCTCGTAAATTTAATTTTATCTTGATTATATTCTTGCATTCACAATACAATTTACGCTAAAAATTTACATAATAGATACATTTAAGAGCTTTTTGTTAATTTATGTAAAAACGATCAACTAATAACGATATAAATATATAAGGATCCCTTCTTACTGTTCAGAATACCTACAATAACATACACTTTTCTTCTCAGCTACTTGGTTAAAATTCTTTTTTATTTTCTTTAATTGAAATATCTTATAAGGATTAGTCCTAGATTTATTTATCGTACATTCGCCAATATATAACGAATATTGTATTTGGTCGTTTTCTTGCACAAAAACTATCAAAACTATCATAAGAACATTATTTTGGTTCATTACATTGTTCGTTATTTATATATATTATCTTACATTTCTCATACATTTCATCTTTTGTGATTTATAATCAAAATTTAAGAATATAACCATTTTAATTGTATTCTTACATTTTAATTTTAAATCTAACACAGAAGTTAAGTTCTCATGAAATCGCTGTTATTGTTGTTCTTAAACTTGCTGCGGTATTGAAACAGAGAGCTTCTTGGAATTTCAACGACTGCTTTCTAATTTTAGGCATCCTTCGTATCTATATTCTTATAGCAAAGCTTGCTATTTCTTAGAACAGCAACATCGGCAAATACTACTGTAGTGCATCTTCATTCGAAGAACAGCTTTGTTTTAGTTGAAGAAAACTGCTAAACTATGTTGCTTGAGATTTTATTCGCTGTTTAAAATTTTGACCCACACAGAAAATAAATAAAATCATTTTATAAATATATGAATTTATATCTATAGCCTAAAACATTTTAAGTTTTGAAATCATTTTAGTGTATAAATATACAAAATCCATAAGAAGAACATTTTACATTGCAAAATATTTTGTAATGTGTTTTGAAGAAATAACACAATATTTATGAAATTATTAAATGCAATTTAAGCGACAATGTTTCACTTATTTGTGTTAGTAAAAGAGACATAGAAGTTTACTTTCTCCCAAGGAAATAATATCACATAATGACGAAAAATGTTTATTCATTGTTTTCAAGCAATTTGAAATAAAAGTTATCACTGTTTTAAATTAAAAATTTATTTTATGAAAATCATAAAGTAGAAAAATTACGATATATAATATTAATAATTTGTTTTCAAATACGAGGTAACGGATAAAAACATTCAAATTTGAAAATACAAAGTAAATATGAATTAAATGGTTGAATAAATTAGATGGCCTGTGTAACAAAATAAACAGTTTTTTTTTATTTTGGAAACATAGAATTTTCCAAATTATATTACATAAAAATAAGAATTTATTAATATTTTGGACATAAAATTCTAGAATTTTAATCACTTGCAGTTTTAGAGTTTGTTGTGTTTTTGATACAAAACTATCAATCATTTTAAGGGATATCCTATTAAAAAATTTATTACCATTTTTAGACTATCAAATGCAAATGTCTCATTTCAACCCAATATTTTATGGTTTTATCTCAAATATGTAAAAAGATTATTAATCCTAAATTTATACAACTTTTTGCAAAACGTTTTGCAAATTCAATCTTGTTTCAAATGTTACACATTATGAATTTCTAATAAAGAGAAAATTGATTGCATGCTATATTGCATTAAAATGTTCAATCGAATATTTTATTTTCATTAAAATAAAAATATAACCTTTTCCATTCGAATGTTTTATTTACATAAAAAATATTTTAATTATTCTTTTTAAGTAGCAATCTAGTATTTTGTAAGTGCATTTCCATAAACACGTAACGAAATATAGGATATTGTTATTTTATATTATGAAATAGAAGTACTTACGAGCTATTATATTTTTAAATTTAAATAATCATTTTCAATGGCAAAATAAAAGATTATTTTTTATTATTTACTATTACAATAAATTTAAACTTATTTTGTCCAAGCGAATGAGTAAAGAATTAAATCATGATATTTAAGGATATTTGTATTGTACTAGATTTTATTTATTTTGTTCTGTTGTTCTTGTTAATGTTCGAAATAAAATATTAGATTAATGATGACTGTGTATTGAATTAAATTCCAGATATAAATTTTAAGCACATTTTGGCAATAAATTTTATATAAATTTTTTAGGGCTTCTATTGGAGTCAATATCTAAAATGTCAATATATCGTTTGACATTTTTTATTTCTATTCAAGCAACAAAAATAATTATAGGTATATATGTATGTAATACATAAAGATAATATTCTTTGTCCGATATTCATTACTCCAATTCTTGGTTGTAAATATTCTATTGCAACATTTTTTGATATGAGATATAATATTACCACGTTTATGTTTAAAGATAGCATTGTAGAAATCCACATTTTTAAATTCTATCCCTATAGCTACATAAATAAACATTTTTGCTAATTTTAACAAACATTACTGTAAAGTTTTCATATTATTTAACAAAAATATATTAAGACATTAATTTTCAAGTTTGGGATAATTTTTCCATGAAATCAGATAATAAAAAGTAGTTGAGATAATTGATGGAGCACTTAAAATGAAGAACAAATTGAAAAATGTATTGTCAATTTGTGAAACTGAAAATTATTCCAAGAGAAATATATCATAGTTGGAAAAGTGACATCACATTATTAATAAAATTAGAAACAGCTATGCCTTTGTAGATCACTGTCAAATTAGTTAATAATTTTATAATGAATAATCTTTGGTTTTCCAAGATAAATGGGATACTTCAATAGAAGATGATAAAGATTTGTAGATATGCTAACATAAGTGATTGCAATTCTACACAATTATTGGGTTGGGGATTAAATTCGTAGCGTTTTTATCAAAGTCTTATTTAAACAAAAAACAATAACTATATCAATAAGTTAATCAATTCTATATTCGCCGTTGCTCTCTGCTTACAACCTCTTCCCACCTTTCGACCCATTTGTTGATGCCGTTCCGCCAAAAATCACCTGGTCTGGGGTCAAAGAAGTTGTTAAGTCAGTTTTTAAGGACCTCTTTGTTATCGAAGGTAACGTCCTTCATATGGTTTGACAAGGAGTGGAAAAGATGGTAATTGGTCGGTTCAAGGTCTGGTGAATACGGTGGATGTTGATGGACCTTGACCTTCTAGCTCTTAGAGTGTGGCTTTGACGACTTATGCAACATGGGGCCTGGCGTTGTCGTGAAGAAGTATGGTTTGATCATGTCAATTAGGTCTTTTCAATCGAATAGCCTCATTCACCTGATGTAGCTGGGCAATGTAGAGCTCCTTGTTGACTGTGGCATTCTTTTCGAGCATTTACCAGTGCACCAAGAGGTTCTTAAAAACTGGCTCAACAACTTCTTTGTCACCAGACCAGGCAATTTTTGGCAGAATGGCATCAACAAATTGGTTGAGAGGTGGGAAGAGGTTGTGAACAGCAGCGGAGAATATATGATTGATTAATTTATTGATATAATTATTGTTTTTTTGTCTAAATAAAAGTCTTTGGTAAAAACGCTACGAACTTATTCCCCAACCTAATATAAATTTAAAATAGACAAGCATTTCAGTTTGTCGATGTGCAGCCATTTATTGCACATGAAGGCTAATGGACCAGGACCTTTAGCTTAAAATATAGTCCTAACTATCACCGAAATCATTGCACAAAAGCAGAATCGAATCAATGAACAATGAACTGAAGGTCAAAGAGCTAACCATGCAGCTGTCAGCTACACAAGGAAACATGGAAGCTACTTCAAGTTCTATGGTGAATTGTTGGGTGTACTTCATAAAATGAAACTAGGACTTATCTACGGAGACATGAAATATAACTGATTATGCGAGATGGTGATAATTTATAGGGAATGAAAGAAAAAATGTGAATATGCCATCTTGTGGATATGTTCCCTTCAGACGACCTACAGAATCATGTTTTCCATTGAAAGTTATGAAAGTCTGACTAGGTTGTAGCTAAATTGTCCTAGTAAAATGCGCTTGCTTATACTTTGTGTATCTAATCTGAAAATTACAGGTTTATTTTCTGACTCTTACATATTGAAGATGTGGAGAACTAAGTGATGCATGAAAGTCTACACATTCCTATTTAATACAGCAAATTTCTTTCAACAGCAAAAGCTGTTGACGTTGATCACTATCTAGAAATAATTTTGCAATTATTGTCAACAGCTATTATTAAAGATTGCAGTGAGTTGCTTTATTTTGCATAAATGTTTTCCTTAACCTATACTAAATCCAAGTAATATTTCAAGAAAATAATCTTTTGAGAAATCAGTTCATACTTAATCGAGTTATGTGTCAAAGAACCAAAATGATCTCATTACTAGTGGTCAGAGATCTTTTAGGAAGACAGACGATCAATATTAAGGTACGGATTTAAAACTTAATATGAAAACTGCAAGGGATATGTTAAATGTGTCTTATGAAGGAAATTTAACGGAACATATCTGCTTAGAATTGTTACAGAGTCAATTAACAGACTGGACGATTTTTTATTGCCTAAATTTCATTCTCAATGATACCAAGAAAAAAGGGGTCTTTTTTCACCTCCAATTTGAAATAAAACTTCTGGGAGAAACATTCAATAACGTCTACGTTATAACTAATATGTTATAACGTTTGTGTAATAAAATTAACGTAAGACAATATAACGTCAAAGGAATAATATTTACGTAATAATGAATAAGTTATAGCTACTGATTGGACACTTCCATTACTTGTTCTAACTCTTATGAGGATTCTTTTATATATTGTAATTATATAAAAATGAGTTTATTAGATTGATTAGAGAAACATAAAAAAAGTGAGATGATTATCGAAGTTTATTTGAGCATTAAAGCTACAATGAAGTTCAGATGTTGTGTCCAGTGTTTAAATGTATATTGTGAATAACGATATTTAATTTGTATATGATAATAAAGAGAGAGAGAGAGAGAGAGTAGAGTTGTTCTTCTTATATATAAATCTATATAATACGAAATATATAATATCAGTCCTTGAAATTACATGATTCGTTAAGTTTGAGTAAAAGATATTGGAAATGCTAAATGTTTACTGTCAATCAAGTTATCAGAAAGTTTAAAGAAATGAAATATCAAAATAGGAAAACTCCACTGAAGGATCTTTTAGTTTTGTTGTTATTTATGACACTTGGACAAGTCAAGCTCGCTATGCCGTTGGATATGCGAATTTAAGTCAGTAGGGTGTGTCTTTCGTTTAACCGGATCATTAAGAAGGTGAAAGTACGACTTTTCTTTAAACTCCTCCGATAGATGGCACCACCAGAGGGTCCACTACCTCAATTTTGACATTGATCTGAAGGGGGAGGAAATTTTCTCTAGATCATTACACCCATGGAAACTGCTCAGTGACCGATCACAGGTCTTTCGATTCCACAGATTAACAAGCACGTATATCGCATGTACTCGGTGGGTCTTATGCAGCATTAGGAATCGAACCCCGCACTTCAGAATGGAACGCCGATGCCCTGACTACTAGGCTACCCCGGCCCTTCTTTAAGTTTTAAAAACATTTAATTACAATTTTTTTTCTACTCTTTTTGTAATTTGTGTTTTCTATTACTGTAATATGTGAACAAATATTTTAGTGTAATTGGTGGAAACTTTTAACAAAGAAATTTTTCTTTAAAATGATTATGAATGAAAACCTGTGCAATTTATAATTAAATGACTTCAGATGGACTAACAAGTTAGACATTTTGTTACCTTTAATTATGTTAGGAAAACAAAATTTTGTGACCACAATTATCTTCCTTTTAATTTTCCTATTAAAAATAATTAATTGAATAATTATTTATTTATTTATTAAGCATTTAATTGGTATACAATATTTTTATGCGTAAAATCTGTACTTATGTATGAATTAAACACAAAATGAAGAAAAAAGGATTTCAACTTTAATCAAGGCAAAAAAACACAGAATTTAAGAGTGATCTATGAATTGGATTATCTCTCTATCTGTTTTCACAAATACTAAAAATAACTACAAAAAATTCCTAAAAATTTACAAATGAACTGAATTCTGAAAATTAAATAATCATCAAGTATTAAACAGGAATCAAATACTTTTTAAATCTATTATAACGTGAAACAGAAAAATTGACCATTATATGACAATTAAAAACAAACCATAAAAAGTTAATAATATATTTTCAAAAATAATAAAATTGTCTTCTGGAATTGCACAAAATAATATTAAAAAAAAATATTATCATTTATAAAAAATTAAAAAAATGATAAAAAAAAAAATTCACAATCAAAGACATTACTTTGAAAGCATTTAATGCAAAAAATTTATCATAAATATACCCCATTAAACAGAAGAAAAAAATGATTTCATTCATTTTAATGAGATTCAACTATTTATTGTTCAATCAAGTTGTGAATAGAAAGAGGAAATATTTACTTACAGTTTGCAAAATTTCCAAATTAAATCACAAAAGGAAAAGCCCTAAAAGTGTTCTGCTTAAATTGTAGAGTTTTTGAATTTAGATACATGACATAGAGATTTTTTTCACTGGAAAATCGTACTAATTTTGTAAAATTTGGCGTGAGAAGGCTCTATTAAAGAAAATGTGATTTTCAGAAAGATATTAATTCATTGAAATTATACTACAAAACTGTTAAACAAATATAGAGAATTCAATTGAAGCACTCTAAAAACTGTTCCCTTCAATTTACCTTTAAGAGAAAGAAAAATGACTCGAAATATGAGGTATTTTTTTTATTAATGCACCTTTATTTTAATGTGCTCTTTCTCAGATTTTATTCTACACACAAAGATCAACATAATTGGAACCTTTTGCTGAAATTTCATTCAGGACTTCTACAAACATCCACACCCGAGGGGGGAATTGAGCTCTCGAAATGTTGAAATAAGGGCCAAACCACTAACCCTTAAAAATCATTATATCTTTGGTTGTATTTTTATATAAGCAGAGAAACATGTTTGACTATAAGTTACGTAAGCAAATATATGATTATGAAAAGAAAATAAAGAAATTTTTATTTTTCAACCAATAAAAAAAGAGAAAAAAAAGAAACATTTCTCAAACAAAAAAAATCTAGTTCTTAAACTGTCTGAATATCTAATGTCTGACCGATGTTAAATTATTTAAATATTTAAGGCTTTGAATCAGAACACAACAAAAATAAGAGTAACAAAAATAAAAATAAAAGTTGTATGAGTTCTCTACTTAAGTATAATCATTTTTATTTATTAAAATATGTGCCAATGTTATCATTAAACATAATCATTTTAACACACACACGCGAACACACACCCATTCTGCTTTATTTAATATTTCATATTGTTTTAAATTTATGTCATTGAATACATAAATGAAATCAATAATTTTTAAAACTGAGTGCAACTTAATAGAAATTTCTCTAAATTACATGCAATCTCTTAACCACCTTTGAATTTGAATGTAAAACTACTTAAGATTAATATAACTTATAGAGCAATAACTTGATCTTTTATATCTTTAGATTTATGTGTATAATAAAAGATTCAATGCAGAGGGATATACAGCTTTATCACTGCCTTCACAAATAAATATTTGCTTATTTTTATTTTATGCTTTATGTGGTATATTTTATTTAATTATATTTTATCCCTTTATAATTTCGCTTTCTTGCATTGTGATTCTTTACACTTTCGCCATCTGGTTAAGAAAGTTGCATTACGTATAATTGAATTTATTTTTTAATTCATAAATATTGTCTGAATTTTTTTAAACGCAATGTAAACTTTGTTGTATTTCTATTCTTTTGTAGAAATAAGCATTGATTTTTTGTTCATTCATCTGATTTTAATTAAAAAATATTGTCGATAAAAATAATGCTTTATTTAAAATCATCAGCCATATTGAAATATAGTGAACAACGTTGTGAATTATCGCGTAAACAAACCACAGTTTATGCACAAACAAAGAACTATTATAGGCACAACATGATTTGAATAATGACTCGAAAATTTCATAAGGCAATTAAGAGTCTGCCGTTCCAGTGGGTGTCTTGACCTTAATGGCTGCTTGTCTCTTCCACCTAAAGCTCGACCTTCGGCAGGTAAGTGTCAAATTTATTCATTTTCTGCCGGTTCTTTATAAATTGATTTCATTCAAGGAATGACGTCACTGCCATGATTTGGGTCATGGAAAAGAAAGTGGACTCAGCAACTGTAACCACCAGATGTCACTGTAATTCTTCAGAGTAGTTTCTCTATTGTTTCAAGAAAGTCCATTTCAGAACTGGTTTCAAAACCGCATGATGAAGTCCATAACGGTTGTTTTAACTGTCCTCCTAATAGTAAGTGAAATTTGTTACAACTCATTTGAATCTGTTGTTTAATTTATTCACAGCTTGACTAAAATTATTTTATGTTTTAATAATATTTTATAATTGTTATTAAAATTTTCAACTTGTTTAGGTTATTTTAGAGATTCATTCACTAAGCAGATGATTTTTAATAAGTTTAATAATTATTATAAATTTCATATTTGAGTTAAAATGTCCTTTTACTAACTCTTTGGGGGGATTAAAATAACATCAGAACAAAGAGTCATATGGATATGTTTATTTAGTATAAGAGATAGTATTAAAATATTTAAAAAATCATTAATTAATTATTCTTAAATAAAATATATAAATATCTTTTGTCTACACAAATTCCTTGCTTAATACCAGACCAAAGATTTTTATCATTAATTGATCAGTTTGTTGATTGATTTAAATATACTATATGTGTAAACGAAATATAAAATTACTTAATAAATTTAATACTTAAATTTATAAGGATTTCAGTATCAAAATTTCTTTAAAATACGGAAACTGAACAAGATTTTATTTAAAATTTTGGAATCTAATGCAGAATTTTTTTTTTATCTTCTATTACTTTTAATATGCTGGAATAATTTTTTCTAAGCAATCTAATAATAATTTAGTATAGTAACTTGTTATAGTGGGTGTAGAAGTAAAGTTATTTAGTTTTCCAATATTGTTCACGAAAACAGCATTTTATATTTTAAGCAAGCAAAAATAACAATTAAAAAACAATGATGGAGACAAAAGAAATGGATATAAGGAATCAAATTTCTTTTTCTCAAAAACTGTAAATTTTCGTTATTTTATTTCATGCATGTTTATAAGAAACCATGTAGATTCAGCTAATATATATATATATATATATATATATATATATATATATATATATATATATATATATATATATATATATATATATATATATGTATATATATATATATATATATATATATATATATATATATATATATATATATATATATATATATATATATATATATATATATGTATATATATATATATATATAAATATATATATATATATATATATATATATATATATATATATATATATATATATATATATATATATATACGTTTCAGTAGCTTTATTTTCAATTAAAATTTAACAGCAGAAAACACATTTACCGTCATATAATTCATTCATTTTATGCAAGTTTCATGTTTTATTTTACTATTATAGTGTTTTTCAAAGTTTATAATTTTCATTTTTCCTTTAATATTTTCCCGATAATTTCTACTTTAAATACGCTCTTATCTTTCACTCGAATAATTAATAAATGGCTCTATCAGCTATCAATAATAGCTCTCTGATTTATTAATTAGAACTTGCCACTTAGTCATTAACATTCTGGTTTTTAAATAAACGGTTTGTGGGCTTGATTCCCACATTGGCTGTGGTTGTTTGTAGGGGTTTATACAATCTAATTTAGCCGTAGCTTTTATACTGGTTAGCTTACGCCTGAAAAATATTGTAGACAGACAAATAAATGCTTTATAAATTGTAGGTACTATTCGCTATTGACGTAACTTTTATTTCCAGATAACATATATCCATATGGATGCAAGTTAATTTGGCTTGTTTGTCCCTCTTTGGTTATTTTTGCAAATGAAGACTAAACTTGCAAAAAGTTAAAAAAATCTTCTTCGGTTTCTTTTTGCAAATTAGAATTTACAATTTAAAAGAGATAAATCAGAACTATTACAAACATCATTTTCGAGATGAGATGAGAATCGAGCACACAAACAGCTTATTTTAAAACTATAATATTAACCATTCTGCTGCCAACTCGACCTCTACAACCGAGGATAGTACGATATTGAAATCATTTGCTTGATTCAAAAATGTTTCATTTAAGGGTACTGTTTCAATGCAACGATGTTTCATATTTTCAAGTTTCCAAGTCGGCATTCCAGATCAGCATATATCTCTGTTTAAATCATATAAACTGCAAATATTGGTCAGTCACTCTACGATCATATTTTACTCAAAGTTTAAATACAGTCGGAACCACAATAAACATCTACTGCTGGTGCTGAAATTGAACTCATAAACTTTAAGGCCAGAAAGTAAATGACCTTGGCAAAAAATCGGCTCTGTAATCTGTATTTGAACAGATGAAAGTCTACCAATCAAAAATATAACGAGGTAATAAAATTTTGCACAATATATAAATGAAGCAGCATGCGCACAAAAATACTTCACAGAGACAATTTTATTACCTCATTTAAGAGGTTTATTATTTCCACTTCGTTCAATATATATATATGTTATATATATATATATATATATATATATATATATATATATATATATATATATATATATATATATATATATATATATATATATATATATATCATATATATATATATATATATATGTTACAAAGATAAAAAAATAATTTGTTAAAACTAAAGTAATAATATAATGCGAAATGTTATTACAGTCTAACAAATCTTAAAGGATTTTTAGAAAAAAAAGCTGTCAAAATAATTTTATAGTTATGTTGACAGATTTTTTTCAAAAAAAAAAAAAAACCTTTAAGATTTGCTTATATATTTCAATATAATGATTATACGTATTTTTATTTTAATGATTATTATAAATCGCTGTTTTAGCTTTGAACTCAATAATTATAGAAATTTTTATTTACGAATATTATTTACTTAGTAAAAGAAATATTTAATGGAAATGTTTATTTGGTACATTATTTTTATCAATAAAAATTTTTAACTATTCGTGCTGCACTTTTGCAAACAGTATTGTATCCTCTGGTACTTTAACTGTAACTTTAACAATTGGGTTTTCACACGTCAAATCGAACCATAAAATGTATTATGTTTTCATTCTTGATTCCTGCATCTCACATGTCTGCTGAAAGGAGTGATTATAATAGTTATCTAGGTGAATAATATTTGCATTATCTCTATCTTTCACACTTTATAAATAACGTATATTCTTTCGCATGAAATAAAGCATTCATATGCTTATTTATTGTGAAAAGAAGTATACGAAAATATTGAATGAATGGAAAAAAATATACAAAATGCATTGAATTAATGGAAAAAAATACATAAAGATGTTAAAAATGTAAGTAAATATTTACTTTAACTTCTTATATATTTTATATTATTTCTTGCAAAATAATTAATTAATATTCACTTATACAATATTTTTGAAGATTGCTTATGCCTTTGAATTTCACATGAAGAATGCTATTGATATGAAAGTCATGAACAAAGAAGCGATTAGTCATTGCAAGTGGTTAGTTCCTTCAATAACTTAAGAGGAAAATTTTCCTTCGATGATATTACTTTAAATTCGCAGGTTTCACTTTGATGCCAACTTCCTCAGTAACATTTTTTCCTAAAAATTCATTTCAAACTGACTTAAGTAACTCCTAAGCTTGAATTGTTATCATGGAAGAAAAGAAATATCAAATTTTGACCTCAAATCAAAGTAATATTTCTTAAGAATTTTAAGAGAATGGCAACAAGTTTTTTTGTTCCATTCTTAATTTAAAGTGTTAGAAGATGTAATAACTTATTTCTTATTTTCCTATGAATATAGCTAACTATACCAAGGGTTAAGTGCTGTACCCGCTGTAATTAGTTATGGAATAATTATTTTAATTAGATTTACGTTAATTCCTTAAAATGTCCAAGAAAAATATTAAGAATTTAATACATTATATATAATTTAATATATTATATAATATTTTTCAACAAATACTACACGTTCATTTTGATTCGAGAATTTAGTTTCAACTTGACTTAAGGATTTAGTACGCATCAACGCTTAACTTGATCGTAAATATGACGGATTTTGTTTGTTATGGCTTGAGGAGGAAATGCTATTTCTTAAGTTAAAAAATAGTGAAATGTCAATAACCAACGGGTAATATGTCTCCCTTTCCTCTTATTCTTTTATTTGTCACTGATAATTATATAGGGAATGTTATGAGAAGGGTTTTTTTTATATTTTTCATTTAAGGTAATATTAGCATTTTCATTCATAAAATCTTGATTCTACTTTTAGGTTTGTAAAAAGCTCATACATAATTTTTTAAAGGAAAATATTGTTTGCTTGCTAATTTTTTGTTGTACTATTCAGTATTATTTTGCCAACATTTGTGTGTTTTAAAATACATTATTAAATTGTCTAGGTATTTTAAAACAGGTTGATTTATTTTTCTTGTGGCTCAATAGTCACTTTTTTCATGTGAGGGATTATTTGATAAAGACAAAATGGATCATGAGCTACCATACATATCCATACCCAAGGTGATAATCAAGCCACAAACTAATCTGAAGGTTAGAGGGCTAACTATTCAATCGGCATCTCAATATTTTATAATGAGAAATATACAAATTTACATATTTTGTCTCACTCATATAGTGGGGAAATTTGAAAATACTTTTTCAGATAGGGGAAATTAAATATGAAGTTTGGAAAAAGTAATTAAAAGTAGCATGCATAACATTTTTGCATAAGAGGTTTAAATTTCCTGGAGTTTCTACATTTAAAAGTAGGTTCGAAGTAACTATAACTAAAAGAGTCCAAACCCAATCAATATTTAATTGAAAAGAGGCTACTTATTTAGTTATCAGAATAGCATAGTTAACTTTTGTTATTATGGTATTTATTTCTACTGACTCTTGGAACTAAGCATCATCAGTTCCTTCCTGAATTGTACCGATGTTCAAAGACAAGGTCAACACCTGAGATGAAATATATTTAACAATATGAAACGTTTAGCATTCTTCATCCTTTTCAGAAGGATAGCCATCTTCGTGACATGCAAGAGTTGAAGTTTCACTTAGAACATTTTTACTTATAAAAATTTGCATTTTATGAGAACTTTACAGATATTGCTCTGATTTTATATACTATATGAATAAGTCAGTACGACAATACTCATATGACTCACAACGATAAACATTTAATATTTCTACTAAGCATTTGGCTTTCTTCTTCTTCTTCATTGGCCTGACAGCCCAGGGTGGGCCTTTGCCTTCCTCAGAAGTGCATACTAGGACCCCCTATTTTTGGAAAAGGTCATCCAGTTTGTCACTTTTAGTGTTTTTAGTTCGTTTTAAAGGCAGTCACGCCATCGGAGTTTCGGTCGTCCTCTTCTTCTGGTGCCAATGGGCCGAGCCAGGAAAATTTTTTTCGTCACCCGATTGTCGTTCATCCGGCTTAAATGTGTCCTGCCCATTTTAATCTCTGTATTGAGATAAATTTAACAATATCTGGTTCTTTATATAGTTTATAGAGCTCAGAATTAGTTCTTCTTCGGTATGTATTCTCACATTTTATTCCACCAAAGATGCTTCTTAAAGTTTTTCTTTTGAAAATGGAGATGGTTTCTTTGTCCTTCTCAGTCAATGTCCACGTTTCATATGAGTAAGTGAGAATAGGCCGAATAAAGCATTGTATATCAAAATTTTTGTTTTCGACTGACGCCCATTAAACATTTGGCCTAATTAGTTGAAAAATTAATACTTGTTACGTCTATTTTATAAACAAACAGTTTACTCACTGAAAGCTTTTATATCTTCAAAATTTGTGAAACCAACGAGACAAGGCATCATGAATTGAAAAATTACATTGTTCTTTTTTAGTTATGTTAAAATAGCTTTCTGATTTTTCATTCAGGAAGCCGGATGATAATTTCAGTTCTCACGTAGGTGAATTTCACCTCATTCACGTATTTCAAGTAACTGGGCTAAAATGATTCAAGGTCAAGATTTAGGCGGAAAACACAAATTCCGACACCTTCTTGTCAGGAGAGTATTTGCGGTTTTCCGTCTCCACGCCTCCTTAAATTTACTAGTAATGAAGAGATTCAGTACAAGAGAGAGGGTAAAAAAGTAATTAAATAAATAAATAAAAAAAAACAGGAAAATGTGTATAGAAAAATATTTACTCTCTGATACAGATATCAAGTAGTGATGCTGATTTATTCACATTTTAGCCTACATTTAAGGATATAGGTTTTTCAACTTAATTAAAGTGCATTGTTATATATTTATTCAAAAATTCAAACGAAAAAAAATCAAGAAATTAAATGTTTCATCTTTTGTTTAATGAATGCAATTTTTTTATGATAATGAACTCTTTTTATTTGCTGCATTATAAAAAAATAAAAATACCCCTGTTTTTTAGATTATTACAAACTTAATACAGAATTGTCTGACAACTTCTAAGAATAATATATACTTCGTCAATTTTTTTTATCGTAATGAACTCTTTTATTTGCTGTATTATAAAAAAGTAAAAATACCACTGTTTTTTAGTTCATTAATAAGTGAATACATAATTGTCAGCCTTTAAGAATAATATATACTTTGGAAAATTAAATTTATTGATATTTTGGTGTAATGGTTTTGATTTAAATATTTTATACATGATATTTGGGATATTTTTGAACAATAATATATTTTGCAATTCATGACAAAACTCCGGATTTTTATAAAAGCAAATTTTAAATGAATCCATAAATCAAAATGTTATTTATTTAAAATGAACCATTTAGTTGTATTAGAAATTATAGTAACAAATTTCACAGAATTATCTGGGACATTTTATGTTATGAATAAAAGCGTGAAGTAATATATAATTAATGAGTAAAATGCTTAAAATGTAAATTCCTTGATGGAAATTATTTCTTCTTAACACAAATACACACACACACACAAATTTTATGCTTTTCGAATAATTAATTTAAGATTTTTCATAAAAGATGTTACATTTAAAAGTTATTAATCTAATTTACAATTTTCTAAGATGGCGCTTCTTTCCCAGATGCTTGTAGTGGTCTAGTTCTAGCATATTGGAGTGAAAAAGGCTAGATTCAAATCCAATTTCTGTTTAAAAAAAAGCAGGACATGTCCGTTGGGTTTCAGATTTTTGTAAGTACGTATATCGGCATTGATATTTTTCCGGATTATTCACTTGGAGTACATGAATACGATTCATTATATATGAAATATTGTGAAGCAAATGTAGTCTCTTTTAAAATGTGCGATTCTCATTAAGAAAATCAGCAGGATCAATACCTGACTCAGCTCAATATACAGTTAATTCACTAAAGCTGGTTGAGGTATGAAAAAGCAAATGGTGGTCGCAATATCCTCCAGGTGAAGTGATACCTCGGGGGATGGCAAATCATGTCTGGGAAACCTCTAGTTTGCCCTTGCTTCAAAACTCTTAGATCCCCTTATTTTTGGAGTAATGATAGTACATTGACTGGTTGCATCACGATATTAGATTCTTTTATTTCTACCTTGTACTTCCGAGAATAGAAACAATCTTAATGGATGGTCAATGGAAATTAAAAATAATACAAATAATACATAAAAAATTTGCTTATAGATGATGTACGGCCTCTATTACTTGGATAAGCTGTTTTCCAAAATGATTTCAGAAGTCTAAATCCATATGAAGACAATATCCAAAGACTATAAATAGAGAACTGATAAATGCCTTACAATGGCTTTCAACAGCAAGGTGTCAAAATTTTTTCAAAGGGTTACCATGGCTTAATGGTAGGAATGTGTTATTTGGAGTACGTTTCAGGTTTATTCCAGCTATTATTGGAGAATATAAGATGGATATTGTATTTTGCTCCTTATTTTTCCTTCAGTGGTGAGGAGTACTTAGAAATCTTTATGATTTCATTATTTGTGAAACGTAAGTATGCACACAATAATTGAAATAGTGGGTTGCACCATATTAACCCATTGCCAGTGTTGCCCGAATTCAGTTCGGGCAGAAGAAAAATTAACGTTTCTATTTTCTGAAGTCCGAGCTGAGTTCGTTTCTACTTTAGGATACTTAATTCCCTATTTTCCTAATAAATGACACAAGTGGTCCTAGTTTTCTACCAATTCCAACTTTGGTTCTGAAGGTAATCCATGACTACAACAACACTATGGGAGGTGACGTTAAAGTCGATCAATATCTTACAGACACCCCGGTTGCTAGAAAAGGAGGTAAAAATATTGCTAGAAAATGTTTCTCCATCTCCTACACCAGGTGTTATATAAATAACTCCTTTATTTTGCATACTTCAGCAGGAGTTGCGAAAAATATGAACTTCAGAAAATCAATTCTTGAACTAAATAAACCAAATGTTAAACTACTAGGACCATTGCGTCCTAGTGTAAGCTTACTGCGCCTCACAGGTCGACATTTTCCAGAACACATCCCATCAATGGGGAAAAAATCTAGTCCAACCAGGTAGTGTTTTATATACTGTCGTAAAACCGATGAACAAGGGAAGAGAATAAGGCATGAGACAAGAGTTTATTGTAAAAAGTGCAATATATAGGCTTTTGAGCAGTACCATGTTTTGGGGTATAAAAGATTTGTAAAATTTATGTTTTGAAAATCATATTGTTGTGTTTTTATATTATACTAGTTTATACTAGTTATATTTAGCTTCAAAATTTCGTTTAATTTGCTCAATACGAATAACAGGTATGTGTAATTAAAGTTTTATGTGTATGTAAAAATTATAAATATAGTAGTTATTGTATTTAAAACTTTATTTTTGCAATAAAAAAGCATTTTATAAAGAATAAAATTAAACAGTCAAAAAAATTTTCCCTTTTTGGTCCATTTTTCTGAAATATATGTCACAGTTAAGGGGTAATAAAAAGTTCTCTAAAAAGGCAATAATATGCAATGGTTGTTAAATAGTGGAGACCGCTAACTGAATTCGGATGTTAGATTTCACATTATATTAAATTTTTTATCAACTTCTCATTGTAGCTTCGTGATAGAATCCTATTTTTGGAAAATAACTAAGATTCGAGTGTAGTCTGAATTACAGGAAACTGATGTTAGCCTTGAATTGTTAGGCTTAAGCTATATCAAAAAATTAGCTCGCTTTGAAATTAGATTTTGATAAATTTTACCGTACATATACGAAAACTAGCGCATTTAATAGCAATACAAATCAACAAAATGTAAACCAAATTACTAAATAAGAGGGAAAATATTAAGACTTGCTTATTAGTGCAAGAATGGTTTACATTTTTATTTAAAATTCAGCCTTAATATGTAAATGATGCAAGCAGTAAAATATGGTATATTATTTTGTATTGAAATCAAATAATATATACAGTGGGTGATCAGTTTACGAACTGTTCGGACTTCTAACAAGTTGGACAACGATTACTTTCACAAAAGATTTTTGTGTTCGGACAACGAACATGTATCCGGATAACGAATTAAAACGACTTCTAACGAACACTTCCCTGCTCTCAGAGAATGATGTGCAGGGTTACCAGACCCAATGGACTAAAAATCGTTTTTCATCTCTTCTGAATCATGTTGCTTGTCTATTAAACTTCAAAGTTCTATCCTGGAAATTTTTTTGCAATTAATTATTTATAGCTAAAGTAGTCAGTTTCAGTTTTGATTTCATTCAAAAACAAAACTAATTTCATTTTGAGTATTCTCCTTCGTTTGAAGTGGGAGGATATCAGAGCAATGGTTTTGGAATGGCATCAAAACCAAGCTGATGTCAGTAAAGTTAGAGATCTTTACAACAGCAATGCTATTAATACTTCCAGAAAGAATTGAAAAAGAAAGAAAATCAATCGGCATTAGACATGTTCTTTAATCTCCCATAAATAAAAAATTAAAAGGACTGATCAATATGCAAGGGTATAAAAATCATTTTTTAAATAATTTACTAAGAAATTATACATACTTTTTTATTTAATTTTTAGGGTCTCCAGAGCGAATTATTTCGATTCTACAAAAAAAAAAAAAAAAAAATCTATGGTAAATCGACGATCGGTTAACGAACAATTCGGATAGTGAACATAGTCTAGTAACGGATTATGTTCATTAACCGATCACCCACTGTATACTTTCAGGTCTCAAATATATTTCAAATTGGGTAAAAGAGTTTCCTTAAGTACCATTATAATGAAGTGTTTTTTTTAAATGTACAATTATGCACACATTTTTTATATGTAAATAGGTTTATACTGGTGCTGTTTACCTATGTAGAATTTCAGTAGTTTTTCTAACAAATATGATAATTCAGACTTCTTATTTACCTTACATGCATCATTTTTTTCCAGTTCTATATTGGATCTTCCACAGGGCAACGAAGAAACAACCGATATGGAAACCCCAAGCCCATTGTAGACAGTGAATCTAGATCAGCTAGAGCCAAAAGTTTGTATTTTTAATATTTTTTTAAAGTATAAAATATTTTTATCTGGAAAAATATCTTCCCTATAGTTGTACGAAAAAACCTTATTTTATTTTAAATAATGTATGATGGATAATAATAGTGTAAATTTAAATGTCTTTTCAAAGAAATAATTAAAATGTGCATGAACAAAATAAAAAATTCTCTTCATGATAAAAATTGTTTTTTATGTCAGTTTTTCAAAACATATTATTTTCTGTCTCACTGCAGTCAACTTATCGTGTGATACTGGAAAGATGGTGTTCAAACTGAACTTTTACCAACCTTTCGGAGGGGTTGTGCAGGTGGGATCAAAACACACAAGAGAATGCACCTTACGCGGAGACAAAGTTCGCACTTCATACGTGCTTTCTGTTTCACCTGATGCTTGCGGTAGCTGCAAACAGCAAAGGGTAATGAATGCATTTCTAATAATTTAAATATATTCTAGGCAGTGAATGCCTTACATGGACGCAGAATTTATCTTCAAAGAAACTTAATGAAGATTTTATTATTTATTTTCTATAGAGTATTAAACCTTATATTGACTATAAAAATTAAAATTTTTGTTTCTACTTTAAATCTTTATTGGACATAAAAGTTTTAATTTTATATGAGGATAAATAATATAAAAATAAAAGTTATATGCTAAATATGATTTTTATTTATTATTTTTACCAGTAGCTACATTGAATCTCACCTATGAAAGCACATAAGAAATACTTCATAAAAAGCAAATTTTTCATCTAGTGCGATATTATTTTATTCCATGTCTTACAAAGATGTTTCTAGTCGTATTAAATTAAAATGAGCATTGAATACAAGAAAAAAAACTTAAAAGGAGAACAATATCAAATGAAGCCGAAAAGCATAGTTTAATATATTTAAATCTGATTGTTTTTGTAAAAATTTACAAAAATAGGTAAAAAGTGAATCAAAAGAAATATGACGTCAAAAGCAAAACATAATTAAATTTTTCATTTATTTTCCTTTCTTTTAAAGCTCAAGCTCATTCATAAAATACTTTTCTCAAAAATTACAAATTTTATTTCTGATATTCGAATATTATAAGGAATTAGATACTTTTATTTTAATTTATTAAATTTTTGTTAATTATAATTAATTTAGAAGTATTAATTTTTGGAAGAAAATGTTTTAACGTGCTAAATAAAAGATTTGAATACACAGAACTAACTTGTGAGATTTCTTTTCAAAAAGGATACAAAATTGCATCTATATTTCAATTTATACCTCCCGAAAATTTTTTATAAAATTATAGGTTATTCGAATGAACTCTTTACAATTAGTTTTTGAAATATTACAATAAAACCAAAATTACTGGGTCTCCTCAAAAGTAATGGATATTACAAACGACAGATATAATTTATAGCACTATACGTACATTTAGAAATTAAAACGGGTATCGATTTATATTGCACGATATTCGTAAAACTTGATTTGTTTTACTTATTTGAATGTAATCACGAACTACATCTTCTGCATGTAAGAGGAAGAGTTACCAATCCAAGAGCTGCAAGCCTCAATAAGTTACATAAAAAATCATTTATGATTAATTTTCATAAAATTAAATTTTATTTATTATTTTTATTTATATTATTTTTATTTTATTTATTATTTTTTAATATAAAATTAATAGGTTTATCAAATAAAATTGATAAACCTATTAATTTTTTTAACATCAAGCATCCAGATAATCCTGTTCTGAAACAAGTTGCACAAATTCAAATCCTGTTTTGTAGCCTACTTCAGGTTGAATCCTAGGCTACAAAACAGGATTTGAATTTGTGCAACTTGTTTCAGAACAGGATTATCTGGATGCTTGATGTTAAAAAAATTAATAGGTTTATCAATTTTATTTGCGGAGAACTACAAAAAAGTTAGAAAATAATATAAAATAAAAAAGGAAATTGAAATAGCTTCTTGAAAATATAGATGAATTGTTATAATTATTTTTAAATATTAAAAATAGTGGTGTAGAATTAAAATTTTTCTGACTCAAAAGGCCATTGTGTATGCGCATTTGTGGGTGTTGTGTAGTTTTATGAAATTACTCTTAAACATATATCTACTAAGAGAGAATGTTTGAGTGTTCATGCTAAATATTTTGCAATTTTCTTGAAACAATAAATTTTTGGTTTTTTCTAAAATCAAATATTTCAAAATCATCAACCATAGATCAACCTTTCATCAAAATTTTTAAAATTTGTTTTATACCTTTACCAATTATATGTGATTTGCTAGTTTTTATCTGAACCAAACTATGAAGTTATCAACAAACATAATTAAGTTTTGGACTTAAATCTTCAAGCTTTTCCAGAAACCAGAAATATTATACATTGTGCTATCATTGCCAATGCCTCCTATTAAAGCTGGCGTAGGGATACTGACTTCCATTTACTATATATATACATTCACACATGAGAAAATTTTTGTTGAACATTAAAGTATATAAAATTTAAGTTATTTTTTGTAGCCTTTGTTTTCCAGAAATTTATATATTTTTATATTATTCTTGTTTTTTAGTGCACTCCTGGAACATTCGTAAATACATTGTACATACGGTATCATCCGACACTTGAGAGGGATGGTGACGAACTGAAAACAGTAATTTGCAAATATCAAGCTGGATCCATACAAGCCGGATAAAATGTTAATTAGTCTGATGCTGCCATCTACATTGCAACAAAACAACTAAACTGATTCAATATGACAAATAAAATATTGGGGACATATTTCGTTTTGTGAAATTGTCAGTGAAAATTCATTTTTAATAATTTTCTTGGTTTCATTTAAGAGATTAACTGTTGTCACAGTTAATAAAGAAAAATATTTTGGATAAGATTAAGAATTAAGTTAAATAGAAAAGAAATATTTTGCACTCAGAAAATATAATTTTTTTTCTTTTTTTAAAAATTCATGCCATATATACTGTTTATTACTTAAGCTTTATAATTATTTATATTTATTAAAATATTATTTATTTTTGAATTGTACTAATTTTTCATACACTTATGTGGCAGTCTATGGAAACAAATAAAGGGAGGAAATAAATTTTAAAGAAAAAAATTTTTTTGATAATTTTGTATTATGAGATGAAATATTAAATGCTATGTTTAATTCTGTCATAATCATTTACTTTCATTAAAAACAAGTGTTCTTAAAACTGGCATTTACTAACTTTATTTATTTTATTTTGTGTATCAAGATTAAAATTACACGAGTAAAATTATTATCTGAATTATTGGGAATTATTTTATAACTCAGATAATTAAAACTTAATTAATAAAGACCGCACATTTAAGGTAATCGATATCCTGTTAAATCTAAGAGAAAATCTGTAAAAAAAATGGAAGTTTATTACATTTATATATATATATATATATATATATATATATATATATATATTTGTTACATGGAATAATTGAAGATAATATACAATCAACTTTATTGTAAAACAAGAATTTAAAAATTACTTAAAATTGTTGGAGAAAGAAAGTAATTTATAGCGTACATTTCTTTTTACAGAAAAATGCCAAACAGCTAGCAGATTAAATTAAGTTCTAGTTTAGCAACTCATAATTTTATTAAATTCATTGCGCGCGCGTTATTTATTTAAATCATATAGTTGCAGATGATATATATGAATATATTATGTAATTAATAATATAAAAGAATAACGAAATTTTAAGATAGTAAATAATTAAATCAATCTTTTATTGAGAAAAAATAAATAATGCACTCAAAAATTTCTGTTTTTTTGATTGGAAATCTGTCATAAAGAATTTTATTTGTTCTTAACATGTTTTTAAATTTATTGAATACAATTCTTTTTACGTATGTAAATTAAGTAATAATTGAAAGTACCAGAATTTTAACGAAAAATAAGTAACACACAAAAGAATTTATTAGCTTAATTTTTTTATGATCAAAATTTCATTTTGAAAAGAACAAATGCTTAACTTGATCTTGAAAAAGAAGAAACTTTATCTTTAATTTATTTTTAATGTTTTAGGTATACTTAGAATTTTATAAATACAATGTGAATAAGGTAAGATTATAATAGTAATATATAAGTTTACAATACTTATACATTATTTCATAATACTTTTTATAAATCGAAATTTAAAAAATAAGAATACAGAATCTAAAATAATTCTTTATCTTAATGTATGTCAGAAATAACTATTTTATATTCAGTAATATTAAATTAAAAGTAAAATTCAGGTATCATTATGCAATATTAAGAATGTTTGAATACATCAGCTAATAATAACTCATCTTGAAAAGCAATACTTTTTAAAAACATTTTTATTATATTTTACTTGGTTAACAGTATAGCTTTTCTTATATTATCATTTAATTACAAATAAAATTGTTAAATGTTTGAAACTAGTCAGAAAGCTTTTTTAAATGTAGCTGTATTTGCATGACCTCACGATAGATGGCAACACTATGTTGCCTTAAGCAGCTTGAGGAATTGCTCAACGAATTCCGGTGATAAGAATGATTTTTAAAATTTCTAGATAAAATATAATGGAAAAAGGAGTTTTTTAAAAAAAATAAATTACGAGAAGTAAATTTCATATGTTTAATGGCTGAGGAAATATGCTTTACACATAATTACATTTTGAGAATGCGAATTATTTTTATTATTTTAGTTTGAAAACACAAGAAGGATAAACATTCAAATACAATAATGTCAAATTAACTTGTAAATGTTAGATGAAATTTACATGTTAGTTTAATCTTAATTTAATACTTAAGGATAAAATCCACTTATTTCCAAAAAATAAATAAAATTTTTTCAATTAGTACATATTTAGAAGACATTGATGATTTCCTAATTTAGCATCAGAAAATTATATTAGAATAAGAAATTCTCAAAAGAGGCGAAATAACTCGATACATTATTTTGAAGAATTAAACATGCAGTTCAAAAATAAGATATATATATATTTATATATATATATATATATATATATATATATATATATATATATATATATATATATATATATATATATATATATATATATATATAGATTGTAGCACACCTTAGAATACAGCAATGCATTAAATTGATACGATTGATACATTAAATTTTTATATCATATCGACATATAAATATAATGCAAAATATTAATCAAATTTTCTTTCTCTTTAGTTTACGCCGAAGGCTTCTCAAGATAATTTAGATTATAATATCAGTTAAATTTATTGAATTATTTTATTAATGGAACACTTTATTGAATAGATTTTTTTTAATGAACAATGAAATATTATTTTGGATTATATTAATTCATATTCGATTCATTCTTATACATGTAAAATTTTCAAAATGAAAGAATATAATAAATAATTATGCTAAAAATATTACTGAATAATATATGAAAACTCTTCCGTATACTAGTGTACATGAAAAGGAGAATTTTATATATTGATTCTCATAATGAAATGATCACCAAATATTAATTTTAATTGTGTGCGTGTGTATTTCTATATTAGTAAATTCTTAATATTTTCAATATAAAAAGCTAATAATTTATATACACTTTATCTGCATTTCAAAATGTAGATTATGCTAATTTTAGATGAAAAACTATGCACCAAGGACTTAAATACAGTTAAATGATCCTTATAATTTACGTTGAACGTGGATAGTTATCAAAATAATAAACAAAGAACGACAAACACTATAATCAAAACAACGACATATTTGGCGAGAAATCACTTGGGAGGATATACCATACTTATACATATTTATCATTTAACTGTTAAATACAGTATCATTTAACTGTTAAATACAGTTAAATGATCCTTATAATTTAATGAATGAAACACAAATGTTATTTACTTCTCAATAACACATTTGTTTTTCTACCTGCGTGTGAAATTTATGTTGAATACATATTTTTACAGGATCATTTAACTGTTAATACAGGATCATTTAACTGTTAAATACAGGATCATTTAACTGTTAATACAGGATCATTTAACTGTTAAATACAGGATCATTTAACTGTTAATACAGGATCATTTAACTGTTAAATACAGGATCATTTAACTGTTAAATACAGGATCATTTAACTGTTAAATACAGTTAAATGATCCTTATAATTTAATGAATGAAACACAAATGTTATTTACTTCTCAATAACACATTTGTTTTTCTACCTGCGTGTGAAATTTATGTTGAATACATATTTTTACAGGATCATTTAACTGTTAATACAGGATCATTTAACTGTTAAATACAGGATCATTTAACTGTTAATACAGGATCATTTAACTGTTAAATACAGGATCATTTAACTGTTAAATACAGTTAAATGATCCTTATAATTTAATGAATGAAACACAAATGTTATATGCTTCTCAATAACATTTGTTTTTCTACCGGCGTGTGAAATTTATGTTGAATACATATTTTTGGGAAATTTTACAATTAAAAGCAAATAAGTATGATAAGTAGATTTCTTACAGGAAATCACGATTTATTAATATTTATTTTAGTGTAAATAATAGAAGGAATGTTTTCAAATGCTTCAATAAATTGTGCTACAATCGTTAAAAAAAGAAGTTCTATATAAGTAAGAAAAACACGGATTATTTCAGTATTTAGTGTCTTGTTATTTTATATTTAAAACGGAATACATTTCAATAGCGTTCACTGCATCAAAATAATGTTACATATATGTGTTACAAAAAATAAAAACATTTGTTTCTCTCAGTATATTTGTTTCTCAGTCCGGAAATTTAAATAATCTTTTATATCCATCAGATTGCAAAGGTTATTCCATGCATAAACTTTCTGAAATTTCATGCTTTAAAATTGAATATTATTCAACCGTGTATGAATATTGCATGAATTCTTACCCTGAGTTATTTAGCGAAATATCAAATTTTCTACTATTTTATCTCAAATCACTATTCCGAGTTATCCGAGAGGAAAACAATTTTTGAGAAATTGCATAGATGTGTTTGAAATAATTTGAAATTCAAGCAAACATGCAGTTTCCCTTTCCAGAACTCTTCATAATAGGATTAGGGTAGTTTAGATCCTGGTAAAAATTAAGCAAGCACTGTAGAGTTTAATTCCTTAGAGCCTTTAGTTTCACTCTAAATTTATTACAGGCTGGATAAAGTTCTGCAGAATATATTTATTTAAAGTGACAGATACTTGATTAAATTTATTGTGCCTTGAATTACTGGGTATGTAACATATTTGTATGTATTACGTCACAAAGGCGTATTGCTGTATATTCTGTATTCAAATTGCATTTGTGCAGTATTTGCTTAAGACATATTAAGCTTGTTGAGTATAAGCTCGATAACAAGTGAAATTATTGAAAGCGCCATAAAAATATCAAGATCAAGTTTTATAGAATAAAATTACTAATTATTAAAAAGAATTTTCTAATGAATATTCGTGCATAAAAATCGGAATCATTGTATGAATGTAGAAAAGTATATAATTTAGTATGTATCAATGAGGATTGCAATTATAAGTTATTGGGTTAAAGCCTCTCCATCACACATATTTATTGGAACTAGTAGGATATATCCCCCATGGGTGACTTTTGCGAGTTTTTTTTGTAGCCAAGCAATTTTAAAGCTGTTGCCACTTAAAATAAGCCATCTATATGATACAAAAATGACGTAAAATACCAGAAAAAAAACCAAACATAACAAAAAAAATCCATAAAAGCTACAAAAATTCAAATTAGCAACACCAATTTTTCAGTTAGAGGAATTTTCTTTGCACGTGGACAGTTATCAAAATAATTAACAAAGAACTAACAAAGACAAACACTATAATCAAAACAACGACATATTTGGCGAGAAATCACTTGGGAGGATATACCATACTTATACATATTTATTTAAAAAGAAACTATTTACAACTGAGGGTGCTCATACGATCACCTTTTGAGTATATAAGCACCAAAAACATAAAATACAAATAAAAAGATAAATAACACATGTATTCACAGGTGGTCACCAGATATGATTGTGAACTGACTAAATTACTCATTTAATGGGTTCTGATGGTACTGTTTAAAATCAAACCAGAAATAAGAATTGAATTCACGAATGGTATAAGTGAGGCTACAGTGCTAACCAATTAGCTTCCAGCTGAGATTGATAGGATTAGATGCATATTTATAAATTAAATAATTATGAGAAAATATCGATTAAAGAATAATTATATTACAATAATATCAATGCAAAATTAAATAACATATATTAATTGGAAACCACATTTTTTTGTAATATTTAAAAAATGGTTTCTTAGATTTGTTCAGGAATCTGAATTTTAAAAATTTACCAGTTTTCATATTACACACACGAAAATTATTAAAATTTTAGTGTGTACCATATCAACTCGTTTAAAATGCTTAAATTTCTAGATAAATGCATGGAAGTGTTGAAACATTTACAAACATGAGTTCTACAAACACACGAGTCAAATGAAGAATAATAAGCGCTAGATTAAAATTGTGTAATTGTATCAGTTTGAACACAGAAATAAAAAGGCAAATAATATAAAAGTATAATAATCTGAAAAGTAAATAAAGGAAAGAAAACATTTTCTGCAAAACAGTTTCGATTTTTAACAAAAATCAATACTTACTAAGCATTAAGTTAAAGATGAAACAATAGTTATCGCTTTTATTGATTGTTTCTGAAATTGTGAAAACAAGGCTTTCGGAACGGAATTACCAAAATCAATATCACCGAAGTAGAGAAATATTTGTGATTAAAGGGATATATTTTCTTAAACACAAAATATCTGTGAAAAAAGACATAGGAGAATATCCTTTTTTATTTCTACTTTAGAACAAACTTTCGCTTCTTTGTCAACATTGGTGGGGAAATGATATTTCTGTATCTTAGATACAAACTGTGAATTATTTCTTGGATCAAAGAACCAAGCAGACTTTTTTTTCCTGAGTTAATTGGGAAGTGTTTTACTTCCAGATGTAATTTCGTCGCATAGGTCTCTTTAATACGCAAAATCCTTTGAGGGATAAAGTTTCTATGGAATCTAATTTAAATTTGTCTTCTCATAAACAAGGTGAATAAAACATTTTTCAAGATAGCTGTTTCCTCCGTAAGAAAATTTAATTTGCTATCATTCCGTAAAAGTCAAAAGTTTCGTAAATGTTTTAGTTTTTATACCTAGATCAAAGGAATATATAAATATAAGTACAATTCAATCTCGAGTCATAAAATCTCATCTTAAAATAATTTCACAAAATTTTATTGTTACTTGAAAAAACTTAACTTGTGACAAAGTTATAATGAATTATAAATAATAATTACGTAAATGAGAATGGAAAAATTTAACAAAACTAAAGTTAAAAGATGTAGAATCTCAATAATTTTTTTTTTCGGATTTGTAAATTTATGACATTTGCCCCATTCACTCACAAACAATAGCTCTAAGAAATAATAACATTCATGATGGATAGTTTTAAGCTCTTTGTCTTAAGCTCTTTCTGCATTTGCAGGTGAAGCCTCTGAAGTAGACCTTGCTGAAAAAGACAAGGGAACTCAGAGACAATCTTGTAAAGGGGCAGTAATGAATCTTTTACTTGAGGTAGAAATGACCTCCAAACCATCTTCTGGTGAAAGCCAGGAAGCTATCCTTAGCATGACTGACTTTCTGACCAGATGGGACTGTTTCAGCAAGACCCTATCTGCTGGAAATGTCAAACGCAAGAGGAAACGGCAGAGCATATCATTTATGAATGCGAGGCTCTTGCCCTCCCTAGATTAACTTCTTTAGGCATCATCCATACTAGAGAGTTACACCTAGGCTCCATTAAAGGGTTATCAGACTTTATTAATAAAGTGGGTGACCCGAGCAACTGGAACTAGGAAACATTGGGTTTGGAGTTAATGGTACAAAATGCTGATAAAAGCAGAGGTGCCCAATGACATACAAACCCAGCCTTAAGAAGAAGAAGAAGAAGAAGCTCTTTGTCTACAAAAAATATTTTTTTTAATAACGGCGGGAAATGGATGACTAACCCTTCGCAACAACAAGGCCAGAAACTGCTACTCATTTCTCGTTACCCAGCGGGCACCTGTGAACCAAGTCATGGAGGCGAGTAGCGTTACCCAAGCCATAACACCACAAACCCATTTATAGAGTGGGCTTTATTCATACATCATCTCGGAAGGAAGTACAGAGAAACATAGAAAGTAAGATCCATGCCCGAACCGGGATTCGAACCCGTGAGCCACAGCTCAGGAGTCAGGAGTGCTAACCACTTAGCCATTGGTCGGCTAACAGAAAATACTGAAATGTATCATAAGGCAATCACACATTACTATGTACATACACTGAAATTAGGAAAATACATTACAGCTGGAATATTTATTGTTTTCAATTTGAGACACGTTGATTAATATATTATACAATATAAAAAATTTTTCTTTTCACCAATTTTTTTTACAATTAAATAATTTTTGAATACTTCTAATGTTTCATATTAATTTGTGACTTTATTGTAATTGAAATTATAAGAAAAATCGTATGAAAATAATTTGAATTATAACATTATTTTTCATTAATTTTCATATTGTAATTAATTTCAATAAAATAAAATTTTATTCATGCTAAATCTTATTTTAAAAATAAAATTTTATCTATCTCATAGAAACAGTATTAAATAAGCTTTAACTCTATTTTTTAATCTATTAGTAAAATAACAAAATTTTTAGGAAAAAAGCCATTTTGAAGTAAAAGGAAACAAAATGTTTTAAAAGATTTTATTTTATTTATGATTCTAAAGTTAATTTAAAACATTGAAGCATATTTTTTTAAGGAAAATTTGGGTTTTCGCAAACTATTTTTTAATATTGCTTAAAGATTTCTCCATTGTGTTAAACGTCAAATATTTTATTATTATGAATATAATTTCCAATAAAATACGTCTATATATGTACAATAACACTAAGATAAATTTTAATGAAAACATATATGGCGTTATAGTTTATTCTGTTAAAAATGTGACTTTCAAATATGACATTGTATTTTATTCATTTAAATCTTAAACTTGAATAAACATATAAATATATGCATGTTAAAACCAACAGAAGATGTTTCAGTTTATTAAAATATCTGAAAGAAAGAATATATTCAGAAACTCAAAGAAGTCTTACAAAATACATGAAAAAATATTGTCTTTACAAATTCCATCAACGCTGCCATGTTTTCACTTTTCTGTTAAAATTTAAAATTACTTTGATTTTGCTATTTCTGATTAGGAAAAATATTTCCCTAAGGAAAAGAAAAATTATCATAATTGAATTGAGTCACAGGATAACACTTCATTTGAATGTTTCAAAGAGATATCAGTTATTTTAAAGAATTTTGCATCAGTTTTTCAGATTACGTAATTATTGAGAACAAGTTTTGTGTACCTAAATACTTTCCCTTTATTTCTTGCAAGATAAAAGGTATTAAAATGATAAGATGTTTATATTAAATGTTTTCAATTAAGCTTCTCCTTGTGAAAACCATAAAGTGCTGTTACTTTACATATATTTGTTCAAAGGAGCTAGATAATCTTAAGTTATTTTAAATCTAGTATCAATAAGGATTTTTTGTAGAGGGAAAGTTAATTGAATTCTTTCAGTATAAAGGGAAAAATTCAGAAACGGAAATTATGTTAACGTTGCTTTGTTATTAAAAATAATGTTTACACAGTTAGTCTTCCTTTAAAACTTATCTCACTCAAAACATATTTTTTTTGGTTATAGAGATTAAGACTCTCATATTTCCTGATTTATCTTAAATAATTTTAGAAAATATTTCACAATGATTATTTAATAGAAAAATGGTTATGGAAATATAGGAAATAAAAATTTCAGGATGATAGAAAGCATATTTTCTGAATAAATTAGGAAATAAATTATATTGAAAATTAAAAACATTTTATATAATTTTAAATAATTTTATTAAATAAATGGAGGCTTTAATTTTGTTTACTTTAATAGATCAATAATTTTTTAAACCAATAAAAATTTTGAGATTATGTGAATGCGAGATAAACTTAAATTACACACTATATAAATGAGGAACTTCGAATTATTCTCGTTAACTTCCAAACGTTAATTAAAAAACATTTGTCATGGAATAATAATTCTTTTAGCAATTATAAATTCAAAAATATTTTCCTAGAAAGCTCCATTAATTTTGCGGTTAGGTAAAGTCATGGTTTCTCTTTGATATAATTTGCAAATTAATAATTCATTGAATTCAATTTTATGATAATATTGTCGAATGATTGAATGATTAAATATAATAGTTTATCTCTCTTTATCTCTCTCTCTCTCTTTACATATATATATATATATATATATATATATATATATATATATATATATGTATATATATATATATATATATATATATATATATATATATATATATATGTAATATATATATATATATATATATATATATATATATATATATATATATATATATATATATATATATATATATATATATATATATATATATATATTTATATATTTAAATATATATATATATATATATATATATATATATATATATATATAACTTGATTAGTACGGCAAAACTTCACTTCCAGAATAATAGTAAAAGTTCAACAAAATTTATAGAGTTATGCATATTTACAGAGAAGTGAACAAACTCGAAAGTAATCTTAAAAAATTGTTTTTGAATGTAAGAGTTTAACTTTCAAATCAATAGTTATAATTTCAGGGAAGGGCAATATAGGTAATGGAAATGTTCATCGGAATAATATATATGTAGGGCAAAATAAATAATACAAAGAAAAAAATGCCACTAAAGTGCTTTATTAAACATAATTCTTGAATGCAATGGAAAGTATGATGAAGAAAATAGTAGTTTTTTAGATAATTCACACAAGCAAATTATCTCAAAAACAAAAATCAGTATTCATAATATAAGTAATTTCCCAATTTTAAAATCAGAACGAACTAGATTAGTTCGGAAATTTGTGTTATTAGGTAAAGTATTAAATGTGCTATCGCAATACAAATTCAAAATTGAGGAGTCATCAGTGGATCAGTGTTTCACGATTAACTTATGGTTAAAAGATTTAAAAAAAAAGGAAATTGGAATCAGACACAACAAATAACGCGAAGTTATAATGTGATAACGAACAAAAGACGTAAAAAATCAAAGAAAATCGATTTACAGAAGAATGAGTGATGGAATTATACAACTCTTTTCTACATGATATATTTTGGATCAAATCTTGAAAAGGGCAGATGAGACTTAAATTTATTATATATCAGACATGCTTTTTTTGTTATTTAAAACATCTAGTGCTTTAGACGAAAAGTACAAGTTCTTTGAAGTTATTTTAAATTAAATTATTTTAAATATTAATTATAAATAACTTATTTTTCACCTTTAAAACTCAGACTTTAGACAAACCTATTTGAAATAGACAACCACTTTTAAAAAAACCATATAATCAAAAATTTTGTGACAGTTATATCTTGAACAGAAATATCTCTTTAAAAAATAATTTATCAAAAGCAAAATTCAATTAAAAAAGATGACATAATCAGAGGATCAAGTTGAAATAATCAGAGGGTGTCTAGAACCATTGAATTCTCTTAGAAAACTGTTTGCAATAGATATGAAATATTAATGAGTATTATTTAAAATATTTAACCTTCCAAAATATTATAATAAGAGTAAATGTATCAAAGTTGTGATAAATAAGCTGCAACAGTTGATCCAAATATAATAAATCTTAAAAATTGGTACGCACAATGTTGTATAATACCATTCAACAATTTTTTTTAATATCAGATATAATTTTTTCTATATATATATATATATATATATATATATATATATATATATATATATATATATCAAAAGTAAAATTCAAGTATCACGTAATTTTTGGTTCTCTTAACATATTATGATAAATATTTCATATTCAATGTACTGCGATACCCAGTTTCCTAAAATGCTCTTCAATTCACTTCCAATATTTTTGAATAATATAACCACCGCTCTACAAGCGTCCCGTATTAGAATCGGATAGTTTGAATTTGAGCCAGAAGCTTGTGGATTAGTTGCATTCATTGATTTTAAACTAATTTCCTCCTACGCTTAATAAAGGGGAATTCCATCCACTGAGCATTCCACTTGAATTATTCGAAAATGATGGCGGTGCGAAAGCTAATGAAATCAGTGAAAAATGGTAGAATTTGTCCTGTAAAAGAGAATATATATTATGTCTTCTCATTTGCAGATAAATATAAATTAATGTAAGTCAATAAGATGATATAAATATTATAAAATAAAAAATGGAGAACATTAAAGGTACATTATCGTTAACTTTCAAAATCTTCACTTTAATTACATCATGGATCCATATAATGTGTATAAACAGCAATTATATATATAATCCTGAACTTGATAGTAAAAAAATAGCAGCTTTATGTTAGAAAAATGGTTTTCTCAGGAAAATGATTCTTTTGAATTTGAAAAAGGGACCAAAGGACACTCAGACTTCATCTTCCCCCCCTTAAAAGTATCATCATAACCATAACTTAATTAATTTGTCTTCATTGGCAAATGTGAACTCGAAGACTGTTTTGCTGGGTCAAGTGTAGAAATCTTTAACTTTCAAAAACGTGAAAAATGCTTTTTCCAGAAAACAGGAGATATTTTTGGTTGTTAGCTATCTGTAAAGTTAAAAATTATAACTTTTAATATATATCCTCTCCATTTGATTCCTTTTATAAATAAACGGATATAAATTTTAGCTGATAAATTAACAGCTATATTTCGTATCTGAAAACATGCATTTATTAATTAAAAACATAAAATGTATCTACCATTTTGTTCATAATTATATTAATATCATTTATTCGGCTAATTTAAGTTGTTGATTTACGTTATTTAAATTTTGATTTATACTAAAACATTTTAGGGGTTTATTTGCTGGTTTTTTTAGCTTATTCATTTATCTATTAACTAACTTCCATTAATATAAGTATCAGATTTTTCTCGTGTCATTTATTTGCTTTTTTAAAAAAAACGAGTAATGAGCTTGCTACTTTTGTATATTTGAATTGTATATGTAAATAAAATTCTCATTAAAGTTTATAATATTTGTATTTTGATAAAATAAAAGATATATTCAATAAAGTGGTGTAAAATATTTTAATAAAATATAAAATAACATTATGGGAATTATTGTCTTGCATGTATTCTTGATATGAAGAATATAATCTAAAAAGGATATTTATTATTATATATATATTTATAACATTTACATATAAAATGTTTTAAAATACTGACGATTATTAGATAATAAGTTTTCGATGTATACTTTTATTTAAGCTTAATATTTTTACAGACGCTCTATAAGTTTAGTATTTCAAATATTTTTCATTAAACTTTAAAATATTTGTGTTTAGTTTCCTAACCTTTTCTATCATTATTGTTTATTACATTTACGTAGTCTTATCATTTTTATTGCGGTTCTCAATTAATCTCTACACTGTGGTCCAGAATAATTATATCTAATATATATATATATATATATATATATATATATATATATATATATATATATATATATATATATATATATATATATATATATATATGTATATATATATATATATATATATATATATATATATATATATATATATATATATATATAAGGAAAAATAACAAAATTTGGAGCATGAATCGTAAATTATGCATTTTGAAATAATATTAAAATTCACCAAAAAGAATGATTTTGGTAATGCATTTATATAATGTGTGATAGATTTGCAGCTAGACGTATATTGACATTTATTGATGAGATAGGAAATGCCATTTATTTCTTTAAAGTTTAATCATTTTTAGAAAGCATTTTAAGCTAACGCATGTCAAAAATTAAGATCAAGTAATGTAGTTTGATATACGAAATGCTCATTTTGATTTCTGGATTATGTTTAAATTTTTATATTTTTAACTGTAAAATTTTACTGGAAATTAATTCTTAGTCATATTTTTCTTTGGAGATTGTGTTTCTAAATTATATATTTATGCTGTAAAATTGATTAATATTATTTCCTCAATCTCACAAGTGACAAATATTTTATATATTTCTGTAATTTGTTAGATTATTTTATTGTAATCAAGTCACTTATTTATATTTTACAGTTTATCATAAAGTATCTTTTAAAAAATAATTTATGGAAAATTAAATAATTTTAAAATCCTTGAATTTTTTGAGCATAATTTTAAATTCAATTAAATTTAAGTAAAGCTTAATTAAATTACTATATGGTGTAAAATCTTAACCGTTTAAATATAAACTAATTTTAATTTTCTTAAAAATGAATAATTTATCTCCGAGAAATTTTATTATGGCAGAATATTAGAGATTTAAACATGTCAAAAGCAATGATAAGTTTTTTAAATGCTACTTCCTATAAGATAACTACTTAAGCATACGACTGGCTTTGTAACAAATAGGTGTTTGAAAAGTGCATGCAGTATTTCAAGGATAATCTATTGTAAATTAATTTAAGTCTAGTGATATAAAATATTTGAAAGTCTAATAAAATATTTTTGACAATACTCTGAGACAAATTGTCTAATTAGTTTAATGCCTCCAACATTTTTTTAATTGTTAAACATATAAATTGCTTACTGCTTTAAGCAGGAAATAAATGAAAATTGATATTTTAATTTATATTTATTTGGCACTTTTATAATTTTATGAAAACAGATATTGATAATTGAGACAGTTATTTTAAATTGCTTTAATAGCAAGATAAAGCTTTCCTTAGAAGCATAGGTCAATAGATTTCACTGAAAAAGCGATTTAAAAACTGGTTTCTGATAATACAATATTAGTTTAAGACAAAAATACAAAGCAAAGTAAATCAATGTTTTATAAATTATCTAAAATTTAAATTGAATAATTTTAGATTTAATAATTATAGATTGGTATTAATATTCTTGTAAATTTATTTCGAAAAATGTTTCTGCTCCATTACTATTAAAGTTTAATATTTTTATTAAATTTTAATGTATAAAAATTTAAAAGTAGTAATTATTTATATAGTGATTTAAAAACAAAAACATGAATAACAACTTAAAAAACACAAATATAATATGTAACATCAAAAGCATTAACCTTTAATATTTTTTGTTTAATATTTCATTTATAAGAAATTGTATATTAATTATATATTGTTTAAAGAAACAACTCTCATCAAAGCCAATATTTTGAAATATATCATTAAAATATGCAAACACGTATATAAACAATAATGAGTTATGAAAGCACTGAAAAGCTATGTCAGATCCAAGAGAAATGGAAGTTTTATTTCATATTATCTTCCGCACTAAATATATTTTCAACTTTTTGTCTATTCTACAAAATGTTATCGATTTTCATATGCTTCCGTTTTTATTACAATCATGTTGAATTTACTAAAAAGGAACTTTTTTTCTGAAAAATAGAATTGAACAGAATGATTTGTAATTCAGTAACGTTAAACACTACAAATTTCTTGATCAAAATTGAAAGGGAATGTATAATGACGATATAAGCCCCATTAGCTAGTTTAGAAACTGATTTTTCGAACCTGATAACCAAAAACTTTTTACAAAATGCATTAACACCCGTCACATATAATTTTCAAACAAACTATTGAACATTAGTGCAAAGGAAAGCCACGAGGTCCACCATTTTTTTTCGTCAATATTTCTCTTGGATACTGAGGAATCGAAAGTTTTTGTGACTGAGTATGTTTGACTTTTTCGAATGAAAAGTAGTTGAGTGAAGGAAAACACGTAGTGCTTTGAATTACATTGTTGATCACATTTGCAGATTAAAAACATTTATCTCTATTACTTGCCTATAATGATCTGATAAAGACTCGTGATAGATAATAATCTATTAATCAGAATGATTCCGCTAATTGTTTTTGATCAACGAGGTGAAATACTGTCAGATTTTTTTTCAATATTAAATGCGATAAATAATTTTTGATTTTTTCCCTATCAATAATTCATTAGTAAGTGGTAATTGAGTAACAATTAACTAACAAGATTGAATTTTAAGAATATTGATGAATAGTAAAGAACAATGCTCATTGCATGATTTGAAAAATATTAAATTCTGAAATAAGAATTGAAAATAAGTTAAATCCCACTATTTTAGAAATTTATTTGATTTACATGAGTTTATCTGGGAAATACGAGAAAACAAATCTCAACATTTATACATTAAGATTTAATTTACTAATTATACAAAAATTCTTATAAAAATGTTAATTTTTGTAATTTACTCTTACAATTTGAAAATATTCGCATTACTTTTTGTGTTAGATAAAGTTTTTGTAACATACCTCTAGATGTTCTTTTCTGACAACCAAAACCTTTTAATATGTATGTTTATTTCAAATGCGTTAAAATAACAATGTTGATATGAACTCTAATCATAATTTCCTCGTCATGTTTTATTAGCAGAGAGAAGTTGGGCCTTTACAAAATTTTAGCATGCATAGGTACTCTAAGAACGAGATCATCGACGTTGGAATTTTCTTGCTTTCAAAATATATTATAACCTCTTAAATTTTCTGCGAAATACTTTTCATAATAATAGCTTCTATTTAGCATGATTTTATTGCAAATTGTTTAAGTTATCGACATATTACTTTTAAATTTATTAATGACACAAATATTTTTAATTAAATTATTTTAAGCTTAAAATTAACACTTACAGTAAAGTTAATCTCTCTTATAAATGATGTGCTACAATTTTATATTGTTTGACGGCAAGATGAGTCCATTATAATTTATTCATATTGGAAAGAACATTAGATAAATTTTCTGCACAGAAAGTAACATTTAACTTAAATGATAAAAGGATTTTAAATTTTTTTAATAAACATTTAAATTAATTTCTTAATTTAAAAATTATGTATCTGATCACGATTTTGGTTAATTTATGATATAAATTTAAGAAAAGCTAATGAACGTCTAAAATATATAAAGTAAAGAGAAACTGGAAACATCAGAGTTTTTCTAAAATATTTGTTGAAACAAAGGAGATTTATCTAACTTTTCTGAATTATGAAAACGTGCAAAAATTTTAAGAAATACTTAATTATAGGTACAATTTATGAATGAAAACTCAACTTGAAGGATTTTTGTTCTAAGTAAAGAAGAACAAAGACGGAAAAAAAATGGTGCAACTTAACAACGATATGTCATTTGGTGCTATATATTTTCTTCTTTTTTTCCTTATCTCTAAAATAGTTGAGGGCGAGAAATAAGAAAAAGACAATGAAGCAGAAGAGATCGAGAAGGTCGAATCATTGTTCCGAATAAAGTGGGCTTAAGAAGTGGCGATAGCTTCGTCAGCATTGTGAAAGACTTTTGCATTATGGATGAACTTATTTGATATCGCAGTCTATGAAGCATATGTAAATAAAATAATGTATAAAACATTTAAAACTCCCTGGCGTTATAGTATTATTATTTATGAAATATAGAAGCATGAAACGTATTTTTACGAAAACAACTCATTTATTTCTATACACTACAGAGTCTATCTGAAGGAGAGATATATAATATTTCAAAAATTCAAAAATAAATGAAAGATCTCAAAATTATTTTTGATATCTTACAGATTTGATTTATAATCTCAGGTGGTAACGATGCATTTCTAATACTTGTATAAACATGCATTTGAAAATATTACTTTTTTGATTTAATAAACTTTTGATTCTGAGATAAATTTGCAAGGATTTTAGATATTTAAACATGATAAAATCAGTGAAATGTTTTAGGTATTATTATTGAAAATAATCGTAAAGCCAGTTTCTTTTATACGTTTTGTAAAATTTACCACGCAAAATGAATTTAAAATAGTTCCTTTCATTATTTTAAAAGTTTGAAATAAATATCTTAAGTAACATTGTATTAATTTGTTTAAGTAAAAATATATAATATTTCAAAATTTAACACATAGGAGATATATTTTTTAAACAGTAAAATGTATTTGATTATTCTAAAGCTTTTATACATTAAATAGAGCTTAGTAAATTTCAGATTGCCTTGGAAAATAAGATAAGAAAACCAAAATTTCTTTTTCCGTCACACAAATTTTGAATGAGATAACTTAAAAATAAATCAGAAACACGAGACATGTATTTCATTCTACATTAGTAAAAACTTAATTATATCAGAAAGAATACTCTACTCTGAATACTAGATAAGGTAGATGGAATTATAACTGCAAGATAGACTGTAAAAATGCCTATTATAGTAAGACACTCTAGAGAATAATCTTCTTATTCCAGAAAATAATTTTTGGTTTCAACTTCTATGGACTGAATATTCTAGACTCACTTCCTAAAATTATAATAAATTTTTAATAATATACTTTAGTCGACATATTTATTAATCAAAATTTCGAATAGCGCTTGCATTCTTTTCATGAGAGATATGAGTTATTAATTTAGAGTATATAAATCAAAAATCTCTAAATTAAATGAGAATGATACTTTTCCTTTTATATAGAAATATATATTGAACTGAGTATTTTACTGAAGAGAAATGTTGTAGTCGATAATGTGTCTCCTATATAAATTATTGTTCTTTATTCACAAATGCATTATCTAATGGAAATTCTTTAAACATAATTTGAACTGTCAGACATCCTTACATAAAGAAAGGTTTAATAAACTTCAAAGTAATAGTATTTCAATTTTACATCGGAATTTCTAAAACAACGATATAAAGTAGATATTACAACCTATATTTGAATTTAACTTCTTATGAATAAAATTTCTTCCATAATCCTATTATAATAAGACTTCATTTGTGTTGTGCATAGCGCAAAAGAAATTCGCATATTGTAATGACAAAAAAATGCCAAAATAGTAATGTAGCATATATTAGAAAATAATAAATTTATTGAAATTTGAAAAACTACTTTTTTATAAATTCAGAATCCAATAAAAAATGAAATATTGTATTTTTATAGAAGAATACAAAATTTAATTTATATGCTATAATTTATGATCAGTGAAAAAAAGAATCAAAAAAAGTTTCTTTTCATCACCATTCCAAAATCATTTCTGTATTAAAAAAAGATATAACTTTAGCAATCATATTAAAATTTACCTCAAAATATTAAGAACTGAATTCAATTAAAATATTTTATTTTTATTTCAAATTTTATTAGACGAGCAAAAGTATTCATTGAAAATATCGCCAAAAAAGCGCTAAAATAATCGCCTTCGAGAAATTAGCAAAACTATTTTATCTGGAATTTATATTAATATTTAAAGTACTAAGAAAAATTGAGGATTATTATGCTGCATTGGTAAATTCAATAATGTCTAGACATGCCACTAAAATTTGGCAGATCATTCCATAAACCAATGAAACTTGTTATTAAAAAATTAAGCAGAATTTTACTGATTTAATTTTCAAATGAAATGCAAAAAGAATTTTAAAAGCGTGAGAATCATTAAAACTAAAGTCTTAAGAAAACTTGAAAACTATTAAACTCCTTTGAAACTTGTCATCTTTAAAGCAGGCATTTTTAAAATCAAATAATAGTAAGGAATGTAGAAAATGACTCGTATATATAAAAATCAAAACTAATTTTGAAATATAGATATTGATTGAGAAAATGTTTTTACATAACTATAATGATTAATGTTAATATGTTGGATAAACATAAGATGATAAATATTAAAGTTTAGTTTTTTATACTTCAGATATGTGATTGCATGGAAAATCTTTTTTCTCATAGAAGAGAAAATTTATTTAAATTTTAATAACTGTTAACAGAATTTATCGAATTTAGTAAAAAATAAAAAATACTTTAATGATATTTCATTCATTTAATTTCAGATTCAAGAAAGTAAACTTTTTTTAAGAATTCCTCAAATTCATAATAAGTCAAAACGCAATTTAATTTTTCCATTTCTTATTTTTGAAGAACATACATTTACAAACATGCATTTACATCGCACACACATACACCCACATACTTTTCCATATTATATGTATGGTAAATTCATTTTTCATATATCTATCTATCTATTATAATTTTTGTAACACCATTTTAGAAAACATTTTTAATATTCAAGTATATTGGCAATTTCATACTTAGTCTTCTGTCGTTACCTAAGGTATGTTCTAGGCACTTTTCTGAATGAAGATATTTATTTACTATAATCAAGGAGCTAATATTTGCTGAGAATTTCAAGCAACTAAAAATTTAAAAGTTGTTTAAAAAATACATGAAAAAAGATTGAAAAAATTTCTGTGGTAAATAATAATAGTTTTCTCAACCGTGTTGCATAAATGGAGCAATCCTGACAACAGTTCGTAGGTTTGATTCCCACCTCAGTCCTTAGAAGTTATGTATCTAGATTAAACAGTAAGCTTAGATCTAATTAAATGTCGTCTGCAAAAAAATGTTAGTTATCGAATCCATACTAATCATTTTATTATAATACATGTAAGCAAAATAGTATTTTATAATAAACTTTTGGTTAATTACACCGTTAATGTGTGATTATTAAAATGAAATTATTTGAAGTTAAACTACTTACATGTTCGTATTATATATTATATTAAAATGTATTTCAATAGTAGTTTCTTACCAGAAATAGTGCATCATGAAACTTGAATCATACACAGTAAGTTTAATACTATAACTTGATGTACTATTATAAATGGCTATAACAATAAATATAGCTACTAAAATAACATACAATAAAATTTATAATAGATATTCTTCTATAATAACTATAACTTCACTTTTGCTTTAACATTTTACGAATTAAACAAAATGACATATTTTCGAAGCAAAAATATTGTGTAAGAAATGTATTGAATATTAGAAGGGCTTTCCAAAATAAAGGGCTTCATTTACAAACCTGACATTTGAGGCAATTTGTCCGTCAAGATGATGAATTCGTAACTCTTTTCTTAGTAGTGTTAAGGAATACAATCACAAATGTGTCAAGAATTCATTGCGTGATACAAGAGTTGGAGAGAAATTACAATAAATCATTCGTAATTCTTTTCAGAAATGTGCCTAATCAATCACCATTACATATCCAAAGAATGCTATTTCTCTTACCCGAAATAGTTTTTATCAAAATATTCCATGAACGGCACACTTTGATTTTCTGCAATGGTTACAGTCTTCTAACAGTCACGATGAAGTTTATATAATTTCCAATTGTAAAATGAGAAACATTTGAAACACCAAGAAAAGAAGTTCTGTGACTTAATCTGATAGTTAAAATAATGTGATGTACACACCACACACTGAATAACAAGATTTAATTATTAAAGTAATTAAATTATAAGAAATGTGTTTATATTATCACATTCTTGCATGTTAATATTTTGATTGAACCATGATAAGACATTTACTATTTAAGTATTTAAATAGAATTTAATTTTTGTAGAAAAAATTAATAATTTATCATGTACAGTACTCTTTCATATTAATTATTCGCATCCTTAATATTACTTATTCAAAACCTATTGAATTTGTGCTAATTTATTGAGTTGAATATATTCAACTTTCATTTGTTCATTAATGAAATTGCGTAGTGTAATAAAATTGTTTTAAATTAGAAGCTTTTCTTAACTGTGACCGCAATAAAAATTGTAGTTAATTATAAACTAACAAGCATTCCCCCCAAACACACATTTTAAGTAAACGCTGCAAGAAGGTTTAGATAGATTTTCTGAAATTACTCATAATGCTTGCTTTTAATATCTTTAAAGATATTTTTTACTGTAACAACTAAAATAATCGAGAATTAAAATTTTGCAAAAGTCAATAGCGAAAATTATTGGTATCATCCTGTGAAAGCATTAATCATCAGAAGAGAAAGAAATGTTTTAATTAGAACTGAAAGAATTCAAAAGGAATTTTAATGAACTTGCTGGATTTTCAAGTACATTAATGTACTTGCATAAAAAAAGCAGAGGATGTCTTTTATGGAGGAGAACCTAGATGTTGTAATTTCTAATAAGAATAAAAGCTAATGGACTTTATGCAAATTAGGTGCCTTTGATGATTAGGTATCTTCATTTATGAGTATATTTAAATAGTTTCTTAGGAAAATTGAATTAATGCTTTTAACATCGAGAAAAACATTGAATTCATAATAACCACATTCATCTCTTTTATTCCTTTTTAATTACTGCATCTAGAATTAACGAGAGATAGTTAAGGAAAATATTTTTATTTGTTGTATATTTAGAGCACATAATATTTTTGCATCTCATCTTACTTGCTTTCAAGACTTAGTTTTTAAATTGATATCAATGCAAATCATGTATAATTAGAATATATCCATTAGCTATTAATGAATGCTCGTTTAATTACTAACAACATAGCCGGGCTGTAGATTAGTAGTAACGCATGCAGAATGTTTTGTTTCATTTTACTAACTTTGTCCAAATCTTTTTCTTTATTATCTGCCTCTATTAAAAGTTTTAAGCTTTTAAAAGGATAAAATAATTAGTATTGAACCATTTTCTTTCATGTTATCTGTAATTTAAATAATTAATAAAAGAAGATCTCTGTAGTCTAATCACAATGAGCGAATCAGTTCTAAGGTTTTTAAGCAATGCGAATGAGAATGATTACAGTTACTGAAATGATTATTATCTTAATTAAAACTTTTAAAGAAATAATTGAAAAGTTTAGCAATTAACTTTCTCTGCTTCACCAATTCTCAAAATAATATTGTATTCATAAATTATTTAATAAATAAACATTTACCATATTTAATTTGGGAAAACTTTCGCTGTTTCTTTACACATACACACATATAGATTCATTTAATTTTTGAATTTTCAATGTAAGCAATGTCATGCGTTTACATTTTTGATCATCAATAAAATGATGTACGTTTGCACCAAAAATTAATGCAGCGTAAATATTTATATGATTCAATTTCTTTTTACCGTCCTATTTTTCTTTTTTAAACTCAAAGCTAGTACTATAACCTAAGAGAGATATATACCATTTCTCTTTCAAATAACTTAATTAACAAACTGAGAAGTCTTGTTTGTTCTGAAAATAATAAAATAGGAATAATTAGAGACTGTTGCTAAATTATATGTTTAAAATTTAGAATGCTCAACAATAAATAATTGCTCTCAAACTATACTTTCATGGACCGAGTGCCTTTTAAGGATTCTTCAACAAAAAGATTAATTTTCCTTTTAGTTTTCAAGATAAACTGGATTGTTTGACAAGTGCATATGAAATTATTTTAATAATAGGCTTTTAATTATGAGTTTCAATCTCTTAAGTGATTGGAATAATTCATTTGACTTTTTAAGGTTTTTATGCAATTCATTAAAAAATTAGGATTATTTGCATCAATCTTTGTTTAGGCTTAAGGTATGTAGTTGATCTTGCAGAATAGCAATAATAATAGGTTGATTAGTGATTAATGTAATAAACAAGCTGTATGAAAATAATTTACACAGGTAGTCTTAAAAAGCGTTTTCCAAATGTCACAACGTATTATTAAGCAAAAAAATTTGACAAGAATTTCGGTCATTCAGAAAGCTAATAGCTAAAAAATTTATTGAATATGGCTTTAATAAGTTAAGATTTTCAAATGATAATATAGTCATTGTAGATAGTGTTTTATAACTATTTCTGTCACTATTATGTTGGAAGAAAATTGTTTTGGATCAATATGCACAGTATGCAGCTTTTGTATACTGAGAAATGAATCATTGTATACAAAATATTTCAAAATGATTTAAACAAGGATTTAAATAACACCTAAATTTTTATTTTATTTGTACAAAACTTCATACTTTATATAAATAATTCTCAAATTTTAAAAAAATCTATTAAATCATTTTTCATTTTCAATAAATTATTATTTTATACTTTTTGTTAATTTTAAATGATAATAGTATATTACAACATTTAAAATTTTAAATTCCTTTTGCAAATATTATGCAATCACTGGTCTACTTTTAATATTAATTTCATATAATTCTTAATTTAATGCATTACATTATTAGGAAATAAAAGTATTAAACTTACATTTTTTCTTATTTTTGAAATGTTTTATATTTTGTTTGTACATGACATACATTTCTTCCCAATGTAATATTTTTATGAATGCAAAATTAAAAAAGAGTGAAAGACAGAAAAAAGGTTTTAATCTATATGAAAATTATAAAAATATTATTGAATAATTTGAAATTTTCTGGAGTAGTATTTTTACCTTTAAAAATAACATTAGCTACTTGAATTTTTCATAATAATTACTAAAGTGGAAAATTTCTTACGTTTTTTCCATTACAAAAGTTATTTTGAAAATTCAATTAATATTGGTTATTTTATGTATTCTTCTATTAATAAATATTATATTATTGAATATTAGCAAATTTTGTAATTCATTGTATGTATCCATGAAACACATTTGGAACATTTTAAGAATATATTTTCCATGATTGTGGAATGTCATTTATTTTGTTGATCAATTAAACATTTATGGTAAATTATACAACAAAGAAATAGTGGCCATTTGAACTTCATGCTTTACCAAATATTCGAAGCACTAAGCAGGACTGTTTGTGGAATGTTGTTTCCGTAAGTGATTATAGAAAATTATATATTTTTTTCAAAGATTATTTATTTATTCGAAGTATATTCCAATTTCTTTAATACACAAAAATTTTTGTCTTGAAATTTGAATGTGGCAATAAACCGATTATAAGAAAGCTACGCTAAAAATATGAGGGAGACAAAAGCTCTCATGTAAAGAAAAAAATGTTATATTATGTGCATGAACGTAATATAAGTTTTAATAAGGTGATTTTTCTTATATTGTCTATATTAAACTGTAATGTTGTTAATTAAATAATTTAAAAACTGTCCTATTTTGAAAAAATTAAAGCAATCTAATTTTCAATTTTATTTCCTAATAATAATAATGAAATTTTATTAAAAATGAAAATACGTTTCTTAATACACATACAACTTACAGATTTTTAATTAGAATTTTCTTAAAAAAGATTACTAAACGAGTTAAAATATGTTCCAGTAAAAAATAGAAAATATTCTTAGGAATATTCGTTTATTCTATTGATACTAAATCGGAATATTAGAAAGAATATAATTATAAGCAATTAGACGCTTTTGGCTATTCACTAAATAAACATTTAGAAAATATCTTTAATGAAATCAATATTTCTTTTAACAGGAACAATTATTATAATCATTTATAATTATTTTTGTGAAAAATATTGCATACTCATCGTATTCAGAATCTGCAATAACGCTTCATTATGCGACTTACTTCATTTAACCACTTAAAACAATAATTTATCTCCAAGCGAAATATCACATATTATTTTTTTTATTATCTTTAAAAACAAACACTTTCTCATTAAATATGATTAATGTTGAAGTATTTTAAAAGAAAAAAAGACAACTCATGCCCATAAGCGATTTATATTTTAAGTAGTATTAAAATTTATTTTTAACTGATTTATTAAATAGCTATGCTGTAATTGCAATGGATAAGAATATTTAAAAAATAAAAAGTACGCAGGGAATTAAAATGCATTTATTTATATCTTTATGAATATAATTAAGTAATTATAGATACATGTGCTGTGGACAAGCAGTAGGTTATCTAAGGAAATCAGTTATTTTCAAGGGACACAGTATTCAAATTAAAAAATTTCATTTCATCTGATATTTTAAATAATCCAGGCATAATGAATAATTATGGTTTTTAAAGAAACTTAAAAAATATGTAATATTTCGAATAAAAGATTAAAATTTCCTCTTTTATTGATAAGAGATAATTTTAAAATTTAATTTCGTGCTAAGCGACCAAGAGCTAACTCCTTCAATTTTACATATCTCCCACTTACTATCTGAAGTGTCAAACATTGAGAAAAATAATAAATGGAGTAACAGCGCCACCTAACATCGTGACGTTTGTACATAACTTTATGTATTTATGATGTACGTTGACAAAATGAAATATTTTAAGCCGAGAAAACTCTTTGAAAAGTTGTTAATATGGATTTTCTGAACAATAATTGTTTCATGATTAAAATGCAATATTCAATGTAAATTAATAATTTTTTATATTCTTAGAATGATAACTATCTAATAAGTAATCTACAGATTACATAATTTTTTCAGCCACACAATTTGTAGTTTAAAAAAAAGCTCACATTTATTAACATAGTCTTGTAAATGTTTCATATATTTTCAGGTTTCTTTTTTCTTCAGAAGACTTTTTTCCATTATTTACTTGTTATTTACATTTAATTGCATAATTAATGTTCACAAATAATACTTAGTCATAGATGTTTAATATTAAGGGGACACTTCAGCATAACTTCTTACATAATTTTGAAAGAAGAAATAAAGAAAAGTTGTAAAAACGTGGGCCGTAAAACAATTCAGCATATGACGATGAACATGAAAACCTTTACAGTGATTTGTTTGAAAATATTTGGCACAGGTGCTGTATAATCCAGGATTCCAAATTCTGAATTTTTTTGGCGATGAAGAAATGTTGCCAAGATTGCGTATTGTGATGTGCTCGATGACATAAATACTAGGATTGCCAAAACAGAATTTACTGCATAATTTTTATAGGTCTCCATCTCTATGACGTTATAAAAAAAGGTTGACAGATACATAAGAAAATCCATCAAATAAATCGCCAAACTCAGAATTCACCATCCTGGATTATACGGCATCTGTGCCAAAATATTTAGTGATGTGTCATCATGAATACAATTTGAAATCCCTTCATCCATACGAAGCAAAAAATTTTAAATATTAATATTGTTGAAATTGTGAAACCTTAAAATTGTTTTCTTTTATTATTACAGATAAAGGGCACTTTTTTCTCATTGCATTTAAAAATAATAATATTGTTTTTACAGAAACCAATCATAAAAAAAGATTGTTGGAGTTTGTTAGAAGACATGTTGGATTTTTAATGAAAAGTTTAAATCAGGGATCGATAATTATTTCTATTGGATTTTTATTATCTATTAATCAATATTTAAGGAAATTAAAAGCAGCCATTAGAAAGTATTTTTCATTAATCTAAAAGAAAATGATTTTATGTGGACTTATCAACGTATTCTCATTATAAGTTTCTTCTGAATATATGCAGTTATATATGATATATAGATCAGGAATTAAAATTTAATAAAATTCAAAAAGAGGAATAAATTTATTCAGTTTATGCATACGTAGCATATTTGATATGCATTATGAAGTACTTCGCATATATTCATTAACGCATATAAAATATGCTACGCTATATTCAGAGTGTTTTTACAGCGCTTTTAAATCATTATCTTATAAAATATTAACTGGGAAGTCGCATTTCAATCTTCATAACTGAGGCATTGACACAATTCAGTATGGGTATTTTGCATAATTCAGTATCATTCAAAATAAAAAAGAGTGGCTTTTGAGTCAGCTTTTAAACTACAGAACTATCGGAATTTTTACTTTAACAAATAATGTTCAATTTCTTTTCTATCCATTTGATGAAATGAAATTTTCTTGAGTTATTATTAATATCGGTTTTTGGATTATGTCGTAGGCATATCGACAAATTATGACTTATAACATACAAAACAGCAAATAGCTTTATATAGTAATTTTTATAAGCAACTTTTTAAATGAAACATTTTTACCTGAAGAAGTAATTTTATTTGAATTTCGTAACTTTAGTTAATAATTTCGCTTTCGAATACTTTGAATAACAATGGAAATTTAAAAACAATGATTATTACTGTACATATGTTACTATTAGAGGAATATTATTGTCGAAGGTAAACAATTATTCTCATAAAGTATGTGACAAAAGTTCAGATTTATTTTTTAGCGCTACAGGATTCTGAATTTTTTTCACTTGACAAATGAAATTAGTAAAATTGTTGAGAATTCCTTTTTACACTTCGAAGAAGATTATTCTTCTCGTAATTGGCGTAATAAAAAACATGTTGCCAGATACATAAGAAAATTTATCAAAAAACCACCAAACTCAGAATTTGGCATCCGGCATTATACGACATCTATGCCATCAATAAAATATTTTATTTTAATCGATGCAATTTAATTTCATATATTATTATAAATTCAAATTTAATTATCTCAGAATGAAAGAATTGTCAAAAATTAATAGAAATGATTTTTAAAGTCATTCTTTTAGAAAAAGATTGAATATATCGAATTTAATTATAGTTGCATTAATTGAATGTAATAGTAGAAATTTTGAACAAGGCATTGCAAGTATACTGATTAAAATGTAACATATTTATATTATCACTAATAATTCTCGTAAAATAGGAAGTAAATTTACAGTAAATTACAAATTAAAAATGAGATAATTATAAAATTTTCATATGTATATATATTATAAAATAAATGTATACATTAAGTATGTCATTTATTGTTAATAAACATTCTCTTTCACTCTTCATATATTAAAATATAATTTCTTCTACTTACTGTAACTTTTATGCAAAAAGAATTCCTTTTTATTCCAAGGATACTAATGGATGTTAAGGAGAAAAACATTTCTTCAGCAGATTACGATATTCTGAATTTCTCAAGGGATTAAAAAAAACTATTTGCAAGCTCTTAGGAATATTATACAACTATCTAAAAACCCAATTTCTATGTTTGTTGCCTTTTTTATATCTAAATATAACTTACAAGTATTTCTGATCATTAAAATTCTTTAGTCTAAATGGAATGTTGCTTTTCTTTAACTTAAGTGAAACTGTTTTTTTCAACTGTAAAATTCCATTCATTTTTAAAAAATAAATACATATCTTTATACTCCAGACGGTGTACCAAATGATATTAGCTTATTTTGAAAGTACATTTCTTGCTAGGATCTTAACAGACTTTTTTCTACAATAACAGTTTTGAAAATATTCCACCTTAGAAAGTGCACGGAGAATTAATATTATCAACGCATTATTCTACTATATTTCTAAATGATCTTCGGCCGAATAGAAGCATTATTCAACGACATTAAAGAGCATTCATATATTTGAATTTTTTTAAGAAACATGTTTTCTCTATTTTGATTTTTATTTCCCTTTGTTTTGAATCGCTATTCATTATTTTAGAGCTGTATACACGCAAAGTTTTAAGAAAATGTTACACATAGTTTATTATTATGCGTCATTTTGTATTTGAGATAAAACTATTTTATACAGTTTAAAATGGGAAATAAAAAGTCTCATTTTCTTAATTTAGTAGTTTGTATACATTAAACAAGCCACATATTCAAGAAGAAATATGCTTCTTATTTAAGATTAGCCCCAGTAAATTCTTGTATAAAGTAAGTATGAGAATTTTCTTTACCAAATTCTTTTTATTTACTTAATCTTGTTTAATTACATCTTAGCTAATTTTGCATTACACATATTCATTACCAATTAATCTCATTGTTTCTATAATCTTTAATTGATCTATATTCATGTTTTAATTGTACCTTAAATAGAAGAAATAGAATGAAAAATATTATTTGAATGTGGAACAAGAAAAATTTATTAAACTTAATACCAATTTTTCCTATCCATCTTCCCCTAACCGCATATTTACATGTTAAGATAGCCTCGTTGAGCGCTGTTTCGCATTACGCTATCCTTGGATGGAACGTATCCCCCACGTTAAGCGGGGTCTTACCATAATAAGAATTCTTTTTTTCAATTCTATAATCAGTTTCATACAATGTGTCCTATGACACATTAGAAATATTTTCTTTTTCAGAACCTATATATATATAACATATGTATATATATATATATATGTATGTATTTAAACATACGTTATTTATTCGCATTAAACTCAAATATCTTTTTATACTGTTTTCTTAAAGCAATATTTCATGGAATGCAACATTTCATGAAAAATGAACAATAAGTTATTGAAATAAAAAAATTCTTATTCACCATTCTTCGATTAAAAATTAATTTCACGTTAAGTATTTAATTTAATTTTGATGTATGCATATTTATTTAAATTTTATTCAATAAAAATTTAACTATTTATTTATTGTATTTTCCCGGTTAATTTTGTCTTAAAGATGAAAATTTTATTTTCAAAATAAGCTAAAAGTGAAGTTAATTAAATAACATTATAAATACCATTCTAAATGAAATATAATCTCATGGACATTTTTGGTTTGATTAGTATTCAAACTTTGTCAAGAGTTTTAATATTTCATGAAACTAAAAATTAAGCCAACATTAAAAAAAAGAACTGAAATTTGAATTAAAAGTATTTTAAAACTTCACGCTTTGTTTTATTAAGATATGATTGAAATGATCTCCACATAAGTCATCTCACTTACTTCAATTAATTTTGACAGTAAAAAATACGCATTCACATGCAGATTCAATTATTAATTAAATATCTTACAACTCATTAAAATCTGTCTGTGAAATGGAAATCCAGAGAAAATCGGAGAAAGCTTTGCAATCAAAAATAATCTGAAAGAAGCATCACCTCTTACTAATTGAATTCTTGTTTCATCTTTTAACTTTTAATTAAAGTTTAAAATTTTGAAGTCGAGTCCATACTAAAATTAAAAATGTATTTTTCTGTGATAAGAAACATAGTAAAAATTAAGCTGAAAGATGTCAAGGCATTTCATTTAAATATTTCAAAACTATCTTTATGAGTTTTGTATCATTTCGTATATTTAAATAAATATTTTGATAGTCTAAGAATTTTTTATCTTTTAACTCGTATAGGTATCATAATGATAATGTTTGCTCTAGATATTTAAAGTTATTCGACACTTACTGTGTGTATATGCAACTGAAAATACAAGATTAAAGTTGCTTGGAAAATATTTTCTAAAACTGTCCTTAAAATCCAAAATTAAATTCGGTAGCATTAAGCGGATTACCGGCTGATTTTTTCCTCTGAAGTTGTTTATTTATAAGGATAAAACTTTAGAAATGAAAATTACATTCTTTAGCCTTTTATAATTCAAAATAAGATTAATATTATTATTATTTGTCAGTTACACTCAAATTAGGAATATTGTTTTATAGCATCTAGATTAAGATTTCCAAAAAGCGTGTTCACAATGAAAAATTTAATGAAGTATTTAAAAAAGCAGTTTTATGATTAATTTTTTTTAATAAATTTCGGTTTTATTTATGAAAAAAATTATAAATTAGTAATTTTTTAAAGCAAATTTACAAGTAAAATGTAACTTAATAATTATAAATGAATTATTTCAAAATTTACTTTTAGATTAGAAATTAAAAAGTAACAATGAGAATGCTAGATTCTCTATTGATTTATTGAATACTTGAATAAAAGTATTGAATAAAAATATACTTGATTTATAATTACTTTATTTGTGTAAAACATAAAATTTTAAATACATTGTAACACATAAAATACATATGAATTTTGTTTCATTTTTATTTTGAATTTATTTTAATTTAATTAAGTTTAATATATAAAAAAACTTTAGAGTGTTTAGTAAGAGATATATTTAAACACTCAATGCTGAATAGGAAATCTTGTATTTATCAGTAACTGGTGTTTTATTTAAGAGTTCTTTTAAAACGGCAAATATAATTTTTTTCAAAGGAAAATGTTTTTAAATAGCAATATCAAAAAATCCACTAAATAGAAATGTTAAATAACTATTTAAACTGTATTTAAAATAACAATGGGACCGTGTTAGCCTAGTGGATAGGACATCGGCCTTCCGTCCGGAAGGGTGGGGGTTCGATTCCCAATGTCGCCGAAGACCCACCGAGTACATGCAATATACGTGCTCATTAAATCCGTGTAATTGAAAGTCCTGTGGTCGGTTGTTGAGCTGTTACCATGGGTGCAATGGTCTGGAGAAAATTTCCTCTTTGTTCAGATCGCAATGCCAAAATTAAGGGAGGAGATCTTCTGGTGGTGCCATCTATCGGAGGATTTAAAAAAAGCGAAGACGTACTTTCACCTTCTTTTGCTCAGATTAAACGAAAGACGCACCCTATTGACTTAAATTCGCATAGCCAAGGCATAGCGAGCTTGGCTTGTCCAAGTGTCATAAGTAACAACAACAAAATTGCAATAAATATAATATAGTCATATTTAAATATATATTTTATTATTATTAATTACATTTTAATCTTTAATTGAATAAAAATGGAAAGAATTTCTTTATGATTATATTTATACATGTATGTGAAAGCATGCAATTACATTTCAATTACTTACATATGCAATAGGAGTTATGTATACAAATCCATAAAAAATAACACGTCTCAGATACCAAAATTTGATGGATAAAATGTGAAGAAAATATTAACTTTTAATTTTTCAAAATATAACATCAAAGATAGGTGGAATATAAATTTATTTTAATAATGTTCTAAAATTAGAGAAATGTTAATTTTAAAATATATTAAATTAAAATATTCTGTATTTAAAAATATATTTATTTGAAAAATTATATTTTTATTAAAAATTATTCCCAAGATTCTTTAGTGTACTTTGATTACTTTGTAAATTATCCAACCAATCAAAAAAGGCAAATTGTAACTCAAGTAAAAATAAATGTACTTTTTGGTTTGGTTTGGTGTCGTGTCCACCTTTGAAGTCAAATTAAACCACTCCAAGTGCGTACAGTTTTATCATTATAGATATTTCCCTGAAAGGGAAATTCGTCAATAGCCTGTGAACTTCTTATGATGGCCGGGCAGTTAAAAATATGTTGCGGGGTGTGCTCCTCCTCAGGGCAGTTCCTACATGATTTGTAAGATCTGGTGCCGCCTGTATTTATAGTCATTTCATGGAAGTGTTGTGTTATAAGTCTGGATATAATCTTGGTAATAACTGTCTGCATTGATAACACGCAATTGATGTTCCATTGCATTGGCGTCTCTTAAAGTTACGGCGATGGGAGTTTCCGAGTTAAGGTCTTCATCTCTTTTGCAAGCCCATCTGCTTCCTCATTTTCCTCAATGCCAGCTTGTGCAGGCATCCACTGGAAATATACATATTATGAAGAGTATTACAACCCAAGAAGTTATATAAATATAAGACTTCAATTCTTTATTCTATCGATATTTCAGATTCACGTCTCCATAGTTCTTGCAATCTAAAGTACTCTGACAAGCAGTTGAAAGCTATTGATAAATATGCAAATGTAGTGCAAGCATTGTTGCCAATAACTGGATGAAAATTAAAAATATATTTCATACAAATCTTATTCAAAAGTTTTAACACAATAGAATAAAATTTAAATTTCCTTTCACAATTACTTTAAAATAAATGCATGTTAAAGTCAATACTTGTTTTGCATGGTAATAATAAATAGCTATCGATGTTGCAGTTTTAATTTTTTGTTGTTTATTTTAATAAATTGTATTTTGACATTTTTACTGCCAATCTTCAAAGAAATCAAATAAAAGAAGGATATGCAGCCTTTGAAAATTTATTACAATTTTTCAGCAACATGTAAACAGAATGATATAGTAATTATACAAATATCAATTATTCATTAGTCTTACGTATTTTGAAAGTATTTTAATATTTTTACAGAATAGGATAATTTCCCTATAGAAAAATTTATACTTAAGCAATTTATACTTAAATTTAACTCTGGTCACAATTTATGAACTTTTATGTCACCAAGTTTCAACTTGATTTAAATAATGAATTTTACTAACAATTTTCTTAACACATTAAAACACGTTAGATACGCTGTTTCAAACTTATGGAGTACAGCTGTTTTCCTGCATTATAAAGGATAGTTGTATACAGGACCCCAATAAAGTTTGTCTCACGTCCTTAACTTCAGAAAGCAGACAACTAGTCATAAAAACTCTCCTAGTAGAAGACAATGGCTTTTCTTGCTACAAAGAATCGAATAGTATTTCTACCTGTATAATTTTGAAGTCTTTTTCTCGAAAACTAACGAGATAAGAGAGAAAATTTACAACAAAGCATAGAGAAGTCATGATTTAATAATGAATAACACTTTGCACGCAGACATACGAAAATAAACTCAAACAAATGCGCATTTGCATGCTAAAGATCTGCAACACAACTTATCAGTTCTCCAACACAGAACATCTAGTACAACACACCAAATTCACTTCAAACCCTATATATTCACTTCAGATCCATGATATTCACTCCAAACTCCAGATATTCACTTCAGACACTAGATATTCTCTTCAGACGCAAGATATTCATTTCAGACAATAGATATTCACTTCAGACTATAGATATTCACTTCAGACTATAGATATCATGTAAATATAATGGTTAAAGAAAGCAGACTGAGTACCAATCATAACTAACTAAAAGAAGCACCTAGGGAAAAGCAGATTTTAGTTAGTTTTATGATGTTACAATATTGAAATTTGAGTGAAATCAAATCAAAATTCAATAAGGTCTTTTATTTAAAAAATTCTTTCGTATGAAAATAATTTGAATTATAACATAATTTTTCATTAATTTTCATATTGTATATGATTTAAATAAAATAAAATTTTATTCATGCAAAATATTATTTTAAAAATAAAATTTTATCTATCGCGTAGAAACAGTAGTAAATATGCTTTCACTCTATTTTTTAATGTATTAGTAAAATAATAAAATTTTTAAGAAAAAAGTCATTTTGAAGTAAAAGGAAACAAAATGTTTTAAGTGATTTTAATTTATTTATGATTATAAAGTTGATTAAAAACATTGCAGCATATTTTTTAAGGAAAATTTGGGTTTTCGCAAAATATTTTTTAATTGCTTAAAGATTTCTCCATTGAGTTAAACGTCAAATATTTTAGTATTATGAATATAATTTAAAATAAAATACGTCTATATATGTACAATAACACTAAGATAATTTTTAATTAAAATATATATCGCGTTATCGTTTATTCTGTTAAAAATGTGACTTTCAAATATAACATTGTATTTTATTCATTTAAATCTTAAACTTGAATAAATATACGCATATTAAAAGCAACTGAAGATGTTTGAGTTTATTAAAATATCTGAAAGAAAGAAAATATTCAAGAAATCAAAGAAGTTTTACAAAGTACATGACAAAAATTTTGCCTTTGCAAATTCCATCAACGCTGCCATGTTTTCACTTTTCTGTTAAAATATAAAATTACTTTGAATTTGCACTTTTTGATAAAGAAAAATATTTTTCTAATGAAAAGAAAAATTATCATAATTGAATTGAGTCACAGGATAACACTTCATTTGAATGTTTCAAAGAGATATCAGTTATTTTAAAGAATTTTGCATCAGTTTTTCAGATTACGTAATTATTGAGAACAAGTTTTGTGTACCAAAATACTTTCCCTTTATTTCTTGCAAGATAAAAGGTATTAAAATGATAAGATGTTTATTTTAAATGATTTCAATTACGCTTCTCCTAGTGAAAACCATAAAGTGCAGGATCAATGCTGTTACTTTACATATATTTGTTCAAAGGAGCTAGATAACCTTAAGTTATTTTAAATCTAGTATCAATAAGGATTTTTTGTAGAGGGAAAGTTAATTGAATTCTTTCAGTATAAAGGGAAAAATTCAGAAACGGAAATTATGTTAACGTTGCTTTGTTATTAAAAATAATGTTTACACAGTAAGTCTTCCTTTAAAACTTATCTCACTCAAAACATATTTTTTTGGTTATAGAGATTAAGACTCTCATATTTCCTGATTTATCTTAAATAATTTTAGAAAATATTTCATAATGATTATTTAATAGAAAAATGGTTATGGAAATATAGGAAATAAAAATTTCAGGATGATAGAAAGCATATTTTCTGAATAAATTAGGAAATAAATTATATTGAAAATTAAAAACATTTTATAGAATTTTAAATAATTTTATTAAATAAATGGAGGCTTTAATTTTGCTTACTTTAATACATCATTAATTTTTTTAAACCAATAAAAATTTTGAGATTATGTGAATGCGAGATAAACTTAAATTACACGCTATATAAATGAGGAACTTCGAATTATTCTTGTTAACTTCCAAACGTTAATTAAAAGACATTTGTCATGGAAACATAGTTCCTTTTAGCAATTATAAATTCAGAAATATTTTCTTAGAAAGCTCCATTAATTTTGAGGTTAGGTAAAGTCATAACTTCTCTTTGATATAATTTGCAAATTAATAATTCATTGAATTCAATTTTATGATAATATTGTCGAATGATTGAATGATTAAATATAATTGTTTACCTCTCTCTCTCTTTATATATATATATATATATATATATATATATATATATATATATATATATATATTACATATATATATATAACTAGATTAGTACGGCAAAACTTCACTTCCAGAATAATAGTAAAAGTTCAACAAAATTTATTGAGTTATGCATATTTACAGAGAAGTGAACAAACTCGAAAGTAATCTTAAAAAATTGTTTTTGAATGTAAGAGTGTAACTTTCAAATCAATAGTTATAATTTCAGGGTAGGGCAACATAGGTAATGGAAATGTTCACTGGAATAATATATATGTGTGGCAAAATAAATAATACAAAGGAAAAAATGCCACTAAAGTGCTTTATTAAACATAATTCTTGAATGCAATGGAAAGTATGATGAAGAAAATAGTAGTTTTTTAGATAATTCACACAAGCAAATTATCTCAAAAACAAAAATCAGTATTCTTAATGTAAGTAATTGCCCAATTTTAAAATCAGAACGAACTAGATTAATTCGGAAATTTGTGTTATTAGGTAAAGTATTAAGTGTGCTATCGCAATACAAATTCAAAATTGAGGAGTCGTCAGTGGATCAGTGTTTCACGATTAACTTATGGTTAAAAGATTAAAAAAAAAAAGGAAATTGGAATCAGACACAACAAATAACGCGAAGTTATAATGTGATAACGAACAAAAGACGTAAAAAATCAGTGAAAATCGATTTACAGAAGGTTGATTGATGGAATTATACAACTCTTTTCTACATGATATATTTTGGATCAAATCTTGAAAAGGGCAGATGAGACTTAAATTTATTATATATCAGACATGCTTTTTTTGTTATTTAAAACATCTAGTGCTTTAGACGAAAAGTACAAGTTCTTTGAAGTTATTTTAAATTAAATTATTTTAAATATTAATTATAAATAACTTATTTTTCACTTTTAAAACTCAGACTTTAGACAAACCTATTTGAAACAGACAACCACTTTTAAAAAAACCATAGAATCAAAAATTATGAGACAATTACATCTTGAGCAGACATATCTTTTTAAGAAATAATTTATCAAAAGCGAAATTCAATTAAAAAAAGATGACAGAGCAAGTTGAAATAATCAGAGGATGTCTAGAACCATTGAATTCTCTTAGAAAATCATTTGCAATAGATATGAAATATGAATGAGTATTATTTAAAGTATCTTATCTTCCAAAATATTATAATAAGAGTAAATGTATCAAAGTTGTGATAAATAAGCTAAAACAGTAGATCCAAATATATTAAATCTTAAAAATTTGTACGCACAATATTATTTAGTACCATTCAATTTTTTTAATATTAGATATAAATATTTTCTATAGATATAATTATTTATATCAGACATAATTATTTTCTATGTATATATATTTATTTATATTAGATATAATTATTCTGGACCACACTTGAGGGTAGAGATTAATTGAGAACCGCAATAAAAATGATAAGAGTACGTAAATGTAATAAACAATAATGATAGAAAAGGTTAGGAAACTAAACACAAATATTTTAAAGTTTAATGAAAAACATTTGAAATACTAAACTTATAGAGCTTTGTTTGTTTGTTTGGTTTCTCGCTCAACGGTCATTTTTTGCACACGAGGGCTAATTAGACCGGGACTTACGGCTTAAAGTGGATTCCGAACCACTACAAACATCCATGACCAAGGTGGGATTCGAACCCACGAACTGTTGAACCGAAGGCAAGAGCGCTAACCATTCGGCTGCCAGCTCGGCTAAACTTATAGAGCGTCTGTAAAAATATTAAGCTTAAATAAAAGTATACATCAAAAACTTATTATCTAATAATCGTCAGTATTTTAAAACATTTTATATGTAAATGTTATAAATATATATATAATAATGAATATCCTTTTTAGATTATATTCTTCATATCAAGAATACATGCAAGACAATAATTCCCATAATGTTATTTTATATTTTATTAAAATATTTTACACCACTTTATTGAATATATCTTTTATTTTATCAAAATACAAATATTATAAACTTTAATGAGAATTTTATTTACATATACAATTCACATATACAAAAGCAGCAAGCTCATTACTCGTTTTTTAAAAAAAGCAAATAAATGACACGAGAAAAATCTGATACTTATATTAAGCGAAGTAAATTAATAGATAAATGAATAAGCTAAAAAACAGCAAATAAACCCCTAAAATGTTTTAGTATAAATCAAAATTTAAATAACGCAAATCAACAACTTAAATTAGCCGAATAATTGATATTAATATAAATATGAACATGATGGTATATTCATTTTATGATTTTAATTAATGAATGCATGTTTTCAGATACGAAATATATCTGTTAATTTATCAGCTAAAATTTATATCTGTTTATTTATAAAAGGAATCAAATGGAGAGGATATATATTAAAAGTTTTAATTTTTAACTTTACAGATAGCTTACAACAAAAAATATCTCCTGCTTCTGGTTTCAGTTTTTTTTATTGAAAGTGAAGAATTTAAAAAGAAATTAAAAATAATAGAAGATAACTTTTCTTTAAACGAATTCATTACAATTTCTAATATTTTAAATATCTCTTTCGAAGGGAGTAAATCTGAAATAGGAAAAAGAATACTTGAGCAATTGTGTTCTTTGAACTCTTTAGCGGAGGGAAGTCTGAGTGTCCTTTGGTCCCTTTTTCAAATTCAAAAGAATCATTTTCCTGAGAAAACCATTTTTCTAACATAAAGCTGCTATTTTTTTCCTATCAAGTTCAGGATTATATATACAATTGCTGTCTACACACATTATATGGATCAATGATGGAATTAAAGAGAATATTTTGAAAGTAAACGATAATGTACCTTTAATGTTCTCCATTTTTTAATTTATAATATTTTTATCATCTCATAGATTTACAATTATTTATATTGATCTGCAAATGAGAACACATAGCATATATTCTCTGTTACAGGACAAATTCTACCATTTTTCACTGATTTGATGAGATTTCGCACCGCCATCATTTTCGAATAATTTAAGTGGAATTCTCAGTGGATGGAATTCCCCTTTATCAAGCGTGGGAGGAAATTAGTTTAAAATCAATGAATGCAACTAATCCACAAGCTTCTGGCTCAAATTCAAACTATCCGATTCTAATACGGGACGCTTGTAGAGCGGTGGTTATATTATTCAAAAATATTGGAAGTGAATTGAAGAGCATTTTAGAAAACTGGGTCTCGCAGTACATTGAATATGAAATATTTATCATAATATGTTAAGAGAACCTAAAATTACGTGATACTTTCAATGCCTTATGTAAAATAATTTCTACACAAAAAATAACAAAATTTGGAGCATGAATCGTAAATTATGCATTTTGAAATAATATTAAAATTCACCAAAAAGAATGATTTTGGTAATGCATTTATATAATGTGTGATAGATTTGCAGCTAGACGTATATTGACATTTATTGATGAGATAGGAAATGCCATTTATTTCTTTAAAGTTTAATCATTATTAGAAAGCATTTTAAGCTAACGCGTATCAAAAATTAAGATCAAGTAACGTAGTTTGGTATACGAAATGCTCATTTTGATTTCAGGATTATGTTTAAATTTTCATATATTTAACTGTAGAATTTTACTGAAAATTAATTCTTAGTCACATTTTTCTTTAGAGATTGTGTTTCTAAATTATATATTTATGCTGTAAAATTGATTAATATTATTTCCTCAATCTCACAAGTGACAAATATTTTATATATTCCTGTAATATGTTAGATTATTTTATTGTAATCAAGTCACTTATTTATATTTTACAGTTTATCATAAAGTATCTTTTAAAAAATAATTTATAGAAAATTAAATAATTTTAAAATCCTTGAATTTTTTGAGCATATTTTTAAATTCAATTAAATTTAAGTAAAGCTTAATTAAATTACTATATGGTGTAAAATCTTAACCGTTTAAATATAAACTAATTTTAATTTTCTTAAAAATGAATAATTTATCTCCGAGAAATTTTATGATGGCAGAATATTAGAGATTTAAACATGTCAAAAGCAATGATAAGTTTCTTTTATGCTACTTCCTATAAGATAACTACTTAAGCATACGACTGGCTTTGTAACAAATAGGTGGGTTTGTAACAAATAGGTGTTTGAAAAGTGAATGCAGTATTTCAAGGATAATCTATTGTAAATTAATTTAAGTCTAGTGATATAAAATATTTGAAAGTCTAATAAAATATTTTTGACAATACTCTGAGACAAATTGTCTAATTAGTTTAATGCCTCCAACATTTTTTTAATTGTTAAACATATAAATTGCTTACTGCTTTAAGCAGGAAATAAATGAAAATTGATATTTTAATTTATATTTATTTAGCACTTTTATAATTTTATGAAAACAGATATTGATAATTGAGACAGTTATTTTAAATTGCTTTAATAGCAAGATAAAGCTTTCCTTAGAAGCATAGGTCAATAGATTTGCCTGAAAAAGCGATTTAAAAACTGGTTTCTGATAATACAATATTAGTTTAAGACAAAAATACAAAGCAAAGTAAATCAATGTTTTATAAATTATCTAAAATTTAAATTGAATAATTTTAGATTTAAAAATTATAGATTGGTATTAATATTCTTGTAAATTTATTTCGAAAAATGTTTCTGCTCCATTACTACTAAAGTTTAATATTTTTATTAAATTTTAATGTATAAAAATTTAAAAGTAGTAATTATTTATATAGTGATTTAAAAACAAAAACATGAATAACAACTTAGAAAACACAAATATAATATGTAACATCAAAAACATTAACCTTTAACATTTTTTGTTTAATATTTCATTTATAAGAAATTGTATATTAATTATATATTGTTTAAAGAAACAACTCTCATCAAAGCCACTATTTTGAAATATATCATTAAAATATGCAAACACGTATATAAACAATAATGAGTTATGAAAGCACTGAAAAGCTATGTCAGATCCAGGAGAAATGGAAGTTTTATTTCATATTATCTTCCGCACTAAATATCTTTTCAACTTTTTGTCTATTCTACAAAATGTTATCGATTTTCATATGCTTCCGTTTTTATTACAATCAAGTTGAATTTACTAAAAAGGAACTTTTTTTCTGAAAAACAGAATTGAACAGAATGATTTGTAATTCAATAACGTTAAACACTACAAATTTCTTGATCAAAATTGAAAGGGAATGTATAATGACGATATAAGCCCCATTAGCTAGTTTAGAAATTGATTTTTCGAACCTGATAACCAAAAACTTTTTACAAAATGCATTAACACCCGTCACATATAATTTTCAAACAAACTATTGAACATTAGTGCAAAGGAAAGCCACGAGGTCCACCATTTTTTTTCGTCAATATTTCTCTTGGATGCTGAGCAATCGAAAATTTTTGTGACTGAGTATGTTTGACTTTTTCGAATGAAAAGTAGTTGTGTGAAGGAAAACACATAGTGCTTTGGATTACCTTGTTGATCGCATATGCAGATTAAAAATATTTATCTCTATTATTTGCCTATAATGATCTGATAAAGACTCGTGATAGATAATAATCTATTAATCAGAATGATTCCGCTAATTGTTTTTGATCAACGAGGTGAAATACTGTCAGATTTTTTTTTCAATATTAAATGCGATAAATAATTTTTTATTTTTTTCCCTATCAAGAATTCATTAGTAAGTGGTAATTGAGTAACAATTAACTAACAAGATGAATTTTAAGAATATTGATGAATAGTAAAGAACAATGCTCATTGCATAACTTGAAAAATATTAAATTCTGAAATATGAATTGAAAATAAGTTAAATCCCACTATTTTAGAAATTTTATTTCATTTTTATGAGGTTATCTGGGAAATACGAGAAAACAAATCTCAACAATTATACATTAACATTTAATTTACTAATTATACAAAAATTATTATAAAAATGTTAATTTTTGTAATTTACTCTTACAATTTGAAAATATTCGCATTACTTTTTGTATTAGATAAAGTTTTTGTAACACACCTCTAACTGTTCTTTTCTGCCAACCAAAACCTTTAAATATGTATGTTTATTTCAAATGCGTTAAAATAAAAATGTTGATATGAGCTCACATCATAATTTCCTCGTCATGTTTTATTAGCAGAGAGAAGTTTGGCCTTTACAAAATATTAACTTGCATAAGTACTCTGAGAACGAGACCATCGACGTTGGAATTTTCTTGTTTTCAAAATATATTATAACCTCTTAAATTTTCTGCGAAATACTTTTCATAATAATAGCTTCTATTTACCATTATTTTATTGCAAATGGTTTTAGTTATCGACATATTACTTTTAAATTTATTAATGACACAAATATTTTTAAATTAAATTATTTTAAGCTTAAAATTAACACTTACAGTAAAGTTAATCTCTCTTATAAATGATGTGCTACAATTTTATATTGTTTGACGGCAAGATGAGTCCATTATAATTTATTCATATTGGAAAGAACATTAGATAAATTTTCTGCACAGAAAGTAACATTTAACTTAAATGATAAAAGGATTTTAAATTTTTTTAATAAACATTTAAATTAATTTCTTAATTTAAAAATTATGTATCTGATCACGATTTTGGTTAATTTATGATATAAATTTAAGAAAAGCTAATGAACGTCTAAAATATATAAAGTAAAGAGAAACTGGAAACATCAGAGTTTTTCTAAAATATTTGTTGAAACAAAGGAGATTTATCTAACTTTTCTGAATTATGAAAACGTGCAAAAATTTTAAGAAATACTTAATTATAGGTACAATTTATGAATGAAAACTCAACTTGAAGGATTTTTGTTCTAAGTAAAGAAGAACAAAGACGGAAAAAAAATGGTGCAACTTAACAACGATATGTCATTTGGTGCTATATATTTTCTTCTTTTTTCCTTATCTCTAAAATAGTTGAGGGCGAGAAATAAGAAAAAGACAATGAAGCAGAAGAGATCGAGAAGGTCGAATCATTGTTCCGAATAAAGTGGGCTTAAGAAGTGGCGATAGCTTCGTCAGCATTGTGAAAGACTTTTGCATTATGGATGAACTTATTTGATATCGCAGTCTATGAAGCATATGTAAATAAAATAATTTATAAAACATTTAAAACTCCTTGGCGTTATAGTATTATTATTTATGATATATAGAAGCATGAAACGTGTTTTTACGAAAACAACTCATTTATTTCTATACACTATAGAGTCTATCTGAAGGAGAGATATAAAATATTTTTATTTCAAAAATTCAAAAGCAAACAAAAGATCTCAAAATTATTTTTGATATCTTACAGATTTGATTTATAATCTCAGGTGGTAACGATGCATTTCTAATACTTGTATAAACATGCATTTGAAAATATTACTTTTTTGATTTAATAAACTTTTGATTCTGAGATAAATTTGCAAGGATTTTAGATATTTAAACATGATAAAATCAGTGAAATGTTTTAGGTATTATTATTGAAAATAATCGTAAAGCCAGTTTCTTTTATACGTTTTGTAAAATTTACCACGCAAAATGAATTTAAAATAGTTCCTTTCATTATTTTAAAAGTTTGAAATAAATATCTTAAGTAACATTGTATTAATTTGTTTAAGTAAAAATATATAATATTTCAAAATTTAACACATAGGAGATATATTTTTTAAACAGTAAAATGTATTTGATTATTCTAAAGCTTTTATACATTAAATAGAGCTTAGTAAATTTCAGATTGCCTTGGAAAATAAGATAAGAAAACCAAAATTTCTTTTTCCGTCACACAAATTTTGAATGAGATAACTTAAAAATAAATCAGAAACACGAGACATGTATTTCATTCTACATTAGTAAAAACTTAATTATATCAGAAAGAATACTCTACTCTGAATACTAGATAAGGTAGATGGAATTATAACTGCAAGATAGACTGTAAAAATGCCTATTATAGTAAGACACTCTAGAGAATAATCTTCTTATTCCAGAAAATAATTTTTGGTTTCAACTTCTATGGACTGAATATTCTAGACTCACTTCCTAAAATTATAATAAATTTTTAATAATATACTTTAGTCGACATATTTATTAATCAAAATTTCGAATAGCGCTTGCATTCTTTTCATGAGAGATATGAGTTATTAATTTAGAGTATATAAATCAAAAATCTCTAAATTAAATGAGAATGATACTTTTCCTTTTATATAGAAATATATATTGAACTGAGTATTTTACTGAAGAGAAATGTTGTAGTCGATAATGTGTCTCCTATATAAATTATTGTTCTTTATTCACAAATGCATTATCTAATGGAAATTCTTTAAACATAATTTGAACTGTCAGACATCCTTACATAAAGAAAGGTTTAATAAACTTCAAAGTAATAGTATTTCAATTTTACATCGGAATTTCTAAAACAACGATATAAAGTAGATATTACAACCTATATTTGAATTTAACTTCTTATGAATAAAATTTCTTCCATAATCCTATTATAATAAGACTTCATTTGTGTTGTGCATAGCGCAAAAGAAATTCGCATATTGTAATGACAAAAAAATGCCAAAATAGTAATGTAGCATATATTAGAAAATAATAAATTTATTGAAATTTGAAAAACTACTTTTTTATAAATTCAGAATCCAATAAAAAATGAAATATTGTATTTTTATAGAAGAATACAAAATTTAATTTATATGCTATAATTTATGATCAGTGAAAAAAAGAATCAAAAAAAGTTTCTTTTCATCACCATTCCAAAATCATTTCTGTATTAAAAAAAGATATAACTTTAGCAATCATATTAAAATTTACCTCAAAATATTAAGAACTGAATTCAATTAAAATATTTTATTTTTATTTCAAATTTTATTAGACGAGCAAAAGTATTCATTGAAAATATCGCCAAAAAAGCGCTAAAATAATCGCCTTCGAGAAATTAGCAAAACTATTTTATCTGGAATTTATATTAATATTTAAAGTACTAAGAAAAATTGAGGATTATTATGCTGCATTGGTAAATTCAATAATGTCTAGACATGCCACTAAAATTTGGCAGATCATTCCATAAACCAATGAAACTTGTTATTAAAAAATTAAGCAGAATTTTACTGATTTAATTTTCAAATGAAATGCAAAAAGAATTTTAAAAGCGTGAGAATCATTAAAACTAAAGTCTTAAGAAAACTTGAAAACTATTAAACTCCTTTGAAACTTGTCATCTTTAAAGCAGGCATTTTTAAAATCAAATAATAGTAAGGAATGTAGAAAATGACTCGTATATATAAAAATCAAAACTAATTTTGAAATATAGATATTGATTGAGAAAATGTTTTTACATAACTATAATGATTAATGTTAATATGTTGGATAAACATAAGATGATAAATATTAAAGTTTAGTTTTTTATACTTCAGATATGTGATTGCATGGAAAATCTTTTTTCTCATAGAAGAGAAAATTTATTTAAATTTTAATAACTGTTAACAGAATTTATCGAATTTAGTAAAAAATAAAAAATACTTTAATGATATTTCATTCATTTAATTTCAGATTCAAGAAAGTAAACTTTTTTTAAGAATTCCTCAAATTCATAATAAGTCAAAACGCAATTTAATTTTTCCATTTCTTATTTTTGAAGAACATACATTTACAAACATGCATTTACATCGCACACACATACACCCACATACTTTTCCATATTATATGTATGGTAAATTCATTTTTCATATATCTATCTATCTATTATAATTTTTGTAACACCATTTTAGAAAACATTTTTAATATTCAAGTATATTGGCAATTTCATACTTAGTCTTCTGTCGTTACCTAAGGTATGTTCTAGGCACTTTTCTGAATGAAGATATTTATTTACTATAATCAAGGAGCTAATATTTGCTGAGAATTTCAAGCAACTAAAAATTTAAAAGTTGTTTAAAAAATACATGAAAAAAGATTGAAAAAATTTCTGTGGTAAATAATAATAGTTTTCTCAACCGTGTTGCATAAATGGAGCAATCCTGACAACAGTTCGTAGGTTTGATTCCCACCTCAGTCCTTAGAAGTTATGTATCTAGATTAAACAGTAAGCTTAGATCTAATTAAATGTCGTCTGCAAAAAAATGTTAGTTATCGAATCCATACTAATCATTTTATTATAATACATGTAAGCAAAATAGTATTTTATAATAAACTTTTGGTTAATTACACCGTTAATGTGTGATTATTAAAATGAAATTATTTGAAGTTAAACTACTTACATGTTCGTATTATATATTATATTAAAATGTATTTCAATAGTAGTTTCTTACCAGAAATAGTGCATCATGAAACTTGAATCATACACAGTAAGTTTAATACTATAACTTGATGTACTATTATAAATGGCTATAACAATAAATATAGCTACTAAAATAACATACAATAAAATTTATAATAGATATTCTTCTATAATAACTATAACTTCACTTTTGCTTTAACATTTTACGAATTAAACAAAATGACATATTTTCGAAGCAAAAATATTGTGTAAGAAATGTATTGAATATTAGAAGGGCTTTCCAAAATAAAGGGCTTCATTTACAAACCTGACATTTGAGGCAATTTGTCCGTCAAGATGATGAATTCGTAACTCTTTTCTTAGTAGTGTTAAGGAATACAATCACAAATGTGTCAAGAATTCATTGCGTGATACAAGAGTTGGAGAGAAATTACAATAAATCATTCGTAATTCTTTTCAGAAATGTGCCTAATCAATCACCATTACATATCCAAAGAATGCTATTTCTCTTACCCGAAATAGTTTTTATCAAAATATTCCATGAACGGCACACTTTGATTTTCTGCAATGGTTACAGTCTTCTAACAGTCACGATGAAGTTTATATAATTTCCAATTGTAAAATGAGAAACATTTGAAACACCAAGAAAAGAAGTTCTGTGACTTAATCTGATAGTTAAAATAATGTGATGTACACACCACACACTGAATAACAAGATTTAATTATTAAAGTAATTAAATTATAAGAAATGTGTTTATATTATCACATTCTTGCATGTTAATATTTTGATTGAACCATGATAAGACATTTACTATTTAAGTATTTAAATAGAATTTAATTTTTGTAGAAAAAATTAATAATTTATCATGTACAGTACTCTTTCATATTAATTATTCGCATCCTTAATATTACTTATTCAAAACCTATTGAATTTGTGCTAATTTATTGAGTTGAATATATTCAACTTTCATTTGTTCATTAATGAAATTGCGTAGTGTAATAAAATTGTTTTAAATTAGAAGCTTTTCTTAACTGTGACCGCAATAAAAATTGTAGTTAATTATAAACTAACAAGCATTCCCCCCAAACACACATTTTAAGTAAACGCTGCAAGAAGGTTTAGATAGATTTTCTGAAATTACTCATAATGCTTGCTTTTAATATCTTTAAAGATATTTTTTACTGTAACAACTAAAATAATCGAGAATTAAAATTTTGCAAAAGTCAATAGCGAAAATTATTGGTATCATCCTGTGAAAGCATTAATCATCAGAAGAGAAAGAAATGTTTTAATTAGAACTGAAAGAATTCAAAAGGAATTTTAATGAACTTGCTGGATTTTCAAGTACATTAATGTACTTGCATAAAAAAAGCAGAGGATGTCTTTTATGGAGGAGAACCTAGATGTTGTAATTTCTAATAAGAATAAAAGCTAATGGACTTTATGCAAATTAGGTGCCTTTGATGATTAGGTATCTTCATTTATGAGTATATTTAAATAGTTTCTTAGGAAAATAGAATTAATGCTTTTAACATCGAGAAAAACATTGAATTCATAATAACCACATTCATCTCTTTTATTCCTTTTTAATTACTGCATCTAGAATTAACGAGAGATAGTTAAGGAAAATATTTTTATTTGTTGTATATTTAGAGCACATAATATTTTTGCAACTCATCTTACTTGCTTTCAAGACTTAGTTTTTAAATTGATATCAATGCAAATCATGTATAATTAGAATATATCCATTAGCTATTAATGAATGCTCGTTTAATTACTAACAACATAGCCGGGCTGTAGATTAGTAGTAACGCATGCAGAATGTTTTGATTCATTTTACTAACTTTGTCCAAATCTTTTTCTTTACTATCTGCCTCTATTAAAAGTTTTAAGCTTTTAGAAGGATAACTTAATTAGTATTGAACCATTTTCTTTCATTTTATCAGTAATTTTAATAATTAATAAAAGAAGATCTCTGTAGTCTAATCACAATGAGCAAATCAGTTCTAAGGTTTTTAAAATATGCGAATCAGGATGATTACAGTTACTGAAATGATTATTATCTTAATTAAAACTTTTAAAGAAATAATTGAAAAGTTTAGCAATTAACTTTCTCTGCTTCACCAATTCTCAAAATAATATTGTATTCATAAATTATTTAATAAATAAACATTTACCATATTTAATTTGGGAAAACTTTCGCTGTTTCTTTACACATACACACATATAGATTCATTTAATTTTTGAATTTTCAATGTAAGCAATGTCATGCGTTTACATTTTTGATCATCAATAAAATGATGTACGTTTGCACCAAAAATTAATGCAGCGTAAATAGTTATATGATTCAATTTCTTTTTACCGTCCAATTTTTCTTTTTAAACTCAAAGCTAGTACTATAACCTAAGAGAGATATATACCATTTCTCTTTCAAATAACTTAATTAACAAACTGAGAAGTCTTGTTTGTTCTGAAAATAATAAAATAGGAATAATTAGAGACTGTTGCTAAATTATATGTTTAAAATTTAGAATGCTCAACAATAAATAATTGCTCTCAAACTATACTTTCATGGACCGATTGCCTTTTAAGGATTCTTCAACAAAAAGATTAATTCTCCTTTTAGTTTTGAAGATAAACTGGATTGTTTGACAAGTGCATATGAAATTATTTTAATAATAGGCTTTTAATTATGAGTTTCAATATCTTAAGTGATTGGAATAATTCATTCACATCTTAAGGTTTTGTATGCAATTTATTGAAAAAAATTAGGATTATTTTAATCAATCTTTGTTTAGGCTTAAGGTATGTAGTTGATCTTGCAGAATAGCAATATCAATAGGTTGATTAGCAATAAATGTAATAAACATGCTGTAAGAAAATACTTTACACAGATAGTCTTAAAAAGCGTTTACAGTATTTCACAACGTATTATTTTGGAGTAAAATTGGACAAGAATTTCGGTCATGAGTAAAAAGCTATATAGCTAAAAATTTATTGAATATGGCTTTAATAAGTTAAGATTCTCAAACGATAATATAGTCACTGTAGATAGTGTTTTATAACTATTTCTGTCACCATTATGTTGGAAGAAAAATTTTTTGGATCAATATGCACAGTATACAGCTTTTGTATACTGAGAAATGAGTCACTGTATACAAAATATTTCAAAATGATTTAAACAAGGATTTAAATAACACCTAAATTTTTATTTTATTTGTGCAAAACTTCATACTTTATATAAATAATGCTCAAATTTTAAAAAAATCTATTAAATCATTTTTCATTTTCAATAAATTATTATTTTATACTTTTTGTTAATTTTAAATGATAATAGTATATTACAACATTTAAAATTTTAAATTCCTTTTGCAAATATTATGCAATTACTGGTCTACTTTTAATGTTAATTTCATATAATTCTTAATTTAATGCATTACATTATTAGGAAATAAAAGTATTAAAATTACTTTTTTCTTATTTTTGAAACGTTTTATATTTTGTTTGTACATGACATACATTTCTTCCCAATGTAATATTTTTATGAATGCAAAATTAAAAAAGAGTGAAAGACAGAAAAAAGGTTTTAATCTATATGAAAATTATAAAATTATTATTGAATAATTTGAAATTTTCTGGAGTAGTATTTTTACCTTTAAAAATAACATTAGCTACTTGAAGTTTTCATAATAATTACTAAAGTGGAAAATTTCTTACGTTTGTTCCATTACAAAAGTTATTTTGAAAATTCAATTAATATTGGTTACTTTATGTATTCTTCTATTAATAAATATTATATTATTGACTATTAGCAAATTTTGTAATTCATTGTATGTATCCATGAAACACATTTGGAACATTTTAAGAATATATTTTCCATGATTGTGGAATGTTATTTATTTTGTTGATCAATTAAACATTTATGGTAAATTATACAACAAAGAAATAGTAGCCATTTGAACTTCATGCTTTACGAAATATTCGAAGCACTAAGCAGGACTGTTTGTGGAATGTTGTTTCCGTAAGTGATTATAAAAAATTATATATTTTTTTCAAAGATTATTTATTTATTCGAAGCATATTCCAATTTCTTTAATACACAAAAATTTATGTCTTGAAATTTGAATGTAGCAATAAACCGATTATAAGAAAGCTACGCTAAAAAAATGAGGGAGACAAAAGCTCTCATGTAAAGAAAAAAATGTTATATTATGTGCATAAACGTAATATAAGTTTTAATAAGGTGATTTTTCTTATATTGTCTATATTAAACTGTAATGTTGTTAATTAAATAATTTAAAAACTGTCCTATTTGGAAAAAATTAACACAATCTAATTTTCAATTTTATTTCCTGATAATAATAATGAAATTTTATTAAAAAGGAAAATAGGTTTCTTAATACAAATATAATTTACAGATTTTTAATTAGAATTTTCTTAAAAAAGATTACTAAACGAGTTAAAATATGCTCTAGTAAAAAATAGAAAATATTTCTTAGGAATATTCTTTTATTCTATTGATACTAAAGCGGAATATTAAGAAGAATGTAATTATAAGCAATTAGACGCTTTTGTCAATTTACTAATTAAACGTTTAGAAAATACCTTTAATGAAATCGATATTTTTTTAACAGGAACAATTATTATAATCATTTATAATTATTTTTGTGGAAAAATATTGCATACTCATCGTATTCAGAATCTGCAATAACGCTTCATTATGCGACTTACTTCATTTAACCACTTAAAATAATAATTTATATCCAAGTGAAATATCACATATTATTTTTTTTATTATCTTTAAAAACAAACACTTTCTCATTAAATATGATTAATGTTGAAGTATTTTAAAAGAAAAAAAGACAACTCATGCCCGTAAGCGATTTATATTTTAAGTAGTATTAAAATGCTCTTTTTTATTTTAACTGATTTATTAAATAGCTATGCTGTAATTGCAATGGATAAGAATATTTAAAAAATAAAAAGTACGCAGGGAAATAAAATGCATTTATTTATATCTTTATGAATATAAGTAAGTAATTAACGATACATGTGCTGTGGACAAGCAGTAGGTTATCTAAGGAAATCAGTTATTTTCAAGGGACACAGTATTCAAATTAAAAAATTTCATTTCATCTGATATTTTAAATAATCCAGGCATAATGAATAATTATGGTTTTTAAAGAAACTTAAAAAATATGTAATATTTCGAATAAAAGATTAAAATTTCCTCTTTTATTGATAAGAGATAATTTTAAAATTTAATTTCGTGCTAAGCGACCAAGAGCTAACTCATTCAATTTTACATATCTCCCACTTACTTTCTCAAGTGTCAAACACTGAGAAAAATACTAAATGGAGTAACAGCGCCACCGTAACATCGTGACGTTTGTACATAACTTTATGTATTTATGATGTACGTTGACAAAATGTAATATTTTAAGCCAAGAAAACTCTTTGAAAAAATGTTAATATGGATTTTCTGAACAATAATTGTTTCATGATTAAAATGCAATATTCAATGTAAATTAATAATTTTTTATATTCTTAGAATGATAACTATCTAATAAGTAATCTACAGATTACATAATTTTTTCAGCCACACAATTTGTAGTTTTTTTTAAAAAAAAGTTAAAATTTAATAATATAGTCTTGTAAATGTTTCATATATTTTCAGGTTTCTTTTTTCTTCAGAAGACTTTTTTTCCATTATTTACTTGTTATTTACTTTTAATTGCATAACTAATGTTCACAAATAATACTTAGTCATAGATGTTTAATATTAAGGGGATACTTCAGCATAACTTCTTACATAATTTTGAAAGAAGAAATAAAGAAAAGTTGTAAAAACGTGGGCCGTGAAACAATTCAGCATATGACGATGAACATGAAAACCTTTACAGTGATTTGTTTGAAAATATTTGGCACAGCCGCTGTATAATCCAGGATTCCAAATTTTAAATTTTTTTGGCGATGAAGAAATGTTGCCAAGATTACGTATTGTGATGTGCTCGATGACATAAATACTAGGGTTGCGAAAACAGAAGTTACTGCATAATTTTTAAAAGTCTCCATCTCTATGACGTTATAAAAAAGGTTGACAGATACATAAGAAAATCCATCAAATAAATCGCCAAACTCAGAATTCACCATCCTGGATTATACGGCATCTGTGCCAAAATATTTAGTGATGTGTCATCATGAATACAATTTGAAATCCCTTCATCCATACGAAGCAAAAAATTTTAAATATTAATATTGTTGAAATTAAGAAACCTTAAAATCGTTTTCTTTTATTATTACAGATAAAGGGCACTTTTTTCTCATTGCATTTAAAAATAATAATATTGTTTTTACAGAAACCAATCATAAAAACAGATTGTTGGAGTTTGTTAAAAAACATGTTGGATTTTTAATGAAAAGTTTAGATCAGGGATCGATAATTATTTTTATTGGATTTTTATTATCTATTAATCAATATTTAAGGAAATATAAAAGCAGCCGTTAGACAGCACTTTTCATTAATCTAAAATAAAATGATTTTATGTGGACTTATCAACGTATTCTTATTATAAGTGAAGTTTCTTCTGAATATATGCAGTTATATATGATATATAGCTCTGGAATTAAAATTTTACAAAATTCAAATTGAAGAATAAATTTATTTAGTTGATACATACAAAACATATTTGATATGCATTATGAAGAACTTCGCATATATTCATTGACGCATATTAAATATGCTATGCTATATTCAGAGTGTTGTTGCAGCGCTTTTAAATCATAATCTTATAAAATATTAACTGGGAGGTGGCATTTCAATCTTCATAACTGAGGCATTCACAATTCAGTATAGGTATTTTGCATAATTCAGTATCATTCAAAATAAAAAAGATTAGCTTTTGAGTCAACTTTTAAACTACAGAACTATCGGAATTTTTACTTTAACAAGTGATGTTCAATATCTGCTCCATCCATTTGGCGCAAATGAAATTTTCTTGAGTTATTATTATTATCGGTTTTTGGATTATGTCGTAGGCATATCGACAAATTATGACTTATAACATACAAAACATGTAAATAAGTGAAAACAAAATAATAATTGAATATAAATTAAATTAAGATTACATAACCTTAAATCAATCTTTGTATTCTAAATTAGGCACAGATGTCGTATAATCCAGGATTCCTGATTTTGAATTTTTCTGGCGAGGAAGAAATGTTGCCAAGATTACGTATTGTGACTTGAGCCATGACATTAACACTAGGATTGCCAAAATAGAATTTTTTTGCATAATTTTTTATAAGTTATCAAATCTATGGCGTAATAAAAAACATGTTGCCAGATACAAAAGAAAATTTGTCAAAAAACCACCAAACTGAGAATTTGGCATCCGGGATTATACGACATCTATGCCATCGATAAAATTTTAGTTTTAATTTATGCAATTTAATTTCATATATTACTATAAATTCAAATTTAATTTTCTGAGAATGAAAGAATTGTCAAAAATTAATAGAAATGATTTTTAAAGTCATTCTTTTAGAAAAAGATTGAATATATCGAATTTAATTATAGTTGCATTAATTGAATGTAATAGTAGAAATTTTGAACAAGGCATTGCAAGCATACTGATTAAAATGTAACATGTTTATATTATCACTAATAATTCTCGTAAAATAGGAAGTAAATTTACAGTAAATTACAAATTAAAAATGAGATAAATATAAAATTTTCATATGTATGTATATTAAAAAATAAATGTATACATTAAGTATGTCATTTATTGTTAATAAACATTCTCTTTCACTCTTCATATATTAAAATATAATTTCTTCTACTTACTGTAACTTTTATGTAAAAAGAATTCATTTTTATTCCAAGGATACTAATGGATGTTAAGGAGAAAAACATTTCTTCAGCAGATTACGATATTCTGAATTTCTCAAGGGATTAAAAAAAACTATTTGCAAGCTTTCAGGAATATTATACAACTATCTAAAAACCCAATTTCTATGTTTGTTGCCTTTTTATATCTAAATATAACTTACAAGTATTTCTGATCATTAAAATTCTTTAGTCTAAATGGAATGTTGCTTTTCTTTAACTTAACTGAAACTCGTTTTTTTTTTCAACTGTAAAATTCCATTCATTTTTAAAAAATAAATACATATCTTTATACTCCAGACGGTGTACCAAATGATATTAGCTTATTTTGAAAGTACATTTCTTGCTAGGATCTTAACAGACTTTTTTCTACAATAACAGTTTTGAAAATATTCAACCTTAGAAAGTGCGCGGAGAATTAATATTATCATCGCATTATTCTACTATATTTCTAAATGATCTTCGGCCGAATAGAAGCATTATTCAACGAGATTAAAGAACATTCATATATTTGAATTTTTTTAAGAAACATGTTTTCTCTATTTTGATTTTTATTTCCCTTTGTTTTGAATCTCTATTCATTATTTTAGAGCTGTATACACGCAAAGTTTTAAGAAAATGTTACACATAGTTTATTATTATGCGTCATTTTGTATTTGAGATAAAACTATTTTATACAGTTTAAAATGGGAAATAAAAAGTCTCATTTTCTTAATTTAATGGTTTGTATACATTAAACGAGCCACATATTCAAGAAGAAATATGCTTCTTTTTTAAGATTAGCCCCAGTAAATTCTTGTATAAAGTAAGTATGAGAATTTTCTTTACCAAATTCTTTTTATTTACTTAATCTTGTTTAATTACATCTTAGCTAATTTTGCATTACACATATTCATTACCAATTAATCTCATTGTTTCTATAATCTTTAATTGATCTATATTCTTTAATTGATCTGGGTGATAATAGAAAAAAGAAATGGAAGAAGTCAGAAAAAGCATTTCACTGGAAATTAAAATGTAAGTGATAAGAAAATTAGATTCTGGTGAGCGTCAATCTCAAATTTGAGCTGCATTGAATTTGGCATCTTCAACAATTAGGACAATTCTTAAGAATAAAAAAAAATACTGTCATCGGCATCTGCAACTACGTCAAGCTCTGCAATTAGAATTACCCGTTCTAGAAATAACATTATAGAGGAAATGGAAAAAAAACTGTCTACATGGATTGAAGACGAATTTGAACGCAATCAATCTATCATAATGGAGAAAGCTAGAAGAATTTTTAATTACATTCAGGTTAATTCAAGTGACATAAGTGAAACTTTCATTGCTAGTCGGGGATGGTTTAATAGATTTAAACATCGAAATAATCTTCACAACATAAAGATTACAGGAGAAGCAGCAAGTGGTAATACGAAATTGGTGGCTGAATTCCCAGCGACTTTAAAAACGATAATTGAACAAGGAAACTAACTTCCAGAATTGGTTGCTAATGTTGATGAAACAGGCCTGTTTTGGAAAAGAATGCCAAAACGAACATTTCTATCCCGTGAAAAGAAACAAGCATCAGGATTTAAAGCTGCAAACGATCGCTTAACACTTCTACTGGGTTGTAACACAAGTGGAGATTTCAAATTAAACCACTACTAGTTTACCACTTCAAAAACCCAAGAGCGATGAAAGCCATATCTTAATCAACTTTATCTGTAATTTTGGAATCTAATAAAAAATGATGGATAACTATGGAAAATTTCCAGTATTGGTTCACTGTACATTTCTGCCCGTCTGTTACATGCTATTGCAAAATAAAAAAACTTGAACAAAGTCCACTACCCAACTCCAAGTCACCCAACAAATTTATCAGACTTAACAACACGCATTTCAGTCGAAGTGGTTTTCTGGCCGCCTAACACAACTGTTTTAATCCCACCAATGAACCAAGGCGTTATATCCAATTTTAAGGCTTATAACTTGCGGCGAACATTTAAGCAGATGTTTGAAAATAAAGACGGAGAATAGAAGCAATCAATAAGAGAATTTTGTAAAAAACTACAATATCATGAATGCTGTAGAAAACATAAACCTTTCTTGGAATAAGATGACAGAAAGATCTTTGAAAGGAGTATGGAAGTACATTTGGCCACATTTAAGTAAGAGCGAAGACATTGGACAATGTCGATATGGATGAAATAGTGAATGAAACAGTAGAAGTAGCGAAACAAACCGTTTTACATGAGATAAATGTGGAAGACGTCGAAGCAATAGTTCAAGAAACTGTAGCTAGTCTTTCTAATGATGAGTTCTAGGAATTAACTGAGTAAGAAGAAAACAAAAATATTGAAAACATTGATTTCGAAGAAGAGCCAAAATAATTTTCAAGGGCGTTTTTAAAAAGGAGTTTAACCAGTTTAATTAAAATAATGGACCGATTAGTTGAAAATGATCCAAAATTTGACAGGAGTTCAAAAGCAAGATGGGGTATTATAGATGCTTTATCCTCTTATCAACAACTTCTAACAGAATGCAAAAGAGAAATGCTAACTATGTTAGTTGCCCTCCTGACAAAAAGGCAGAAAATTGGAAACACAGAATAAACTGAATAATCTGACTGACTTACTATGTTACCTGTTTTTATAAGTATATTCGTTTACATTGTTTTTATTTTTGTACGAAATAAAAACAATGTAAACGAATCATACATACATATAAATATGTATGTATGTATACATGTATATATATATGTATGTATACTATATATATATATATATATATATATATATATATATATATATATCTGGGTGTGTGTATTTAAACATATGTTATTTATTCGTATTAAACTCAAATATCTTTTTATACTGTTTTCTTAAACAATACTTCACGATATGCAATATTTCATGAAAAATGAACAATAAGTTATTGAAATAAAAAATTCTTATTCACCATTCTTCGATTAAAAATTAATTTCATTTAAAGTATTTAATTTAATTTTGATGCAAGCATATTTATTTAAATTTTATTCAATAAAAATTTAACTATTTATTCATTGTATTCTCCTGGTTAATTTTTACTTAAAGTTGAAAATTTTATTTTCAAAATAAGCTAAAAGTGAAGTTAATTAAATGATATTATAAATACCATTCTAAATGAAATATAATATAATGGACATTTTTGGTTTGATTAAGCATTAAAACTGTCAAGAGTTTTAATATTTCATGAAACTAAAATATATGCCATCATTAAAAAAACAAACTGAAATTTGAATTAAAAGTATTTTAAAACTTTACGCTTTGTTTTATTAAGATATGATTGAAACGATCTCCACATAAGTCATCTCACTTACTTCAATTAATTTTGACAGTAAAAAAATACGCATTCACATGCAGATTCAATTATTAATTAAATATCTTACAACTCCTTAAAATCTGTTTGTGAAATAGAAATCCAGAGAAAATCGGAGAAAGCTTCTCAATCAAAAATAATCTGAAAGAAACATCACCTCTTACTAATTGAATTCTTGTTTCATTGTTTAACTTTTAATTAAAGTTTAAAATTCTAAAGTCGAGTCCATACTAAAATTAAAAATGTATTTTTCTGTGATAAGAAACATAGTAATAATTAAGCTGAAACATGTCAGGGCATTTCATTTATATATTTCAAAATTATCTTTATGAGTTTTGTATCATTTCGTATATTTAAATAAATATTTTGATAGTCTAAGAGTTTTTTATCTTTTAACTCGTATAGGTATCATAATGATAATGTTTGCTCTAGATATTTAAAGTTATTCGACACTTACTGTGTGTATATGCAACTGAAAATACAAAATTAAAGTTTCTTAGAAAATATTTTCTAAAACTGTCCTTAAAATCCAAAATTAAATTCGGTAGCATTAAGCGGATTACCGGCTGATTTTTTCCTCTGAAGTTGTTTATTTATAAGGATAAAACTTTAGAAATGAAAATTACATTCTTTAGCCTTTTGTAATTCAAAATAAGATTAATATTATTATTATTTGTCAGTTACACTCAAATTAGGAGTATTGTTTTATTGCATCTAGATTAAGATTTCCAAAAAGCGTGTTCACAATGAAAAACTTAATGAAGTATTTAAAAAAGCAGTTTTAGGAGTAATTTCCTTAATAAATTTCTTTTTTATTTATGAAACAAAAATGATAAATTAGTAATTTTTAAAGCAAATTTACAAAAAAGATATAGTTTAATAATTATAAATGAATGTGTTCAAAATTTACTTTTAGATTAGAAATTAAAAAGTAACAGTGAGAATGCTAGATTCTCTATATATTTATTGAAAACTTAAATAAAAGTATTGAATTAAAATATACTTGATTTATAATTACTTTATTTGTGTAAAACGTAAAACTTTAACTACATTTTAACATGTAAAAGATGTAAAATACGTATGATTTTCGTTTATTTTGAATTTATTTTAATTTTATTAAGTTTTATAAATAAAAAACTTTAGTGTTTAGTAAGAGATAAATTTAAGCACTCAATGCTAAATGGGAAAACTTTTATTTATTGATAATTGGTGTTTAATTTAAGAATTCTTTAAAACGGCAAACATATATTTTTTAAAATGGAAAATAATGCTTTTAAATAGCAATATAAAAAAATCCATTAAATAGAAATGTTAAATAACTATGTAAACTGCATTTAAAATTATAATAGGACCGTGGTAACCTAGTAATTAGGACATCGGCCTTCCGTCCGGAAGGCTGGGGTTCGATTCCCAATGCCGCCAAAGAGCCATCGAGTACATGCAATGTACGTGCTCGTTAAATCCGTTGAATTGAAAGTCCTGTGGTTGGTCGTTGAACAATTACCATGGGTGCAATGGTCTAGAGATAATTCCCCCTTCTTCAGATCAATGGCAAAATTGATCTGGTGGGGCCATCTATCGGAGGATTTAAAAGTAGCGAAGACGTACTTTCACCTTCTTTTGCTCTGATTAAACGTGAGACGCACCCTATTGACTTAAATTCGCATAGCCAAGGCACAGCGATCTTGGCTTGTCCAAGTGTCATTAGTAACAACAACAAAATAACTATAAATATAATATATTCATATTTAAAAATATATTTCATTATTATTAATTACATTTTCATCTTTCATTGAATGAGAATGGAAAGAATTTTATGATATGATTATTCATACATGTATGTGAAAGCATGCAAATACATTTCAATTACTTACATATGCAATAGGAGTTATGCATACAAATCCATAAAAAATAACATGACTTAGATACCAAAATTTGATTGATGAAATGTGAAATAAATATTAACTTTTAATTTTTCAAAATGTAACATCAAAGATAGGTGGAATATAAATTTATTTTAATGATGTTCTAAAATTAAAGGAATATTAATTTTAAAATATATTAAAATAAAATATTCTGTATTTAAAAATATATTTATTTTAAAAAATTATATTTTTACTAAAAATTATTCCCAAGATTCTTTAGTGTACTTTGATTACTTTGTAAATCATCCAACCAAACAAAAAGGCAAATTATAACCCATGAAAAGATAAATGTACTTATTGGTTTGGTTTGGTGTCTTGTCCACTTTTGAAGTCAAATTAAATCACTCCAAGTGCATACAGTTTTATTATTACAGAGATTTCCCTGAAAGGGAAATTCTTCAATAGCCACTAAATGGCTTATGATGGCTGTTCAGTTAAAAATATGTTCCGGGGTGAGTTCCTCCTCAGGGCAGTTCCTACATGATTTGTAAGATCTGTTGCCATCTGTATTTAGAGTCATTTCATAGAAGCGTTGTGTTATAAGTCTGGATATAATCCTGGTAATAACTGTCTGCTTTGATAACACATAAGTGATGTTCCGTTTTGATGAGTTTTCTGTCAGTTTGTATCTAGCGATTGCATTGGCGTCTCTTAAAGTTACGGCAATGGGAGTTTCCGAGTTAAGGTCTTCGCCTCTTTTGCAAGTCCATCTGCTTCCTAATTCTCTTCAATGCCAACATGTGCAGGCATTCACTGGAAATGTACATAGTATGAAATCTATTACAACCCAAGAAGTCAAATACAAGACTTCAATTTTTTATTCTATCAATATTTCAGATTCACGTCTCAATAGTTCTTGCAATTTAATGTACTCTGACAAGCAGTTGAAAGCTATTGATAAATATACAAATGTAGTGCAAGCATTGTTGCTCTTAACTGGATGAAAAGTAAAATTATATTTCATACAAATCTTAGTCAATAGTTTTAACACAATAGAATAAAATTTAAATTTAATTTCACTATTACTTTAAAATAATTGCATATTAAAGTCAATACTTGTTTTGCATCGTAATAATAAATAGCTATAAATGTTGCAGTTTTAATTTTTTGATTGTTTATTTTAATAAATTGAATATTGACATTTTTACAGCCAATCTTTTAAGAAATCAAATAAAAGAAGTATATGCAGCCTTTGAAAATTTATTACGATTTTTCAGCAACATGTAAGCAGAATAATATAGTGATTATGCAAAAATCAATTGTTCATTAATCTTCCGTATTTTGAAAGTATTTTAATATTTTTACAGAGTAAGATAATTTCCCTATAGAAAAATAAAGAGAGCAATTTATACTTAAATTTAAGTCTGGTCACAAGATAGTCTCTCTAACTTCTGATAGTCTCTCTAACTTCTGAATTTTACCTCTAAAGCTTTATGCGGATTGTCTGATAAGGGTTTTCTCCTTTTAATGTTTATAGCAATTTTTCTATATCTTGGCTTCTTTATTTATGTTCATAACTCTGTCAACACATGACAAAATGTTTTTTTTTAAATTTCTAATAACAAGGCAAATACAAGGAATGACACAAATAAAACACAGGAAAAATCACAAAACAGACATGAGCTGAAGATAGGACTGGTGAATAGAGTAAATAAGCGTAAACAAGATGACCCAAGTCATTGCCCCAAAAGTTCTCTGGCTTGCCAATAAAGCGGTGATTCAAAACTGTCATGCAGGGTACCGCAGTGAAGGAGGCGGGTTCTATTCATGAGCTCTGCCAAGTTGCAGAGTGGACAATTTGGGGGATTTAAGATGCCAAGACGGTGCAAGTTGTTCAGCCAGACACTGGTGACCCGTCAGAAATTGAAATTGTGCAACAAAATGTCGACGTGGACCATCAGGGAAATTGAGAAGGTCATCCTTCCACCGCTTGGCTTTTGTCTTTTCTTGTAGTTTAGAAGTTTGAATTATTTTAAAAACTTGTTTTAAGTGTAGCTTTATAGTGTGGTAGGAAATCTATGTGTGTCTTGGCTGGAGAAGTCCTGCACTCCTCTTTGCCAACAAGTACACCTGCTCATTTCCATAGATACCATGGTAACCACTGGAACATTGCACATTTCCTTCGTGTTGTGAAAATTCCCAAGAGCTCCTGGATATGGAGAATCTCACAAGATGGTACAACATGCCAAAATTAAGAAGGTAAAGATTTTTATTCATCACTGTGTACGTTATTAACATATTACATAACATTTTTCATTATTTACATTTACATGTAACTACATTACTTTTGCATGTAATTTCAATAGCATGTGTTTTTATTTTTCTTTCATTTCCATCATATTATAATCTTTCATTACTTTAATTAGAGTGCATAAGCGAAGATAACACTCTCATCACTTATATAAATTCAGTGTGCCATGGCTTTCAAATAATGAAAGGAATGTTGAGAATCAAATTTAGAACTAGTTTAGAGAGGGAGAGTAATTTTAAATCAAAGAGGTTAGTGATGACTTCTATTTATCTCTATATATCAAGCGATCCGATTTAAATCTGGAATGCCAGTTATGAAAGAATAATTTGTAAAATAGTAGAGAAATATTTATAAAAGCTATATGATCTCAAATGAGTAGAAAATTATAAAGAGTTGCCTGCAAGAAACATTTATTGAGCTATTATGAAAAAGAAATTTTGTAATAGAGTATACATTGTATTTGTGAACAGTTTTTAATGTGTGTGCAAAGGTTAATAAATTGTAAAAGTAATTAGTTATATTCCAGGCAACATATTACTGTATCCCATGAATTTAACTTCTTTTTAAATTAATTTCTTAAAAAAAGATAAACAATAATTTTTTATAATATTCATAATTTCTTATTAGATTATGATCTTAATGAGAGACATGCCTCTTCTATTATGTTTTTCCTTTAGCTCAGAATGGTCCAAAAGTTGTACTTGAGCCAAATATAATGGTCTCTATAATTACAAGTGTTTCTTCAGAAAATTTTGAAGGAGTTCTCATTCAGAATTTACGGAAGAAAATTAACTGAAGAATTGTCTAGGGTCAGGGGCAATGCGGATTTTTAAACAAGCGTTTTGTGAATTTTATTTTGCGATAGAATTTATATGATTCATTTGTTCTCTTATTACATTGCTTAGAATTTTTATATTTTAAAAAAAATTATTTTATTTACTATAATACTATGCAAATGACCTAAAAAGTCAAGAATATGATAGTTGGTGTGAATGTAATGAACAGTTGGATAAAAGAGCTATTTTCAGTAAATTCATAAAGAGAACTGTTTTGAATTTTTTGTTGAAGTGCTGTTTCACGTGACAGAAAAAATGTTTTTAATAAATACTATAAAAATGTATTAAGTGTTAAGTATATGAAACAGAATGTACAGAAAAAACAAATAATTAAATACTGAAGATATAGTAGAGTTGATAAAAGAAGCCTGTTTCAATTGAGGAGAATTTGTGATATTTTGTCCCCAAATACGGTATATTGTTGAAAAATGTATTAAGTGAAAAGTATATGAAACATATGTACCAAAATAATCCTGAGACGTAAAGGGAAACAGCCTCGAATGATTCTTAGTGATTGGAGCATCTTGTGGAACGTCATCAATGACAATTAGAGTGAATAGCTTTGTAACATTGCTCGAAAAAAGGTATTATCATCGTAAGTTAAAACATAGCATTAAAATATGATGTGCTCCAAAATTTTAAACATACAATATTATACATGACTTATTTTAAAGTGTGTGATTGAAATTAGATCCAGAACATTAAACAAACAAGAATTTAAAGAATATTTCGAATTGTAATATTTGAAATATGGGGATTTTATTCTTTTCTGGGAAATGCGATGACTTTTATGACAGCAAATTTGGAGTATATTTCTGAAATTGAAAAATATTGTTTCTAAATAATCAGAATAGGAAATTAACTGATGAAAAACACGGATAATTTAATAGCAATTGTTCACTTCTTTTTAGCACATTTGTTTGACATTACAAACCATCTCAATGATTTGAATTCCAGCTAAACGTTTTGGAAAGAATTATTTCTTAGCTCAGTAAATTGTCTCAGTTGATTTAAAATGCAATTAAAACTGGCCCTGTCACAGAAAATGAAATCTGTTCTGATAGTAAATGTGAGGATAATTATTACACTTCATTTAAATAAATTGAAAAATACCAAAATATTGAAAGAAACATTCAAAAGTTTTTTTTTATTTTTCAAAAGAAGAAAACTGTGCATTTTAATCTTTATAAACCCATTTTCATTTAATGAACATGACATTATGCAGATGCTTAGTAACATACAACTAGAACTGATTGTATTAAAAAGGAATTTAAATATTAATTTTTTTTGTTGAAATGAAAATTTATTTAAATCTTTGTTTGTTTTCTAAATCCAAATGCTTCTGACTTAATTACTTTTTGGTATACATAGCCATGTGAATATTTTACCAGAAATAAGAAAATTTGCAGGAAGTTATTTAAGTCATTCTGAATTATCATGCGCAGATACGAATAATCATTTAGGCAAAGAAATTAATTAAAAGTAAATCAAAATCCCTAAGAAGGGATTCAAATTTGAAGAATTTTTTACTATTTCTGATTAACAAGCGTAACATCAATCGTTAAAAGATCAGCGAAAGTCAATATGCTCAAAAGTTTTCTAAAATGATATAAGTTATGTTTATCTGAGTATGAAATTTTGTTTTACATAGAATTATCAAACCATTTGAAATAGTTAATTATGACCCTAAACATATTTCACCAAAAAAACTGTTAATATAAACTTGGATAAGGATTTATTTTAATCATCAGATAAGGTAAATTTAAGTTTCTAATTAATCTCACTGCAAATGTCAGCATTTATAGTAAAGTATTATTTTCAACAATTGAAATATTCTGTCATCTAAAGCATTATCGTGAAGTAATTACACTCGTGAAAAAGATCGTTACTGACAGGTGCCTTTCTCTTTTCTCTTATAAGGGCGCGAAGCATATTCTCAATCCCATCTCCATTTACCAATTTTAACCATGATTGTAGACGACATTAGAAATGATCAAATTACTTTGAGGTATCTGAATACATCGTCCAAAAAGATTAGCCGCCCTTACATTGATATTTTACTCTTGCCATTTTTAGGTTTATCTTGTAGTAAATTGGAAAATATCATTAGTGTAAGAAATTTTAATATACCAAATTATTATTTAGTATATTTTCAAGTACCAAATATGCAGAATACCCATTCGGTATGTTACTGAATTGAATGAAGAAGTATTGCAAGTACACTGATGGTCACCAAAAAATGCAACACAATGAAAGAAACAGGAAAATAACATGAAATTTAGAATATGCATTAACAGAGGTGAGATATACAAATGATTAGAATTTCAGCACAGATGCACATCACGTGTGCCTATGACGCCAATTAAAATGCTATTTAAGACTTGAAAATTTCGACGATTTCCAGTTAGGCAATTGTGTTTTTTTGTATTTTCTTTTTTCAAAAAAATGATCAATTATGCCTTGTAGAAAACAGCGATCATTTTTTTAAATCAAATATTCGAGTTCGACAGAGGAAGGATAGTGACCTACCGAGATTGTGGATTATCTTCAAGGAAATTGGTAGTCATGTTGGACGAAACCAAACAACTCTAATGCTGATATGTGATCGTTGGATACAGGAAGGTACGACGGACCGATCTATTACGATTACGATTCTGACAAGAGTTTTAAAATACAATGTATTATTTTAAAACTCTTGTCAGAATCGTAAATCTCAAAACAAATTTAAGTTTTTACTTCAAACTGATAGGAAAATTTTGTGTTTAGATGATTTATACTATTTCTTCGCACGATGAAGCAAATTTTTTTAAAATTTTAATTTTAGATAATTTACCATCATTATTAGTTTACTCGGCTGTTAATTTAAATCATTTTCAGCTTAATGTTTTCACTTATTTATAAATTCTTTTCATCATTTAAAAATGGTTTGATTCAATTTCATTCTCTAACACTATTTTTCTACTAGAATAAATGAAAAGATAATCGTTTAATTCCTATTTCAGTAGCTGTGTTATGATTTATATTGTTATAACATTTATAGGATAAATATTTCGCATTTGTATTTGTGTTATACATTCTCATTTTAAGAACAAAATAACAATCGTATTTCGATGTTGCAGTCTTAATTAAAACAGAGTATTCATCTAGATTTAATGAAATAATTGTAATTATGTATATTGAAATAGTTTTTTTTGTTTATGGTTTTCAATAAGCAATGTTTGTGAGGGAAATGGGAGAATTGGAATTCACTCTTGATTTAATTACATAAAAGTGAATACATTTTTTAAATTAAAACATGACTGTGAATAAAATTTAGGTTAATAATGCATTTTATTAACACAATATTTATTTTATTTAATGGCGGGCACGCACAAGGGTGACTGAACCCTATGCCACAACAAGGCCAGAAATTGCTACTCATTTATCGTTACCCAGCGAGCGCCTGTGAACCAAGTCACGGAGGCGAGTAGCGTTACCCGTGCCATACCACCACAAAGCCGTTTATAGGGCGAGCCACATTTATACAACAACACAGAAGAAGGGACAGAGAGAACAGAAACATCCATACCCGAACTGGGATTCGAACCCGGGACCCACAGCTCAGGAGTCAGGAACGCTAACCCCTCAGCCAATCGGTCGGCAGAATTGCAATCAAAGTAAAATTAATGATAAAGTACTCCAAATCCCCAGAGTAAACTCCAAGTCAGCAAATATAATGAAATTATTCAAAGTTAATTGAAAACTTGTTACAATATATTGTATTGTGGAAGACAATTTCTTAACCAGACTATTTTCAAAACAAGCATCAAAACCCACAGTAATTTTTCAGATCTTCCGTGGGAAATAACTGTCCCAAATTATTTTATGAACATGACAGTTTAAAACTCAGATAAAAAGGAAAATTTTACTCCATCGCAAAATATCCAACTCTCTACTTCTTCATCTACATTTCAATACTTTCAATTAATTTCTCATTAGCGACGTAATTCATTCGCCTTCGTTTCCCAATTATCACCGTCACCCGGAATCATTGGGGAAGCAGTTTCTTTCTCCTGACTGGCAAAATTATCCAGAGAGACCTGCCCTCCTCCCCATGGTTCCCTTCCCGAATGAGGTTTCCGCTGGTAGGTCCCTTGTTCGGAAATGAAAGGGAACGGCTAACGACGATCCCAACCTCGCTGATTGATCGTTGTCGCTGTTTCCGCACCATCCCTCCGATTGCTGATAATCGATCTCGAGAAATGGGGTAGGGATCTGCCCGAAACAAATGAATCCAATAAATGCCTTTCGATTTTCTTCCCCATCGTGCAATCCTATTCAAAATCTGGAACATGTTTTCGACAGGGAAGCTAATGGAATGGTGGCAAAATAATGGGAAGGGAACCGGAATTGAACTAATAGAAGTCAGAAAAAAAAAAAGGATAGGAAATTGCGTATAATAAACAGTTCCGAAAGAGTCGCATCTCTTTGATTCATTAGTATTATTTTCTTTGTAAATGCATTTATTGTCTGTTTTTTTTTTAACATTTTGCTCTTCAATTAAATGTATATCGTAGTATTTCTGGCAGAATGCTAAGAAACATCGTGGTATAAAAAATAATACTTTTAATCAAAACCACCAAATTCATTCTATAAAAGCTCTAGATTAATAGAGTTGAGATAATTTGATGGGAAAATGTTTTTGTTTCGATCCGGAAAATAGCTGTTCGACATCTCTCTCATCAACCAAAAAACCATTATGCCCAAAAAGCCTTCCTACATTAAATAACTGGAGTTTAATGTTACTCCATTAATTTAGGAGCAGAGTAGAAGCTCAGGTGTGGATCCCGTCACATTATTACGGTTCATAATTTCGAGATAATTTGTTGTTTGTAGTGGTTTCATTTAGCAGATATGTACATGCAATTATATTGCAGCTATCAAGTCTGATAATTAAATTATTGAATATACTTTTCTTTTTTTAAAATTGACATTATTTTTGTACCCTTCTGATCATTTTTAAACAATGGATTTTATTAGTCATTAACATGTCGCTAATGAGAAATTTATTAGTCATTAACATTTTAAACAATGGAATTAGAAGTCATTATAAAATTTATCCCTAGATTATAATTGCTTACAGTATCAGTTTTTACATGATGTTGTGGTGTTAGTATGATATTCTCTCACCCCTAAGTGATTTTTCGTCAAATCTAGAATCCAATATTGTTGTTTTGATTATAGTGTTGCCAAATTGAGTTTTTGCTACTATTTTTGCCATATTTGATTTTCATCATATTTGCGTCGTATATATATATATAAATATATATATATATATATATATATATATATATATATATATATATATATATATATATATATATATATATATATATATATATATATATATATATATATATATATATATATATATATATATATATATATATATATATATATATATATATATATATGGTTCTTTTCAGTGACAACAGCATTTGAAGTTTTCGTTTTACTTTCCATTCGAACATTTTGTTCTACGTTTGCTGTTGTGTTTCGTAGTCGTCTGCATTCAAACATCGTAAACTGTTCTTTTTTCAATTTATTTATTTATTATTTACATTTTTTTATTTTTTTTATTTATTATATAACTTTCTTGTATGTATATATATATATATATATATATATATATATATATATTATATATATATATATATATTATATATATATTTTCAACATCGTAAACTGTTATTTTTTCCAATTTCTTTTTGTTTATTTATTATATTTTTCCACAATATCATCGAGCATATTTGACCTGTCAGCATGACGTCATATCAAGTAAGTCCATTATTGTTATTTACTTATCTCTTTTACCGGTTGTTTTGAAAAGAAGGCAAACCCAATAAAAAAGTTTTTATTTATTTTCCAGTAATACTCTCTCTCTTTTAATATTTTTATACTGTTATATGATTTAAATTTTTATAAAATGCTTATTTTTTTGAATTTTAGGAACAGTCCAGCTTTAAAAAGCACGCGCTTAACTTGGTGACGAAAAAAGTCGCAGTGCTCATCAATAGCGGGGATATCAAATTAATTTCATTGTTGTTGTATGTCAATTAATATACAAACTTAGCAAAAAACTAAAATATTAGATTTAATTTCATGCAAATTCTTTAAAAAAGATATTGATAGCGTTAAATGCACAACATTATTCTATAACTACCATTAAAATACCTTTGAAATGCTCGAATTTAATAATTAAAAAAAATCAGATTACCTTTGATTTATGAAATATATATTTTTCAACCCCTCTAGAGCTTTCAGAAAATAATCTGAAAAATTTCCTTAAAATGAATATAATATTGGTCACAAATTTTGAAAATGTACTAATTATTTTCTTTTTTTTTATTTTTATAATAACGATTAAATTAATAGGAACCTATTTGTTAAAAAAAATTGGTATTTAACACCATGCATTGAATAATCTAAAGGCTGTTGAGAGACTTTATAAAATCTTTCGCTATTATTTTCTTCAGGAAAGACTTTTTATAGATTATGACTCGTATTCAGAAATTGCAAAAGAAAAAAAAGTTGTTAAACTCTTAACCATTATTCCCGATGGATTTATATGAAGAAAGCAGAAACGTAATGACTATTTTTCATTGAAAATTGGTTGCTTAGTAACTTCCATTCTGAAGAGTTGAACCCTTTGATCCCAGGATTTTGTTGCCACAAAGACATAATTTTACAACTAAATCAGGTTTGTTTCTAAAAATAGCTTAAGCATTTGTTCATAAACTGCTTTTAACCTTCAAGAAAGACCTTGAGAAATATTCAGAAATTTTCACGTTACTTCAGGAAGAAAACCTAGAAGATTCAAATGCACCCTATTTGACAGGTTTGCAAGCAAAAGGAAACCATTTATTTTCCATATTTCAATAGTTACTTGGATCGAACCCATGATCTTACACTAAATAAACTATCTAAATAGAAGTTTGTAGTAATTTTTTGAATTTTTGATTATTCTAGAAATTAAAATAAATATGTGTAGAATTATTTTCATGCATAATTTCCATTATGAGTGATTTCTATCATCACAAGCATTTCCAGTAATTGTTACAAACTAATTCAAGAAAAAATGTATTCACGAATTAAGATAAATTCCGCAAAATGTTAAAAAATTCTTTAATTTTTAACCAAATAATGAAAATAATTTTTCTTTTTGTACATTAATGTTCTACGAATTTTAATTACTTTTAAGATTGCGCACGTAACATAGGTAGAAAAGAGAAATCACAGTTATTTAAATTTTAGTATCCTGAAAGAAAATTATTAATAATAACGGAACCAAAATATTCATTTAGTTCAAATATTTAAATTTTCAATCAATAGATGTCACCACTGCAACTGTAGCAAATTAAAATTTTGATTTCAATCGAAACTGATATTTCTTAACGATACATTTATTGTTACAGGCAACATCTTAATCTGCTGTTTTGCAGATTCAATTCAAACTGACTGAAATGTTGCAATGACAAAATTTTTTTAAAATTAATATCAGAAATGCTGAAATCTGAGCTAAGGTTTTAATTTTTTTATGGTAATTCTCATTAATGATTACCAAGGGAAAAACTACATTTTACTTGCATCATATATGTATACTTTTATTCGTAGATATTTTAGATTAACATTATATTTAAACTAGAAAAACCCAAAACCATCCACTGTTAATAATTTTTATAAACATATTTAATAATTTTCCATTAGAGATCAATTTCAAATAGCAAAATATATTTTCATAAGCGGTATAAAATCTTTCATATATCACACAGTTCGTTTCAATGATATTTAGCACTTAATTAAAAAAATTAGTACTACCAGCAAATTATCGAACATTGGATATCACTAATTATTGCACTTTACAAAATTATAACAGATTTAACATAACAAAATGATTTATTATGAGGAATGAGCTCTTAGAAACATCATTTACGAAGTTTCATTTATAATTGAAGCTATTCTTTTAAATGGTTATAATATGAAAACTTCTGGATTAATATTGTCAAACATGGTAAGAGTTTACAGAAGTCATGGAATTTTGCCTTCCAAAATGTGTTGCGAGCAGAGAGTTACTACAGCGTGGAAAAGTGTTATACAATTCAAGGCATAGAAGTTTTATGGAAGTATTTCTACTTGTAAACTACAAAGTTTTTAGATTTGGCTTCCAGTGGACTAGTGACAGGACAGTTCATTTCTAAATGGATGGTTTTAAATTCAATTCAAGAAGATGTAAGCAACGAGAGTGGCGTTTCTCAATTCACTTCCGTTAGAAAATGTTAGCACTATCAATAAAAACTCTTTTTTAAAGGCAATGCATTCCAAAAGTTAAAGTGCTTGAGGACAACTTCAGACAGCAACTTAAAAAAATTTTCACAATAATTGTTCACTACATTGTGTCAGAGACCTGCAACTTTAATAAGAATCTTTACTATACAAGACATGAGTAATGATACAATACAATAAGAATCTTTACTATACAAGACATGAGTAATGATACAATACAATAAGAATCTTTACTATACAAGACATGAGTAATGATACAATAGCATAAGAATCTTTACTATAAAAGACATGAGTAATGATACAATAGCATAAGAATCTTTACTATACAAGACATGAGTAATAATACAATACAATAAGAATCTTTACTATACAAGACATGAGTAATGATACAATACAATACCACTGGCGAGACTTAATTTACTATTAAATAAGATTGCTGCTAACTATAGGCTATGTTTTGTTTAATATAATTTCAAGAGAAATAGTATGATACACCTGTAATTTGTTTTGCATTGTCAAATGGACACATGGTGGCTGCTAAACTCTTTATCAATATCAATGATTAAGTGACGTTTCAGTGTCTTTTTTTATGAAACAAGTGAAACTATCTTGAACTTCAACAATGTAGATATTCTTCTACAATTCAATGATTCTCCAATGTACTAATTTTTAATAACCGAACCAAAACTTCATATACTGTCTTGTTTATATAAACTTTTCATATATTACCTTGAACTTAAATAATATAGCTTTTCTTCTACAATTCAATGATTCTCGAATAAACTCACTTCTAATAACCGAGCCAAAACTTCATATACTGTCTTGTTCATATAAAAACTTTTCATGTAATACCTTGAACTTAAATAATGTAGCTTTTCTTCTGCAATTCAATGATTCTCCAATATACTCATTTCTAATGATCAAGCCAAAACTTCATATACTGTCTTGTTCATATAAAAACTTTTCATATATTACCTTGAACTTAAATAACATAGCTTTTCTTCTACAAGTCAATGATTCTCCAATATACTCATTTCTATAAATCGAGCCAAAACATCATATACAATAAAGTATGAATGCATTTTCTAATATAAGATGCAGCTTAAACCTTTCTTCATTCGATTTCACATTTTTTGATATTTGGATCTTTATTTCAATGAAGGTTTATTAATGAGAATAAACTTCATAAGATTTGAAAAATCTTTTTATTTTTAAGTGAGCGGAAGGAAACACCAGTGTTGAATTGAAGCGTTGTCAAATAGATGGAAAATAGCCCTATTTTATAATGGAATTTACTGCAATAAATGGATGATTGCTGTGCCCTTTGTTGTTGCAATGTTACACATTTATTGCAAGTCAAAATGCGTAAATTATTTTGATTCAATTTGTGTATATACCTATTGTTAAAAAAACAGCTATTATTGATTTCTTTGCATTTTTTATTTTTATACGGTTTTTATACTTCATCTGAGAAATAATATTTATCGTTCATCTATGTCGGTGGTGAGCTAACTTTTTTCGACAGTGACTCTTTTTGCAGAGACAAAATTTTTGGCGATCCCTAGAGATAAATGTTCACAAATACAATGTATATTTCGCGCATTTCTTTCGTTTCATGGAATAAAAATATCATCATATTTGACTCATATTAATTTGATTTATAATTTTAAGGAAATACTTTTTGTATAACACAAAAATCAGTAAATTGCCCTTTAATGAGATGTATGTGGCTGCAAGTTTCTAATTATCTCATCGATGTTTGTATGTATTTTGCTAATTGCATTTCGCATGTCATCTTCAGGGTATAAACGCGAGTGGTATTTAGTTTTTATTGAAACTAGTTTGCTAAATCCAGTTTCACATAAATACGTTGATGCAAATTGTATTAACATTCTTGCATAAAACGGGATATTGTTTTTCCACGGATAGCCAAAAGTTTCGCTGAGTCTTAGATTGATTTTGAACAGTATAATCACTAATTAGATCTATCAATCGCTCTTTCTCACTAATTTGAAGAGTTGAACTGCATATGTCAAAGGAAAATGGATCACGAATCCAACCAAGATCGTTTTCAGGAAAATCTTCGAATCTTCTCGAAAAATTTTCCTTTAACTTTTCAATGTGATTGGAAATGATGTTTTTAAATGTAAATATATCAATACTATTTTCCCTGATAAAGTTGTTAAAGCAAAGGAACATGTTGGTGTTGTTTTTATTCAATTCCTATTGGCAGAGAATAAGCTTATTCTTAAAAGCTTGAATTTTACTGGCTGAAGTTATAATAGTAAATTTAATGTAAAATTTCCTTCTAATAGGTAGTAAATATTTTATTAGATCTCTATCAAAACAATTTTAGTATCATTTATTCCATAAATAGGTTATCACATTTCACTAAAAATTTGTTTCATGCAGAATAATCTTTATTAATGAGAATGTACAATTCTGAGATTCAATATGTAGATACAGAGTATGCAATCAGTAAAGATTTCCTTGGAGAGGAACAGAATATTTTAAGTTAATTGATAATGACTTTAAAATTATATGCATTATATTACAAGAACGTCGAAATTTATTTTAAAATTTGAATGTTCTGGATTAGGAAGATAATTAAGCTACATAGAATATAAAAATAAAATAACACGGGGGAATGGTTAGTTACGACATGGTTTCTTAGGAAATCTTATTATAAAACGAGCGTAATTATTACAACTTTATTGAGGAAACTATTAAGATTGCAAATTTATCTTATGTTTCGAGCTCAGAATTATCGAATTATTTTTATAATTCATTTTACAGAAGAATATTCTAATTTAATGATATTTCAAAATTACTTTTAAAAATGAAAAACGTAAAAACAAGGAATGAATAAAACTATAGTCATATTTTTTACAAGAAAGAATAAAACCTTTTTCATAATTTTTAAAAGCAGAAGGTTTACAGAAAGTAATCTTTATAAAACTTATATAGTTCTGTTTACTAGATAATATATATTTTTCAGGATAACTCTTCTGTAAGTTTAAAAGGATTTTGTTGGCAGAGTATTGTGGATTTGCATTACTGAATAATGTTGACAACTCATAAAGAAGGGAAATCTAAAATTTATGCTGTTGTTGTCGTCGTGTGCCAGCCAGCTAGGCTGGCAATATAGGGTGCGCTGCTCCACTTTTTCAACTGAACCATATTTTAGTATGGAGTCCGACTTTTTCAGTACACACATGATATAAATACCCGCTTATAGGGTAGGCAACCATTCACTCCACATTCATACAAGGAAAGGACAAAGACAGGATAGATAGAGAGAGAAAAAGTAAATCCATGCCCGAACCGGGATTCGAACCCAGGACCTCCCTATCAGTAGTCAGGGACTCTGACCACTAGACATGGCGGGTGGCTATAAAATTTATGAAGTAGAGTTATAATATATATGTGTTGAAGAGTAATATAAAAAAACTAGTGATTTAATACACCTTTTCATTATATATTTCATTTGTTAATGCACACAATATTGATGTTTATATGATAAATATAATAGCATTTTTGAAATAAATTTTTCCAATGAAACTTAATGCATAATTGAGAATACATTTGTAATTATTAAAATTCCTGTATTTTGGCGGGAATTTATTATAAGATATATTTTATATGTATCATACTGGAACTGTTGAACATGTTATAATCAGAGAATACAAAATCGAGATTTAAATATTAAAAACAGCATAAAATTTATTAACTTTTAAATTTAAGTTTTTAATGCTAATATTTGAGCTAAGCCATTAATTTGCCTAAGATCTGTAGTATGAAGTTAATTTTAAAATAATGCAATCATTCACATTCTAATAGTCAAACATTCAAATATCACAGCATGATTTTAAATTTTGTTTAATCTGTGCATATAACAGAAAAAAACAATTTCACATGCAGTTAAGATTCATTAAAAAATTATATGTAATTAAATGATATATCTCTTACAATAAATTTTGAAATTTTGAGACTATATGTTTAATTTATTGTCCAGATATTTCTCTTTAAAAAATAAACGTAGAATATGTGTGTAATTTTTTTATTTATAAATTAAATAATAATATATAATAATAACTTGAAACGTGATTAAAGTAGAAAAACTAATTTCATATAAATAAAATTTGCTTGTGCTTAAGATTATTTTTCAATGTCAATTTAATATTTATTATATAAACTTTTTTATTTCATTCGCAAACGATATTATCAAATGGAGATTTACTCATTCATTTGTTTTCTCTCCTTCCAAATTTTTTTCATGGTCTTAATTATATGGAATATTTATAAATTTGTTTTAGAAACCATTTATTTTATACACATATAAATTAGTTTGTTTTATTCTTTTAATCACCATGTTCTGTAATAATGAATAACTAGTTCCTGAAATTATCCATTATGTGTTAAATAGCTAATAATTTAAGTTTTGCTATGAAAAATTAATTTACATTAAATGGAGTCATTTTTTTTATAAATTTGATATTTGGAATCTTTCTGTACACTTTCTTTATTTCACAATAATAATAATGATTTTCTTTCAAATGTTTCATCTGATTATGCAGTAAAATAATAAAGAAAGGATTTGATGGCTTTCCTAAACATTGTAATCTGTGAATGAAAAGTAATTTGAGATAATGGGTATTTTTTATTTGCAGATAACTTTTCATTTACTTTTAGGATAATGATATTTTTAACTTTCCCTCTCTAATATTTTTCTCAGTTAGGTTGCGGAAAAGTGAGAACTGTTTCTGATGAAGGAATGGTATAATAGGAAATTTTAAAACTGAGAAGTATGTGTTTTTAATGAGCATCAATGATCAAAATCAGTCTTTAATTGTTTTTAACACTGAAATTAACCAAATATTTCAAATAATTTCTTATTTATCATTCACAATAATTTTCTTCGTATAAGCTGCAATAATAATATGTTTTTGAAGTCATTTTCTTTCCAGAATAAATTGATTATATATAGCAGTAATTCCTTTTGATATTGCATATTTCTCTACGGCACTACTTTTATTATTTTGCCTTAAAAGAATTTCATTTGATTATTTACATTAAACTGTTGGGAGTAATCAATATTCAACACTAGAAGTTTCTTTTAAAAATCTTATGTTGTTGTCGTGTGGCAGCTGCTAGCAATATGGGGTGCGCTTCTCCACTTTTCCAACTGAACCCTATTTTGGTGTGGAGTCCGACTTCAACAGTACACACAAGCCATAGGGACCCGTTTATAGGGTAGGCATAACCATTCACAACCCATTCATACAAGGAAAGGACAAAGACAGGATAGATAGAGAAAGAAAAAAAGTACATCCCTGCCCGAACCGGGTTTCGAACCCAGGACCTCCCTATCCGCAATCAGACACGCTGACCACTAGACAAGTTGGGCGGCTAAAAATTTTATAAAAGATGATTATGAAAAATCTAAAAATTCTTAAACAAAATATAAAAAAATTAAAAATTAATTTCAATAAACTTAGCAAATAAAAAATGTCTTCAATTACCAATCACTGATTCTTAAGCTATTCTCTGTAACTCCTAATTTTGATTCCGAATTTTGTTTCTGATTCGAAAACTTATAATTCCCTTTCCTGCAATATTGATAATTGCATTTAAATATGAGAATGTGTAAGTATCAAAAGAGAATGATTTGTGTAAAATGCATAAGCTATTAAACTTGAAATTTTTACTTTAAAAGCATCTCTTCTTTGATGCAGTTAACACATTACGCTTCTAATGCCTCTTTAATTCTAAAAAAAATTGTTCAAAGAATTTCATTTTGATTGTGATTGTCTCCGGAAATTTCGGTTCACATATTTTAAAATCTTCTATTTTTTATTACTTCCTTCCTAGTTACTATAAAGCAATAAATCCTTCGTATTTTTCTGATCAATCCTTTCTTTTTGATAAATAAAATATGGTAATCAGCTAACTTTTTAAATTAGCGAAGATTTGTTGAATATACTTGAATTTATATTTGGCATTAATTTTCTTAAAGAATGACTGTTGTTAAATGTTGTTAATGTGTGAAAAACACACACTACTTTCGTGATTGTATTGATTATATTTCTGGTATTTTGTGTGATTGTATTGATTATATTGTATTGTTGACATTTCTATTGTAAATGTAGATATTTTAAAGACATTTTAAAACTTTATTTTTATAACGTTTTTAATTCTATTTACATTATCTGAATATTTTTATTAATGTATCATTATTTAAAAAGAAATCATAAAGTAATTAAAATAAAATGTAATCATAATATTAATATTATGTTAAGTTTTAGTGTAACTATAATATAACACTTAAAATTTGTAAAGTTTTTCGTGAATTTTCTGAATTAAATAAAAATTGTTTAAAATAATTATGTAAAAATATATTTTACAGAACAGTTATTCTATCAAAACGTTTTCATCAAATTTGTAATAAGTATGTGACAAGTTTTAATATAGAATTAAGAAAACATATTTCAGTTGAGAATCGATAATGTATTATTGTCGTAATAGTAGAGAATTTTTTTACTTTGAGTATCATGAACAGAAAATCAGTAGAACTTGGACTTAAAATTCTATAAAAAGAATTCATGATATTTCATATTTCATGCAAATCAAATGTTTAAAAATATGAAATATGAAAAATATGAATATGAATATTTTCTATCATTCAATTGTTCTTGAATATTTACATTTTTTATAATGTAAAGCCTGAAATTTCCACCGAATTTCTGTTCAAAGGGAAATATGTAATAATTCAGGGAAAATATTGATTTGGCTTGCAAAGACATCATATGGTTAATACAATTTTGTCATATTTTACTAAAAATTATAAATTCACCTAATGAAAGTAACGATTTTGCTGATCAGTGGGACATTCAAGTCTCACAAACGTAAATCCTTATTTAATCCAAGATTTGATTCAATTTAGCATTTATTGAGGTTATCAACTTTCAGACAAATGACATTAAGTTATTTTCTCTACAAAAATATTATGTTCTTTCTCTAAAAATTTAAAACTTTAACTTAAAATGAAGAAGTAGAAAAAAATGAACAAATTCAGTAAAATAAATCATAGTTTACAAATTAATCTATTGTCCAAAGAATTTCTATTATTATTAGTTTTGTTATTAAAAGTGCCCTCATAACTATTAAACGGATAAATGCTAATTATATGCATTGAAATTAGTTTAAATATTAATATGTGGAAGCAAATAGGATGAAACGCTGATATTTGGAAGCATAAAATGCACAAAATTATTTTCTATAGTTATCAGCCATTGTTTCAATATATTTAAATTAAAAAAATGAAAGACGTACCAACTACTTATTAATATTTTTCTTTAGGATGAAAGCTATAATTAGTTTCATGTTCCGAAAGTACTTTTGAATTATGTTTATGAACGAGTATACTGAGTCATTGAAAACACTAATTTGAAATAACACTATTAGATTTTATTTATATTACTGACTATATAAACTATATATTTTCTTTATGAAAGACATCCTCTGATTTTTTTAATTATGCTAATATTCTAATATATTAGAAATTTAGGAAATTCATTAGAATTCCCTTCGAAATTTTTTATTTCTAATTAAATTTTTTTCTATCGTAATATTAAATCTACATAAAACTTCGTCTTTGAAGTTTCTGTTTTCAATTATCTTTGAATTATTAATATTAAAAATATTTTCAAAAAATGTAAAAATTGTTTAGGTCTAATCTTGTAAGTTGAAATCAAAATGCATATAAATATTAGATCAGTATTATTAATTTCTATAGACTATAAAATATGAGTTTTTGCTAGTTGTTGAATATTTATAAATCAGACGAGATAATAATGTAAAACGTATTTTTATAAAATTTTTCTAAAAGCAGATGAGAATAATAATTATGAGTTGTTTTTGTAAAAAATTCTGAATTGGATTGCAGCACAAGCTCAAGATTCAAGATTGGTTCGAGATTTCATAATAATAATATTCTAGTGTTTAACATATATGTGTTTTCTGCAGCTGATATGTGTATTAGTATAACAGGTTTGTGATATCAAACTTATTTTCATTTAGAATTTCTGTTTTATTCAATGATTTTTGTACGTACAGCAATAAAAGTAAACAGTTTAATATAAACTAAATGAAGATATTTTTATTATATATTTCTTTATTTTCCTTTAATTTACCAAATGCTACTTAGTTTTCCATGTATGAAATGATTTGCTAATTTTTAAAAAATATACATTAAGGTTTTAATTTCTCTTGATGTTTAAACAGTGAAATAATCTTGATTTCGGTTGTACTAATAATATATTAGTAAAGTACCAAAAAGGTACTGAACGTGTTTAAGTCTGTAAGTTTTAAACTCTTTTTTAAATAACGGCGGGTAGTGGGTGGCTAACACTTCTCCACAACAATGCCGAAAATTGGTACTCATTTGTCGTTACCCAATGAACCAAGTCACGGAGGCGAGTAGCATTACCCAATCCATATCACCACAAACCCTTTTATAGGGTGAGCCACTTTCATACACCATATCAGAAGAAAGGACAGACAGACACAGAGAGAAAGCAACATCCATTCCCGAACCGGGACCTACAGCCCAGAAGTCAGGAACGCTAACCACTCAGCCATCGGTCGGCTGTAAAGTATAACAGATTACAGTCTGTTAACTGAATCAGCAGACTGTAATCTGTTATACTTTAAATATTCTACAGTTTATCACCTACAGCAAATGTTAAATGTTCAATAGGATACCATTCATGCATATGCAATCTTAACTATCTGCGTGTAGACAATGTAGTCCTTTGGTATTGCGAAAAATGCAATGTTACATTAAAGGATCCAGTTAAAGCATGAGAGAGTTACTAGTACTAATTGAAAATCTCTCTCTATCCCAGTTATTTGCTCTTTTTATACTCTTCTACTAAAACTTAATAATATTGCTTGCATATTTGTGTTATAAACTATTTATATCGTCTGCTATGACCATCATAAAGATAATTAATTTGTATCTTTACCAAGGTTACTTGGAGTGTTATGATAATCTATCTTCACAATTTTATAGCAATATTTAACTCATGTCATCTCCCATAGTGAAAATTTTGTAAATGTTTTGTTGTTGATGTTATGTTTCTGTCAAATTATTAATTTCACATATTAGAGACCTTTTGAAATTCAATTTTGTTATCAAATTTCGTGACAATTCTGTCACACCAGATGTATTACGTGATGGAGCTATACCTGATAACCTAAGGTACAGACCAGGTGTTCCATTGCGTATGTCTATGTCTATGTAAATTTTAAACTGCAAATAATTGATAATGAATAAGTAGCTTATAATGTGAATACTTGTAATTTTTAATATATGCAAATATCTGATAATAATTAAATATTCAGACAGTGAAAATCGATATAAATTATTCCATTTCACCACTGAAAATTTGCCGCCCACCCTGTCTAGTGGTCAGAGTCCCTGACTCCGGATAGGTAGGTCATGGGTACGAATCCCGATTCGGACATGGATTTAATTTTTCTCTCTCTATCTATCCTGTTTTTGTCCTTTCCTTGTATGAATGAGGTGTGAATGGTTGCCTACCTTATAAACAGGTCCCTATGGCATGTGTGTACTGAAGAAGTCGGACTCCACACCAAATATAGGGTTCAGTTGAAAAAGTGGAGCAGAGCACCCCGTATTGCCAGCCTAGCTGGCACACGACAACAACAACTGAAATTTTTTTCCAAAGTTGAATAAAAAACGGCTACACTAAAAACAAAAGAGAACGGCTGCTCTAGCTACCTTAAAAAACTAGCTTTATTTCTAAACTTTATAGAGATTGCAATTAATTTAAACCTCTTAATCTTGCAAATGTCAAAATAAACTCATCGTAATATTCCCTATACCATGATGTAGTCAATCCTCTAGGGAACTCTTCTCGCTTAAAGAACAGAAACCCGATTCTTTTTCTCTTTTTAAAATTGTCATTTATGAATAATTGATGAAAATATAGGAACAATATTTATAGATATCGAGAGAAAAATATTTAAAAATTCCTTTTTTTTCTGTATTCCCTTGTTGTTATGTTTGCCACCAAGAAATATATTGCCTAGTACCTGAAGGCCAACTTATTGATTTTCAGTATTCGCCTCTTAAATTACTTTTAGTGAGGAATATTCAGGGCTTGAAAGCGATAGACATGCATGCAGAAGTGCGTCATCAGCGCCTGGTATCGAACTCGTAACTTTTTGCTTCGAAGAGTGTAGTAGACCAGCTAGGCCTCGGGGAGTTTATAGTACAACATTTAAAATATAGCTTTTAGTATTTCTTGAAAGTCATTGTTCCTCCACGGGTAGAAAATTCATTGGAACAAGAAAGAAAATAATGTGGACTTCAATTTTTAATAAATTCATAAGCAGGAATTTTCAAGCTTTCAATACCTCATTCAATTTTTTAAACTGATCCATACATAAGATCTCATTTTATGGTGAAAAACAGAATTTTGAACAAAGCTGATTAATCAGTTCACACAAATCACAAAATATCTCTGTAAGCTATGTGTAATTTTTACACTAAAAGCCGTGACATGGCAAAGCGCGAATAAATTAAACACATTTTGTTATTTCGTTTATTAATTATTTTTCATAATTCTGAAATAATTTGTTACTAGATATTTAAAAAAAACCCACATGATTTACTTTATTGATATAATAAGTTTTTCTCATTTTGCAATTCTGAATGATTTTATAATTGTTGTATCGTGACTGTTTTAAGACCATGGTAATAAATCAGTGCACACCCAATTCTAAGAAAATTTCGATGAGGAATCCCAAGATGAAGAACATTCTTTAACTGTAATGGTGATTGATTAGGATTGATTAAGAAGAATTACGTAATTCATTGTAACAATTCTGCAAAACTTTTCTATCACGCGATGAATTCTTGACACGCTTCTCATAATATTCTTAGGAATTTCTTAGAAATTAGCTGCAAGTTCATCACTTTGACTGAAAAGCACTTCTAACGTCAGACTTATAAATGCGTTTAGTTTGTTAGAATGTAATTCCTATGTTCTATAAAATACAATTCTCTTTAATTCTGTAAGCAAAAACACCCGATCGTTTTAGATAATAAATATTTGTAATTCAATTTATAATTCTTCAGAAAAATAGAAAAAAAAATTTACATTTTTATTTATTTTAAATGCATGGATTACTTAAACAATTTTGTTCTTGTAATTTTGAAATTAGAAAAATAAAATTTTTTAAATATATGTCATAATATGTTTTAAATATTTCTTCTGAATTTGAAAAATTCACTGGCGGTAGTTGATATTGAAATTTATTTTCTTTCCTTTAGGAATACGGAGAAATCTTTACTACTGAGAGAGAGAGAGAGAGAGGGAGAGAGAGAGAGAGAGGGAGAGAGAGAGAGAGAGAGAGAGAGAGAGAGAGAGAGAGGGAGAGAGAGAGGGAGAGAGAGGGAGAGAGAGGGAGAGTTAATCTTTGAAATTCATCAAGTAATTTATACTACGATATTGAAAAGCTTCTTGTTGAGAAGTGTGAAATAATTTTCTCACTGTGATATTAATGTTTCAAAAAAAGTTATACTCTTAAATATGAGCCACTATTTTGAATTATTTTTTGTAAGAATTCCTCCTTTGAAATAATTAGTTTCAAAAGAGTAATATAATTCTTAAATTTTCATGAATTTTAGCTTTAGAGTGTTATATACTTTTTCAAATTGTGTGTACATTTTTTCATTTTATGGGAAAATTCAATACCTTACTCATAATTGTTTTAATTTTTAATGAAAAATTTATTAATTCTTATGTTACATCACGGTTAGAAATATTTTTTGTAAAAAATTTAGATACTAATGAATTCATTTCATCAAATGTAAAACATTTTTAGTTTTTGCTAAAAAGGTTAAATGTTTAAAAAATATTTCGGAAATTTCATTTGGTGAATTTTTCAAAGGAAATAATTTTCTGTTAAAGTTTGATTCCGTGTTTCCAATTTACTTTTGTAAATTTTAATGAAATTAAACAGACATATTTTCATGTACAATTGAATTCAAAATAACAGTAAAAAGAAGTTTTTTGTTTTTTTTCTTGATATTATTTAAAAATTATGGTACACTACTGGCCATTAAAATTGCTACACCAGGAAAGCGGCACACCATACACGTGAAATTTGCATGACAGGTAGAATTTGATGTGATATGTAAATGATTAAATTTTCAGCAAATTCATACAAAGCAGGCGACAGTAGTGACATCTACAATGTGTATAAAACCAGAGATTTGACAGCAGTTTTCTCATACTCAATTTCCATTTCAACGTTGTTTTCGGCAAAGAAAGTTGTTGTAATGCCTCGCGTAAGAAGAAATGCCTATCAGCACGTGTCTGACTTTAATCGAGGAAGGATTATAGCCTACAGGGATTGCGGTTTATCGTACCGCAATATTGCTGCTCGCGTCGGTCGAGAACCCATGACCGTTAGCAGAATATGGAATCGATGGGTTCAGAATAATCATACGGAACGTCATGCAGGATCTCAGCGACCCCCATCACTAACAGCAGAGAAGACAGACATCTTATCCGCATGGTCACAAGGGATCGTACAGCCACGTCAAGAACCCTGATTTGAGAAATGGAGTCATTTACAAGGCAAAAAGTTTCTGCTCGAACAGTTCGAAGACGTTTGCAGCAGCATTGATTGTTTGCACGGCGACCATGGCTTCGGCTACCATTGACGCTGCGTCACAGACAGGAGCGCCTTCAATGGTGTGATCAGCGACGAACCTGGACGCAAGAATGGCATCACGTCACCTTTACAGATGAATCTCGGTTCTGTATACAGGACCATGATGGCCGCATCCATGTTTGGAAGCATCGTGGAGAGCTGCATGGACTGAGATCCCCGTACATGCCATACAATCTCTGTTTGACTCCATGCCTAGGCGGATAAATGCTGTTATTGCAGCCAGAGGTGGCTGCTCTGGGAACTGATTTCTCAAGATCTATACATCTTAATTTCCTGTAAATCTAATCACTTGTTCTTTCCACTATAATGTATGTGTCCAATAAATATCGTTCTGTTATTTGCATTCCTTCTTGGTGTAGCAATTTTAATGGCCAGTAGTGTAGATCAGATTAATTTTCTAGTCTCAGTTTGTATAAGAGTAGTTTTATTGTAAGACTGCAATAATTTATCTTTCAGTAGATATAATTTTTAAATATAATTTTTAACCATAAAGTAGTTGTTTCTTTCCTTCCAGCTGAGATCACGATTACGTCACTTTCATTTCTCATTGGTTTAAAATATTCATGACGTCAGATAATGTTTCATCTACGTAATATCGTATTGAGACGGTATTTCAGATCCGACTTGTCGACTAATTTGCTGTCTGCAAAGTGAAGTTCACCATTGAATATTTAAGTATCGTAAGTGATCAGAAAAAATCCATTCTTGATTTTTAACAATAGTAAAGAAGTATTTTTAATTATAATTTTTTCTGCTAATAAAAGTTTTCAAAATCATGAAAATTACCCATTGTTTTAAATATAATTAGTTTTCAAATTTTCAAATCTTTAGCGATATTGCTTCTAACATTAAACACGTTGAAAATAGAACAAAAGAAAAAGCAAAATGAAAAAGCGGAAACAAACATCCAATTTATAATTACTTTAAATGGGTAATGACAATTTAAATTTTCAATTTTAGACTAATTTTAGGAAATTAGTAGATATGAGACTATATATTTTGATTTTTTACATGTAATCGCATAATTTGCCACTTTGATGAGTATTAGTTTAATGAATCCATATGAGTTTTTTATTTATATTAAAACTGAATGGTGCAGTTAATTAAGAAACTATTCTAAATATATTGTTAAAAATAAAATTTTCTTAGAAAAGCATTAAATATTGTATTCTTATTAAACGTAACAGAGGCATTAACTGTAAAATGTACTTCTAAATCTATCTTATTAATTTGTTTTATTAATGTCTTAAAATTGTTTGAAAATTTCCTTAAATTTAAATGTTGTTTAAAGAATTTTCTATTTATATTGATTTAAATTTTGAAATTTATTATTTTGAAGAATGCAATATTTTAATATTTTTTTCAACGACAAAATTTTCAAAGTTCGTATACAACGAGAACAACACAAACGATAAGACTTCTTGTTAGCATAAGATTCCCATATACATGTGTAGATAAGCTTCTTCTACTTTTCTGCAAAAATGGTTTGCATGAAATTGGAGCTTCTTATCTATATCTTCTTAATTTCTTTTCTTCGACTTTCTTATTTCCGAAATTTTAGTGTAATGTTAAAATAATACGGTTAAAGATTTCATTAAATTTTGATTAGTAAAGAAAAATCTATAAAATCAAAATTTGTTTAGCAAATTTTTACACGGCAAAAAAAGCAATAAAAACATAAATAGTGACAGATAAATGAATTAAAATGTCTCTTTGCAACAATTATCACATTTCAGTCTCTAATTTAATGAAGATGACTAAAATATTATCATCTATTTAGAAATTAGAAATGTAACATTTTTAGAACTTAAATAACTGATCTGTCTTCATTAAGAAATATATAAATATTTCTTCCAAATTCTGACAAATAAATATATCGATTAAATTTTATTTTTTAGAAGGAATTGTTGTAAACTATAAGTGAGCCAAGAGAAATTAAATAATAAGGCGTGATCGAAAAAAGTAGGAAGATTGGAGCTTTTCTCAAGGGAATGTTACTTAAACTTACACTTTTCATCATATCAGAATAATTCTGTGAATTAGAACAGAACTACATTTTCTGATATAATTAAAGTTTTCCCAAGAGTAGAATAAAATATAAATAATAGTAATTCTTGCTTTCTTTCTCTTTTCTTGAAATATCCTATTTAAGTAATGAATGAGGAAAAGAAAAACCTTTATCTCTCTTATTCATGAAGATCATATAACTATATTTTACATGGATTAATTAAAGTTTGTAACAAAATAAAATTATACATTTTACATGAGTAAAAAATTTAAATACATTTGCAGTTTCCTCTTTTTTTAAGCATTTACTATTTACATATTTCATCTGGTATGTATCAAATTCTAAAATTAAATGTTTTTTCATGAATCAAGTCATGGTAAATTTACCTAAATTTCATATCGAAATTTAAAGTTGTCAGGAAAATTTGAAATTTTTCATTTGACATTGATTTCATATTTTAAAACTTTTTAATATTTGGTCAGAAATTTCTTAAAAGAATTTTAGTTTCCCTAAAACAACTGGAATATTATTCATCGAGAAGAATAGTAAGCACCTCTATTCTAAGGATTGTTATTGAGGGGAGCTTCTAATGTACAAAGTATTCCTTTTTATTTATGCATCAAGTAATACAATATCAAATAAGTTCATCCATAATGCAATAGTCACTTTCACAATGCTGACAATGCTTTTTCCACTTTCTAAGCCCACTTTATTCTGGACAATGATTCTCCATTCCAATTCTTTCAGTTTCATAGTTCTTTCCCATTCATTGAGCTTAAGTATTTTAGAGATAAAGGAAGATAAAGAAAATATATTGGATCAAATGGCGCATCACTGTTAAGTTGCACCATTTTTTTTTATTTTATTTTACTTATCTTAGGTCGTAAATCCTTCAAGAGAATTTTTATTTTCCTTAATCTTATCTGCGATAATGTTTCAGGAAATTTTTGAAAGGCCTTCTGATTCAGGAAAATTTGATAAGAAGATAAATTAATTTTATTTTGTAATCTTTTTTAGGCTTAAACATTAATGTTTTACGAAATATTTATTTGAAAAAAAAAATGTTAGTTATTTTTTGATCTTCACACGAAATTTTCCTGAAAAGGATACTTCTCATCAATCAAATTTAGATTTGAAATTTAGTCTATGTATTGTATTTAAGTAATACTTTACTTCTTGATTGCAAAGAATGATTCATAATGAAAAAAACATTTGTGGTAAAATAAACAAAATGCTACAATACTTTATTAATAGGAAAGATGAATTTGCTTATAATAGAGTAAATTTAAAAAGAACACCTAAATATGGAATTACTTGAATGAATTACTTGGTAAAATATGTTTGTAATGCTTCAAAGATAATGAGTTCTCCAGGACACTTAAATAACGCAAAATACATTGCGTCCAGTGGTCACATTTAGTATACACAAGTCAGGGATGGGCCAACTTTTTCCGTCACGGCCAAAACAAATTATAGGTTAGCGTGCCAAGATAATTTTCCAAAATTTTAAAAACAATATACAAGTTTTACAATTTAAATATGTTAATGAGATGAGTGAAATTGTGATTTCTCTTGTAAAAGTTCCTGATATTAATTTTCAAAGTGAGATGTACTGAATCTAAGGAACGAAGCTAAATGCTTATCTGTCAGTCAACTTCTAAAATTAATCTTTCTACGGTTCACAGTTAATTAATACTTGTTCACATATATGAGAGGAAACAAACATAGCGCTGATTTTCTGGGTTAGAGCTGGAGCTTAAAATGCGCATGCGAGGTCTAATTCACCTACATTGGATTCCCACATGTCTGCTTCATTAGAAAGAGATAGCGCTTGTTGCTACCAGTCTACAGCTATAACTAACAAAGAATTCCCCCTTTTAACACTTTAACGATTACATCTGTCTGTGTTTGCTATTTCCGCCGAATTATGATTCGTAGAACAAAAACAGAGAAAGTAATAAGATCACCATTTGAAAAATGAAATAAATAAAAATTTAATAATGTAGAAAAGGAGAGATGAATTTAAAATATATAAATCTCTTTTTTTAATTTCCCTCAGACCAACACATTAAAATTCTATCCTCGGGCCGCATAAAACCTTCCGGCGGGACGGAGTTGGACCGCGGACCGTAGTTTGTCCATTCCTGCATTAAGAAAAAACGCTAATTTAATTGTTTTCTCAACATATTTTAAATTATTCATTTTGCATCTAGTGGCTGAGTGGTTAGCGTTTCTGACTCCTGAGATGTGGGTTCCGGGTTCGAATCCCGGTTCGGGCATCGATGTTTCTTTCCTTGTCTGTTCTCTCTGTGTTTCTCTGTTCTTTCTTCTGTGATGATGTATGAATGTGGCCCGCCCTTTAAATGGGTGTGTGGTGGTATGACGCGGGTAACGCTACTCGCTGGGTAACGACAAATGAGTACCAGTCTCTGGCCTTGTTGTGGTGTAGGGTTCAACCCTCTAGTGCCCGCCATTGGACAAAAAAGATGCGGAACTTCAGCTGCCCCTAATCACCCGAAGCGAATCCTCACTTTACTTGAACACGAATACCGCGATTCTATCTCCATTTCTTCTCCCCTGGCAGAGAACGAAACCGAAAGGTCATAGTTACAATAAATTGTCTGGTCTTCGCAATGTTGACAAGTACAAATACGAAACATTTTTCTTGCATGAAATTTAAACCAAGACTAAATTAAGATAATGAAGTCCTTATCCATTGAGATTATTTATGTTAATATGTGTTCCTCATTATATGAAAAGATATTGAAATAATAAGCAGTTTCGGTAATACCAGAAGCACTAGTTGACGGAGTTTGAAATCTCAAGGTTGGACGATATCTTTTCAGCAGCAGCAACAGAATTTTAATTAAATACCATTATTATGGAATTCTCGTATCAGTTGTTATTGGTATCTCTTCATGCATGCATCCAGCACACACACACACACACACACACACACACACACACACACACACACACACACACACACACACACACACACACACACACACACACACACACACACACACACACACACACACACACCACACACACACACACACACACACACACACACACACACACACACACACACACACACACACACACAAGATAATTATTAATATTATATAAGATAATTGATGATTTCCAAAATAAAAATTTGAAGTAAAAGATCATACCTGATATTTCAGAAAAATAATGTAGAAAGATTGTTTGCATTGGAAATGGGCTTAGTGTTACAAACTATCCCTAAAAATAGGGAATAAAACTTAAATCTCAATTATGTTAGTATAAAACGTGGAAATATACAAATAAAACAAAAGAAATGTCATTTATTAAATGTTGGTACATTAGCGTTGATTTAAAGTAAGTTTTATATGGATATTTTTGATTAAAAGCAGTTATTTCATACTCTTTAGTTGTAAATATGCACAATCCATTATTTAACATTTTGCTTTCCTCATATACCTTTTAAATATTTGTTTACCTCTTTTTCTAAATAAATAGTTTCTACTTTTTTTTTGAATGACTTTAATTCAAAAATACTGATCTTGTAATGAATTCAGTTCAGAAATTGAATGCAGTTATTCAAGAACCATCTGCATCAATAATTATTTGATAAACATTTTATTTTTTAATTTTTTTAAAAAATTTATTTGTATTAAAAATATTATGCATTTCGTATTTTTGTAATATTTTTAATTTGAAATCTACAATTTTAAGTGCTTAAATAGGAATTGAAACTAAAAGGTATAATTAAGTATTGTATAATTAATTAAGTTTAATTAAGAAAGTCTTCATTGTGTGTGTTATGTTCAGAGGATAATTCTACTATATTCATTGATTTTTTTCAAACAATAATATTGGAAAATTAAATTGAACTGCCACCTGTTCGTTATTCGTTAGCACTCTAGGGAAATCTCTTCAAAAATTTATGGGTTTGGTTCCCATCTCAAGTATGGATGGTTGTAGTAATTTGGGATGTCTTTTTAACTGTTAAGTACGATCGAAAAATCACTACTATGGGGAAAATGTCAGTAGGGAAAAAATAAAAAACTAGTTTTTCAAAACTTTATAGGTGTAAGTAGAGAATTTTGAAGTCTTTTGCTTACTACTTGTTAATTTTTTACTTAGGTTGCTATAAGTGATTTTGTTACCATATTAAAAAAATAATTAAAGTTATAATGGAAGTATTTGAGAAGAGTTGCTTATTTAAAAAATAGATTCTTATCTTATTGAAAATATTAATATTGAGCTTTATAAGAAAGGGAATTAAAACTTATTAATTTCAGTCAGATAAACTTCAACATTAAAAAAATTCAGTATCGGATAAACTTCAACATTAAAAAATACATAAATTCTGAAAACATACATTTGTATGCTTTAATTTAACCTATTTGAAATTTCCAATAAAAGTTTTGGTGTTTGAATTAGGTAGAAACACCCATTTTGCTGTAATAGAAATGGAAAGTCAATAACGAAAAGCTTGTTGTGAGTAAAGATGTATACATAAATTATTAAGAAAGTTCAAAAGAAAACTTTAATAAATAAAAGAGACTAGGAAAATGAGTTTCAAGTAAAATTCACATAAACCTTTACCCTGCTAAGAAATGATATATGAAAGGAATGCAAAGTTAAGAGTTAAATATACATGTGAAAGTAGAATATAAATTGGATTGTGAGTGAAATGTTTCATAATTTATGACGAAGTAAAAAACTTTTAATGAAAGGGAATGAATTTATTTTGATCTTTGAAATAAAAATTAACGAAATGTAGAGATTTGTTGTCGAATAAACTTCAGTTCTAAAAGTATATATTTGCATCCAGAAGAATTTATTTATAAATTCTATCATTAATTTATTCTCTCTCTCGCTGTTCTTATGCTAAAGGCTAAAACATACTAAGAATTAATTCTCTAAGCATAAGATTTATTTTTGTTTTTGCTTAGTTTTATGATTTATTTTTAACTGTGTTGGTTTTGTTTGTATTCCTAAATGTATTTCATTTGTTAGTTTGACAGTCGCTTTTTTAAATCGTTTTATTTGATTTAACTTCTACACAGTTTAATAATATATCAATGTTGTTATTCTAGAAAGTAAGTAAAATAAGTATAGGAACAACTCCTTCCTTCTCAGTTTAAAGTGAAAATATTTATGTGATATTATCAAAACAATGTAATTATAAATGTTAATAAAAAATTGAATGCATTTTAATTATTTGCACTTAAAATGATCTTAAACATAAAGAGAACTTAAGTAAATGCTTAGCTTCGATATTGAAAAACTAATTTATGGTATGCTCAGAATTTATTGATTAAATGATTTTTGATATTTGATTGATATGCAATGTTATTCATATTTTTAATGACTCCTAAATTTAAAATGCTTTATTTAGAAAATTTGTAAGATATAAGAATTAGTTATAATAATTGATATAGTTTATGGAAACATTTTTGAGTAAAAATATTTTATTTCTTTATCGCTATACACATAATAAGTAATAACTTAGTAAAAAATTATAAAATAATTTATTACTTCAGATTAATATATTTAACACTTTGTGCAATGATAAAATTTCAATTATTCAGTATAATTAATGTTGGCATACTGGAAAATCAGGAATGATTAATGTGACAGAATTTATAAAATTGTTTAATATTTAAATTTTGGGCAAAGCCTTTCTGATTGAAATTTCACAATTTATAATTCATGTATTATCGATGTCAAAATGTGATAAATTGTTCATTAGTTAGTAATCTCTTTAGCATTTCCTTGAATTTCAAAATGAACGGTAAATTTATCCATTTCCAGTGAGATATTTCTGAAATATCTTTAGAATCATAAATCGATAACCATAGATGAGATAAAGAACCTTTACTTGATATCAATATTAAACTAAGTTTTTTTCATGTTTGCTTTGTATGGATTTTTTAATGTCATTTTATTTCATTATGAATACATATTTTTGTTGATTTAGAATAATAATTAAGTTAAATCATTTCATATTTTTGTATTACGATCTAGGAACGAATCTGAAATTTTAAATTGTACATTTTCCTTCTCAAAATACATATCATATTTATTGAGAGACAAAAAAATGTATGATGATTAGTAAATATCACATGACATAGTCATTATTAACATTACAGTTAATCGATTAATTATTACCTTAATCATGAGATCACGCGATTGAAAATGGTCTGTTACTGAGTTTTTCTCTAAGAATATTTCATGTAATTCTTAAAAAAAAATCTTGGATAAGTTTTACTATACGGTCACACTTAAAGCGTTTTTTGGCGCCAAATTTGGCGAAAATTTTTACTGGAAACCTGGCAAACTAGTATTTTGGCTACCTTATTTATCATTAATTTCTCATCAATATTTACCGATTTAAATTCATTATAAAATTTAATCAAAACTTTTTATGGATAATTTAAATATCAATTCTATTATTTTACCATTGATGTTTGAAATCTATAAATCTGCGTTTTTTGTTAATTTTGTAAAATTAGTTGAGCATATTGTTAGATACCAAATATTTATCAGTATTTCAGCTACTTCCCTCCCGCCGTTTTTCCCGATCGGAAATTCGACATACGGTCACCCTTGGCGAATTTTTAAAAATTTCGCCAAGGGTGACCGTACAGTAAATTTTTACTCAAATCTAAAAAGTTACAAAATCTAGGTATATTTTCTTAATATTTTTGCTATGATTTGAGATTTCTAACGGTTAAAACGAGAAATCTTTCTTGTCTTCTCTATTTTATTGAAAATGTATCCTTTTATATTGACTGATTTTTCCGTCTGACAACAATGCACGACTGCCTTAATGCACATCTCGTCAATCTCAAGATTGCCAGTAGCCTTGCCTGCCACCCTCTGCAGTGGCCATCAGCCGATGACTACAGACCACCTCCGCTATGTCCCGCTTTGAAGAAAAATTGCATCTACTCCCGGTATTGGGAGAGAACTTCTTTTTGGCCATAACTCTGTACATATTTTCTGTCTTTTTGTTTATTCTTTATTTTGTATTTTTCTCTGTACCCACTTTCCTGGCGATAGAACTGTGTTCGCTTTCGCCTGCTGCATTTGAAATAAAAAAAAATTGACTAACTATAGTATACGAACTTATTTTAATATGACTTATCTTATAAGCCAACCTCAAAATATCTAAAGGAAGTTTTCTTCAAAGACGAAGTTCTATTGTTGATGAAATTGTTGGATTAGATTCAAAAATTAATCCAAGCAGTCTCTGTGCGATCACACATGTATAAAGTCGATACATTTAATTTAAGAAATTACTTAAATTATTTTATTTTTAACTTCGGTTCTTCAATATTTTAAATTGCTATAAATCACATGGCCAATAACTAAAGTCTTCATCTTATTAAACGTATTAAATTAATGTAAGCCATTTTATTGAATTGGAACAAATTTTATACATTTCATTAAGAATAAATGAGAATATTTTAGTAGAAACTATCAAATATGGTTCAAATAATTTATATATTCTGATAATTACCTTAAAACTAGTTAAAAATTGTTAATTATAGGGTGGAACTTTTTCACAACTGTAGTAGAAAAAAAACTCAATTACAAAATTTAATAAAGTAAATAATTAGTAAAATAAAAGCAAAACAACTAACATGATAAAGTATCACTGTATTGAAACATTTATTATTTATTTTTTGGAAAGAAAAAAACTAGTAATTGTTCTTCTCAATTTGTCAGTCATAAATACTTATCTATTCTTCAAGACCAATTTTGTTTCCTTAAGTTGTGATGTATTTAATATATTTACTTACAAAATTTTCTATTATTTTGATAAATTTAAAACAACCAAAACGGAACTTTATCAGTGTGAAACAATATACTTCTTTAAATTAATATGTCAATATAATAAAGTTAAATATATTGAGTGATTCACAATATATAAAAATTAAAGATAATCAATTTAGAAATATACCATTTTTACATGCTGCTTTTTAACATGTTAATTTTATTATATTGTTATCCTGCAATATTTAGATAAATTGGTTGAATTTAACAACTAAATTTTTAAGGAATAATTCAGAAATAAATTTAACCGAATTTCAAAAAAATTAATTTAATACAAATTCCATAGAAATTAATCTAACCGAATTTCAAAGAAGTTTATGTAACTGAAAATTTGTAAATCCAAATAAATTAAATGTTACTTTTAACTTACTGTACAAAGAAATATAGGAATTAAAATCGACAAAATAATGAGTCTTTCACCAATTTTAAATTATGTAGTATTAGCTGTCTGAATTCTAAGTATGTATCAAGAAAACATCTGAAATTTTTCCTTTGTTTAAAAAATATTTTCATAAATAACAATCTAAAATTGATAATATTACTTTAAAATCAAGTTTGAAATAATAACGCATTTCATTCATCATTTATTTATCTTTATTATTATAACAATAACGCATTAGATTATAATAACGCATTAGATTACTTTATTATCATATTAATGTATATTAGCACATAGTAGCGAGAAGATTGCCTTTTCCAACACTCCACCGCAGTTTATATTCTTATATTCTCAAATATGGAACACATGATGAGTAAAAGTTTACATAATGGTATTAACTCATAAACTGCTGAAAGTTAAAGAAAAACAAAAATGTTTTGAAACTTGGCAGATCATTTCTTAAAAAAATTCTTGCAACATTTATGTTTTAACACAAGCGCATTTACAAAAATAATTTAAAAATCATTTTGATCCCTATGGAAATTGTTTCAGTATAATTTATGAACAGATTATTTTTATTTACGTGTTAGAAAATATTGTTTCAGCTAGAGATATTGTTATTATATTTATGTGTGCTAAGTTGTTAATAGATAAATATGATCAATGTTGATCAAAGATGAACAATGTTTTTACAATGAAAAAAGATGATTTTGGGTTGCATTATTTTCTTATTGAAATATATACACAAGGAAATTTAAAATGAATCTTTGAATGGTAACTATTATTATGTAAACAATCAAGTTTTAAATCTTAAAATAAAAATAATCTTAAGTATCAGTGTGAATATATTTGACGAGAAAAATCTTCGATTATGTTTTTATTGTTTATTCTTTCATCATAAATTAATGTCAAGGAAAATTAATGCCTGTCATGTATTTTTAGAATTAAATAAAAATGCATTATGTAAATGAGTGATTAAAATCTCACATCGGAAATGCCTCTAAATCATATTTAGTAGTCAGTAAGTAAAGTTTTGATTCAACTTTTAGAAGCCAATAAATGTCATAAGAAGTTATCAAGAATAGAAAATCTGTAATACAGGGTGTTGCATATTGAATGGGACAAAAAGAAAACAAGATTGTGAACGTTGTAATTAATATATTTAGAAAATTCAAATTTATCTCGAAACTACAGATATTCAAGTTTCTACAGGTGTTCAATATGTGCCCCTCCGGTGACACGACAAATAACTAAGCGGTCATCAAGCTCCTGCCGCACTCGTGATAGCAGATCCCCTGTGATGGAGTTCAACACAGACACGGTCATCAAGCTCCTGCCGCACTCCTGAGAGCAGATCCCCTGTGATGGAGTTCAACACAGACACGGTCATCAAGCTCCTGCCGCACTCCTGAGAGCAGATCCCCTGTGATGGAGTTCAACACAGACACGGTCATCAAGCTCCTGCCGCACTCCTGAGAGCAGATACCCTGTGATGGAGTTCAACACAGACACGGTCATCAAGCTCCTGCCGCACTCCTGAGAGCAGATCCCCTGTGATGGAGTTCAACACAGACACGGTCATCAAGCTCCTGCGGCACTTCTGAGAGCAGATCCCCTGTGATGGAGTTCAACAATGACACGGTCATCAAGCTCCTGCCGCACTCCTGAGAGCAGATCCCCTGTGATGGAGTTCAACACAGACACGGTCATCAAGCTCCTGCCGCACTCCTGAGAGCAGATCCCCTGTGATGGAGTTCAACACAGACACGGTCATCAAGCTCCTGCCGCACTCCTGAGAACAGATCCCCTGTGATGGACTTCAACATAGACACGGTCATCAAGCTCCTGCCGCACTCCTGAGAGCAGATCCCCTGTGATAGAGTTCAACACAGACATGGTCATCAAGCTCCTGCCACACTCCTGAGAGCAGATCCCCTGTGATGGAGTTCAACACTGCATTCATTCACTGCTTCAGTTCCTCTAAATCCTGAGGAAGTGGAGGCACGAACACCTTGTCTTTAAAGAAACCCCCAGAGAAAAAAATACAGGGCGTTGAATCTTGGGATCTCACCGGCCATTGAAACAATGTCAAATCTTGCAAGATGACAAGCTGAAACTGACAAGCGTTGTTATTCTAATGTGGGGGGGGCACCATCTTGCTGCAAAATGAAAGCAAGAACAGCTTCCTCAAACTGAGGGAGCAACCACTCAGAGAGCATGTCTTAGTAAATGTCCCCATTAACCGATTGTTTCGCAAAGAAAAATGGACCAACAACACAGCTGTTTGTTAAAGCGGAGAAAATTTTCACCTTGGGAGAATCACGCTGATGTTCAAGTGTTACATGGGCATTTTCCGTTCCCCGAAATCGCAAATTATGGCGATTAACTTTGCCTCATAAATGGAACATGACTTCATCGGTAAACACCAGTCTGTTCTCGAATCCATTCACGTCGAGCTTCTTTTGAAATTTCTCACAAGAGTCCTTACTCAATGGTTTGTCAGAAGGTTATAAAGCCTGGACCATCTGATATCTTCATGACTTGAATTGGAGACGCTTCCATAAAACACTGCACACCATTGTGGGAGGGATATTCAGTTCTGCACCTGCACGTCGCGTTGATTTTGAGCGACCCAGTAAAAGCTATTCACGAATTCTTTCAACCATTTCGGGTTCTGTTGCTTTTCGTCCTTGGCTTTTGTTCTTGCATAAGCAGCTCGTATCCTGAAACTGCTTTACCCATCTGTTGATGTTGTGACGAAGCGGTCGTTCTTTACGAAATTTCGTGGGAAAATGTCTTTGCACGATGGTGAACGAAGATGTTTTGGCATATTCGAAAACACTGTACATTTTCTCCTGCATGGACGCCATTTTGTTTTACAGCGCCTCTAGCGACGAGTTCGTCATTCGGTGTTTTTCCCTGTTGCCAAATAAAACTTGTATAATTGTAGTTGCAGAATAATTTGGTTTCGTTTTAATAAATCCATTTTGTCATTCACACTGCGCTGTTCTTTTTGTCCCATTCAATATGAAACACCCTGTATTTTTCATAAGACAAGATGCCTTGGAACAAAGTTAGTGAAAAATATTTGGAAATTAGCTGTTCCATCTTAATATTGAAAACTAAATAAGATCCTATTTCTCATTTAATTTTCAACGAGGGAGCAATATCTTTGAAATTCAACCACTTGAGACTCGAAAACTATTTTGTCATGCAGTTTCATTTTTCTATATCACGATATTTCTTTTATGACTATAGTTTTACTTCATGACTATAACCAAACTGAGTGTTTAAGGTCGGGATATTAATAGGCGCACGATATAAAGGAACAATTCTAAAAAGTTTTTAAGCCTTCAGTAAAGTAAAATACCGGTTACAGTGAATTAACAATTTTCCAAATACTTTTAATTTCTGCACCATTTATTACCACAAACGATTGTACTTACATATGATAGAGCCATATTAATCATGAGAGCCATATTTTAAACTATTAATGAGCACCAATGTAGTATTGTAATTGAATGATATAGAGCATTATGGTATTTAAAATTGATCTTTAAGAGATATTTCGAGTGATATAATATATGTGACCTATATATGTGAAGCACAGTCGTTTAACTCCCTAATTCGAATTTTCAAATCATTTGAAATAAATTGCTATATAAATGGTTAGAAAATTTTTCAGTAATGAAGTGATAACCATTGTTCATTGAACATGAACCCGGCAATAGAAAGAATTTGGATTGATTCTAGTTCATTGCTATCGATAATTGTGCTGCAAATAAATGACTATCTAATTTGTGATTTATGGTTGTTTTGGTATTTGAAATTTGCATTAAATTTGAATGAAAAAAGTTCAAATGCATAAAACAAAGAGTGTATGGTTAAATTATCTTTGAATTTTAAATTATCTGAAACCTGAATGAATTTAATAAGTTAATTCATACTCTTTATGTAATTTTTCCATTGCTTTTTGTTTGGCAAACATTTTCATTTCACGCCATCTTCTAAGTTGATGAATTAATTATGTCTACTGCGAAGTCTCATTTTGTAATAAGAAGGTCTCTTAATTTGCTACCTACCGCAAATGTGTTTTAGATCATTAATTGATAGAGCCAAGAGTAATTTTGAGTTGTTAAACGACATAACATTATTGGAAGTTTGAATATTAAGTTCCTTACCAATGGTGAAGTAATGAAGTAAATTGTAATGCTGTTGAAAGGAATATGAAAAAGTACATTAATTGTGTAATTCGAACAAAAGTAATGTTTAGGATAGATAATTTGATTTGATACGTTAAAGTTGCACCTGAATGACTGGGAATAATCTGTAATGAAATATGAGAAAAAGACACAGCTTATAGCATTTGACTATAATTAAACTTATAGCTTATAGCATTTGAGAAAGAAATTATATTTTTGTTGACAGAAACTATAAAGATAATCTGCGGTTTCATAATTTGAAAGCAAACTCAAGTCATGTACTCTGTATTTAAGAAGACCCTCCTTCTTCGAAATTTCACGCTTATAGAAGGACATTAAATTCTACGAAAGATTAACATGCGTAAACAACATCGAAATATTATCTTTGGTTGGGTCAAATATCGAACCTGCAAAAAGTTGTTCATTTTGTGTAATAATTGCTTAAAGAGTTTAATTAATGCTCTATTTTTATTATTATAAGTTATTTTTTAATTAAAATTAATTACCACCAGGGTATATCCGAACATCTGGGGATTATATTAGGGAACTGACCCTGCAGTTTTGGTGGAGCGCTAACAAACCATTCACTGTTAAAACATCTATTGTTACGAGATATCATGAGGAAAATAAAATAGGCTGACTTCAAGGAGAAGACTTGGACTTATAAAATTGTTGTTGTCGTCGTGTGCCAGCTAAGCTGACAATATAGGGTGCGCTGCTACACTTTTCCAACTGAGCCATATTTGGTGTAGAGTCTGACTTCTTCAGTACACACATGCCATAGGAACCCGTTTATAGGGAAGGCAACCATTCACACCTCATTCATACAAGGAAGGGACAAAGACATGATAGATAGCGAGAGAAAAAGTGCATCCATGCCCGAACAGGGATTCGAACCAAGGACCTCCTTATCCGCAGTCAGGAACACTGACCACTAGACAAGATGGGCGGCAGACTTACAAAATTAATTTTAACATATGCGTGTGAAACCAGGAACTCGGTTGTATATAAGGAGAAATATTGGGCATCTTTGAAAGAAAAAGGTTTTAAGATGAATTTTAAAAGAAAGTGCGGTTGAGAAGATAAAACTTTTATTACACCTTTAGTGAAACTGGTATCATTAATTTCATTAAACTACAAAGAATAAAATCGGCTGAACATATTGTTAAGATGGATGAGAGGCGTACTATAAAAAATCTTTGGTGCCAGACCAACTTGAATAAAAAAAGGGCAAATGAAATCTAAATTGAATAGAAGGCCTTGAAAAAGACTTATCTGGTATTAAAAACATGGAGAACTATAACTACTAGAATATTGATTTCAAAAAAGTATCTTGAGAAGGCTAGGGTGTACCCTGGAGTGTCGTGCCAATGAGGAAAGAAGAAGGGAAAATTGCCGTCCAACTTGTCTATTGGTCAGCATGCCTGACTGCGGATAAGGAGGTCATGGGCTCGAATCCCGGTTCGGGCAGGGATGTACTTTCTCTATCTATCCTGTCTTTGTCCTTTCCTTGTAAGAATGAGGTGTGAATAGTTGCCTACCCTATAAACGCGTACCTATGGCATGTGTGTAGAGCAAAGTCGTACTTTCTCCTTCATGGTGCTCTGATTAAAACGAAAGACCCAATTGAATTAAATTCGCATAGCCAAAAGGCATAGCGAGCTTGGATTGTCCAAGTGTCATTAGTAACAACAACAACAACAACAGAAGGGAAAATTAACTTCCTTATTCTGCAAAATATTGTACCTATATTTAACCTCAGTATTTTATGTTTTCACGTATAATATTTTCTTCTATTAAATTTAACTGTTAGAATATAAATTACTTTTATACAATACTCCCATAAAAGATCACTAAAGTAGAAACAATGAAAGAAAAATTTGGGAAATAATGATCTTTAAAAAGTACATTACTGTTTCATTTGCATAATGAAACTTAGAAAATCATCTATTTTAAAATAAATAGACACGTAATAAATTTTACCTTTTTTAAGTTTAGAAGCTTATGTTCTTGTCTCTAGGCTAAAGACAGGATTATCTAGAATCTAGATTATCAAGTAAGCTGTAAAATAGAAAAAATATGATTTATTTACGTTAATGAATGAAATATTTTCTTTTTGTGTCATGGTAATAATGAAATTTTTTATTTAAAACCTTGTAATTCAACTACGATGAATCAATAACAAAATTGCATTAAAAGAAAGACTGAAACTGGATATAATAATTTTGTTGTTGAAACTGGATATAATAATTATAATATTCCCTAAATTATATTTTATATTAGCAAAACAGCTGATTAAAATATAAATATATGCGTTAATTTTGCTTTTATTAAAATTCTATGGCACGCTAAAATAATTATGTGTTCAGATTTTTGCCTGTTTTATTATTAATAATTACTTTTATTCTTATATTAATTTTTTGTAACTTCATTTCCTTTAATTTAAGAATAATTTTTAAGAAATATTTGACTTTATTTTAAAAATCTTAAAAAACGTTTAAATTTTTTATTGAAATTTTATTAAGTTTCTTATTTTTAGGCAATTTTTTTATGTAAAACAGAGAGACGAGATCAGAAGTATACATTAGACAACGTACATGGTTTTTGCAATGATTGTGTATTAAAAATGATGTTAACATACACGGGGTTTTCATAACACTTTACTTAATTTTATTGCAGACACTTTACAAAAATAAAACATCACTGGAAATAATTATGGGTTAAGAATGGAAATATTTATGGGTTATTATAAATAATGGATTAAAGCAAATCATTAGAAACATTTAAATGCCAAAATAAGAATCACTCCATTTAGTCTCATGTAAATCGAATCTATATGAAACATTATTTCATAAAGAAAATATCACTTTTTATTCATATTGTTACCTTTCTTTCGAGTTTCATTGGAGTAATTAAAAATTTACGAAAATATTTTTTTTAACTTCTGCGTTTTAAGCTCATCATAATTGCTTAAAAAGAAATTTATTTATCTGTCAAATTGACGAATTTGAATAAATAAGAAAACGATATAAATTTAATAAAAAAATTACGTATTTTCTTGACTCTTCATTTGCAGTTCAGATTTTTTACTAAGACTTGTCTGCATATTTGGTGAAGAATTATACATTAACTTTTATATCATTTTTTTCTGAAAATAAGGATATGGGATAAATGAAATGTGCCTTTAGCAATATCATAAAAATGTTTACTGCACTAAAATAATTTGAACGAAACAAAAAGGAAAAATAAAAAAAATGGATTAAAATGCATTTTTTTTCTATTAAAGAAAACAAAAAATTATCTGTGTCATTTAATGCAAAAGAATTTGTTTCTTTTTAATTGCAGAAAATAAAATATCAAAATTTTCTGTTTAATCGTTTTACACTGTTTAACTTTTCTTAAAATATCCTTTTTCCTTATATGCTAGCAATACAAAAGAAATTCTCTTCAAAACATGAATATTTATTGAATATAAATAAAACTAATTGCGTGGGAAAGTAAAGATGTCAGTGACAGCTGATGAAACAAATATTTTTATTTCTCTGCGTGGACCTTTCACAAAATTCCGCGTAACTTTTGAGAAAAATGTAGAATAGAAAACCTATAATTTTGTATTTTCTTCTCCCACTCTTGTGAAATTTGGTGCTATCTTTAGAGCTTCTTTAGTCGCGACTTGATTCCCATTAAAGAAATTTATTTTTCTAAAAAATGTTAAAAAGTAAAATTAATGATAATAGCATCGCGTTTCTTGCTAAGGTTTATATGTTAATTTATAAGAGCAAAACTTTTTAACCAATGTTTCTTAACTTTAAACTTTCTCCATAAATATTTTTAAGCAATGCCAGCGCACAACTTAACTTTACTTGTTCAAAAAAATTGTTTTTATAAATAAAATGAAACTGTTTACTTATTTGTGTTCCATTTACTGTTTCTGAAGATTTAAAACACTGTATATATTTGGTCTTCAGTGAAATAATTCGAGGTTTTCTTTCTTAAGTAAGGATATTTATTTTCTTTTATGGAGTCTCTCTTTTTTAAATATAGGCTCCAGAAGAATTAGATCCTACTGGAATTTTTGATGGACGTTAAAATTTACAACAGAAAATTTACAATGCAAAAATTTACAACAGAGGAATTTACAAATTAAAAAATTTACAAAAGAGAAACAATAAACCAAAGCTATGCATAAATTATCAATGATCTGTTGTTGTTGTTGCTAATGACCCTTGGACAAGCCAAGCTCGCTATGCCGTTGACAGTGCGAATTAAGTCAATAGGGAGCGTCTTTCGTTTGGATCAGAGCACCACGAAGGTGAAAGTACGACTTTTGCTCTTTTTAAGGTGTCTCGTCATTTTGAACACGGTCGGGTGACGAGGTACCTGAGTTGGCACCCTCCTCTCAACATCCACGCCGCACCAGCGGAAGGACTTTGGACGTCACAGATTAACGTGGACATGTCCCCAACCCACGGAGTTTCAGCAACCCAGTGAAGGAGAGTACACCGTGGTCACCCTCCCAACCACTGCCCGCGCCAAATGATGCTTCACTTTGCTGAGCTTACGGGAAGCAGCGTGAAGCTACTGAGCCACTGGAGCTTTTCAATGATCTGGTTATCTTGAATTATGCAAGGGAAATATTTGTACAGATCTTTACTTTCTCTCTCTTATTCATTGGTACTCATACAGAGATCTTCCTCTTAAATTTTCACTCTTCCTCAGTGGACATACATGCATGAAGATGAGACAGAGTCCTGCTCTATCCCAATTGGTTAACGGGTCCCCGAACATCAATAGAGCGTACAAGGCTGCATAGCGGCCTGCGAAGGACGAAGCCCAGCAGACTCTATTTAAATTAAAAGTCAACAGATAACGGGGCTAAAAAGCTTGAAATTATCTACGCATTAATCTTGCATTAGAGTTTCTTTACAAGGAAAAGCAAGTTACATGCAACAAAAACAGATTAAATGAACAGAAAATAATAAAAGTAAAATAGAAATAATATAAGTTATAAAAAGAATAAAAGTCCAAATAAAAATGAAAAGATTCTTAATAAGTATTAATGGAAGGACAGTAGTCCTGATAAATTTTAATTAAGGTTCTTTGTTCCGATGTAGTTTTTTGATTGATTAAGACAGAAATTACAGCCACCTTCCATTGATAGATATAAATTATTCCGCTGAGATATCCAGAGCTAATGGAATAAAGTTAAGATTAAGTTAAGAATCAATTTATTATTAAACTTTAATGATTTTGATACATTTTGAATCTTTTAAAATAGTATTTTATAATTTATGTAAAATTCAAAATATATTTGTGTTTCTAACTGATTTCATTCTTCTGTAATTTTTTGTTTTCATAGCTCTAAATGTAATGTTCTCACTCGTCATTTGTCTTATATTTATTTAAGTTCTTATATTAATTAAATAATCCTCTTTAATTTTTATGTACGTCTGAAATTAAAAAGAAATATATTTTTCTGATAGATCTCATTTTTCGTAAAGGATTTAATGGATAGCATGTTTCCATTTAGAACTATTTACATTAAACTATATGAATTATAAGAGATTCTCTTCTATTGTCATAAAGATAAAAAATAATTAATAACATCTGGTAATTGAAATGTGCTATTCAATAGCATTTTTAGAGATCATTTTAGGGATTATGAGTATACTATTTATATATTGTTGAAAAAAATTTTTTTTACAAATTTAAATTAACTCTCTTGCGCAAGTAAATGGAACGAAACTATAACCCCATACAATTAAGAGCAGGGTATTAACTAATCGCTTATTTATAAGCTCTGTTAGCTTCGATTTTGGCACTATGTGACATAAGTTTTGATAAGTTAATTTGAAAATACATCAAAATTACATTATTGTGTCTTCTGAAATAAAGTTTCAATGACAGTGAAACCTATTCATGTACCTTAAATTGAGAAACTAGCAAAAATCTAAAACATTCATACCAAAAGAAATCTGAGAACAAAAAAATAACTATGATATTTTTTGTTTAATAGTAATCGATGTGAACCTATAATATATTATTCTCAGACACGTAACTTTAACGTTAGGAAATAGCATATTTTTATTTTGAATACACATTTTTATATTCAAAATTATGTGTTTAGTACAAACATAATTGGAACAATAGAAACTTTTTCATGAACTAGCATTACAATTATCGGTGAGCATAAGCCTTAGCATATTCGAAATTATTACTATTTGTATTAATAATAGGATTAATCCTATAGTAATCGATTGTGAAAATTTCATAACTATCAATATTTGAATCTCATGGTGGTAGGCAATTATGTTGATTAATGAATGTGATGCATATGATATTAAACCAATATATTTGCTCCGAGTGTGTTAAATAGAATTGGAATTAATTTCCAATTGAATATAGAAGCAATAATCATTGATGAGCATTTAAATTTTGATGCCGAAATTTCGTAAATTTGTATCCAATGCTTAATACATGTATGTATGTTCATAAAACTTGCTTCATTTTATATTCTAAATTACATTTTAAGTCATTCCACCATATTTTTTTTATTATTCAAATAAATTTCAATATACTGAATTAACACAACATTCAATGGGTTGAATCTTATATTCATATTCACTGGTGTCTTTTGAATATGTTAATACAGTAAGAAAGAGTCAAACGGCAGTAGTGAGAAAAGGACAGTTCACCTGCACGCGGAGCGCAGAGCAGGCTCTTATCAGCAGTAGCGGTGACGTCATAGGTTTGTAGTCTTATAGGAGGGTTTGGAGTGACGTCATATGTTTGTGGTCTTACACGAGGGTCTTATCACTAAGCAGAGTGTGTGACGTCATTGAATAGTGCTGCCATCTATGGAGAAATTTTGAAACTTTTTATATTAATGCTGCCCTCTATGGGATTAATTTTGAACTGTTTATTTTTATTTTTAAAAATGAACATTTCCAGTCGTGGGGACAGAACCTCAAACCTCAGCCGTGGTAGTCCGTTATCTTATCGACTGAGCTACTCGGACTTTGCGAAGGGAATGGTTTTTATGGTTTATAATCAGAGGGGATGATTTGGACTTAGAATTTTTTTTGTAGAGAATTTAAGTAGAATTTTTATGTTTAAGGATTATAATGTATTTTAAAGTGTATAATATTATGAATTTATTTTTTTACGATATGAATTATTTTTCAATTTAAAAGGAAATAAATCCTGAACTTAATTACAATGTTGAGAATTTTAGAATATTAATTACAATGTTGAGAATTTTAGAATATTAATTAAATTTTATTGGAAAAGACAGAATTTATTTTTACGATAAAAAGACTAATTATTTTTCGAATACTACTGACAGAATTTATTATTTAAAAATATTAATGGAATTTAAAACAAATGTTAATTGTTTTGAAGTTGATCATTATTTTAAAATAAAATTATAGATATTTTGTAAATGATTTGAACTTAGAATAAATGACTGAATTCTATTTACTTACCTTTATGGTCACATCTGTAAAGTTTTTATATTAGTTAAAATAATGCTGATTTCCACACCACGCAAGGCGTACAGCATATTTGGCGCGTTATCTCCTTTTATTTTATGCTTGGCGAGATTCCCCAGTAGGCCTATTTTCCAAGCTTTTTTAAATGAATATGTACAACTAATGATTTATGAATATATACAAGGAATTATGGTATTGGATTCGGTATCATCTTCAAGGAATTATGGAATGTTGTTTGGGATCTTATGATGACCATAAGAGTAAGAGGATATACCGTCGTCTAAGAGATACCTTTTATCATCAAAAGGAGAGAGGGAGATTTTGTTGATAGATGTTGTGTAAAGTTGATGGTTTGTGCTTTGTATTCGTTTTTGCTCCATTCTTTTTATTTCTCTTTGAAATAGACATCGTTTGTAATTATGATGTTTGAGTTGTTTTCTAACAACATTTCTGTTCACTCCCTTAGATGTTTTTTCTCACCTTCCGAAGATAGTATAGTGTACATCTTAGACCGTAATCCTATAAATTCGAAGATAGGCTTCCCATTCAATTCATCCTTGAAGCATCCAATTTTCTTTTTGTTTTGAATGCTGAAGAGAGGGTGATCTGGAGGGTAATCGGAGGTATCGTAAATGTTGATATTTTTCTTCATATCAACATATACATCTTCTGATTTAATCTCGTAGGTAAGAGAGTCTGTATCCGTGAAAAGCAATGATGCATTATTTCCATATTGTCTCTTGATGATGTTGTAGTGGAATTCATACATCAAAAGTTTACTTAACTCTAAGATAACAAACCCAATGTAAATTGGACGATTGAGAATCACTGTGTTTCTCAATCGTTCTATACCTACGAGATCATTATCAAAAATTTTAAATTGTTTGAAAGAGGGAGCGGCTACTAATTTTTTTGCTTTGTGTTCGGTGTTTACTAGCTGAACATCTATGTGCTTTCTAACATTCTCCATTGTTTTTCCATATACACTATTATTCATCAATTTGAAAAAATCCTTTTCAAACGATGAGGACGCGTTTTTTCGTTGTTCCGTATTAAAGTCGATGTAAGTTTTAAGCCAAGGTTTTTGATTGAATTTTAAAATTTTATGTACTTTAGTTAATTTTAAGCCTAATGATAAATAAAGTTTTAAATTACGATGATATATTATATAATTACTTTTATTTCTTAAATTTGGAATTAATTTTGTAGTTGGTATGAATTTATTACCGTTTAACAAGGAGAATGCGAAAGGAGATAGATCTTCAGCTGTAACTTTGATTTTTTCTGGTGCTAATGGGTAATCATTATGTAAATCATGCAGGGTTTGAGGATAATCTAAATCTACCTCCAGAATATATCCCTCTGAACTATTATCTGATAAATTTAGAATATGATCCAAAAGATGATCAGATGGTGAAATCCATTCGAATTTTCCAAAAGGTAGTGGTTGAGACATAGCCCAACCGTACAAGTTATTTGCATCTAAATACATGATATATTTAGACACATCATCTTCGCGATAATTTTGCATGTACTTGTTGTTTGCTGCAGAATACCGATGTGTTATCATAGAAACACCCCCACGAATTCCACGTTCTATAAACAAATGCATGTCTATATCCGTGAATAGTTCGAGTGTTTCTTTGGTCATTTTTAGCGATGCTTGCCATGCTAAACCAGGAACAGTTACTAAATGTGCACAGTCTAGACCATAGTATTGCATGCAAAGTGACCGAAAATTTTGAAACACATCAGCCAACTGCAACACATCAGATTTAACGTACAAGTCATGGTATTCACCTAAATTTTTTATGTTAAAATTTTGCCAAACGTTTTGAGCATGGTTATAATCATCAGAGGAAATACTTTCTTCTGTTAAAGAGCTATAAAACTCTTCTATAGGAGGAAGCATTTCCTCATTAAATTTGGAAAAATCAGACATATATTCATAGGGATATACTCCTTTCTTTAATAATAAATGAACGTTAGAATTATTGAAATTTTGATTTAAAATTTTGAATTGATGAGGTTTTAAATTAGAGACTAATTTTTCAAGGGAAGAATTCATGAATTGAAAACTATCTATGAAATTTAATGATACTTGTATTTTACCATATGTTTTACTTAAGCTAAATGAAATATACTTTTCTAAATTATGGGGGATTACACTCAAAGTATGATCTTTGACTTTCCCCAAACCCTGCATAATTAAATGACCATCATAGTGTTTTAAATTATGGAATACTACTGGAATTTTTTTACTTAGTTTAAATTTTAAATTGCATGTGGTATGTAATGCTTGTCTATAATTAGGTGTTGAAAAATTCTGATGGTCATGGTCCCTAACGCGATCAGTTCCAAGTGGTTTGTTACAGATGTTACAATTAGTGGCGTTTCTAAATGAGTGTTCGTGTTCTGGTGTCATTTTTAAAGGGGCTATTGTAATTAATTTATTGGCCAACTCCTCTTTCTCACGTAATATATTTTCAATGAAACTGTCAACAGCATTGGGTCCTCTATATACTGTGATAGGTTTTAATGTATTACCATCTGGTCCTATGATGATATAGGCATAACCACATGGTTTATGGTGAGCAATATTGTTTGTGTAAGATGTTGTGGTGTTGGGTGTGCATGTAGATATTTTTTCTATGATTGTTTCGAAATCTGCATAAATTATGTATGGTACGGGATGTTGGAAATGATAATTAGAAAATTCTAAATTGTTATCGTCGGGATTTGGCATTTTAATGTTTTGAGGACTATGCTGTCGACAGTGAATAGCATGTTCCTTTAATGAATGTTCTTCAGCAAAACGGTGGAGACATCTGTAGCAATAATGTCGTACTCCATCATGCTTGGTACGATCACTCATTAGTCTTGAAAAGTTCCTTATGAGGCAATAGTGGGTGGTCTGTTCATTGGAAATGAGCAATAGATTGCAACAATCTTCATCTTCCCTGTCAGAAATATACAGAGGAAAAACTTCCTCATCATATCCAAAGACATTGATACGAAGATTGTTCAATCTTTCGATGACTGGAATTTTGCCTACAGGAACAGGACATTCAACCCCTCCCAAATTAACATCGGTTTCAAAATTTGAATAATGACCGACACGTTCAGGATTATCCCTCCAATGAATATTGAATCGAAAAGCCAATATACACCAGAGAAGACATTTGTGGTCATTATTCTGAATATTTAAAACAGCCTTTTTGAGGGCTATTTTCTTTGGGAGAGGTATGTAACTACTTGCGGCTAATGGATGATATTTTGCTGAATTTATGCTAAAGAACAAAATTTTCTCCAATACCCAACCAGACCCTCTCTGTGTAAACTCGTCTAAAGAGGAGAGAATTTTCGTTTCACCTTCTTCAATGTGCCTGTCTATTGTATCAGTTGTGAGTTCAATAGCACATTTGGAACGGAAGAAGGGAGAGGCAAATTCTAATTCTCCATCTTCAGACATTCTGCTCATTAAAACTTTCACCACCCCGTACCATTTAATCGATGATAATTCTTCAAGTTCCTCCAACAACTTACTACGAATCTTGGGTCTCATCTCACCGAAGAATGGAATAAAATCAGATTCGTTTTCTTCGAGAGGTTCGAACGTGAAGATGGCAAAAGTGTTGAGAGCTCTTTGCTGAACTCGAAGACGTTTAGGGTGGATAGGTACGGCCGTGGACTTACGTTTTACATGATGTGTTGTGCGAACATGTGCAGTTAATTGTAACCTTGAATTAAATTTTAATTCACAGTGATTACATTCATGCATTTTATTGCGCTGGTGAGTTAACACATGTCTTTTTAAATGCATTGTTGCGTGTAAACTTTTTCTCACATATGTTGCAAGCAAAATTTTTAATATCACTGTGAATCTTCAAGTGTTGATTTAAATTACGTTTCAAGGTAAAACTTTTTCCACACAGATCGCAAACCTAAAAACCGAAATAACTCGTTTTAGAATTTTTATTTCTCTTTTATTATTTTATAAACATTTAATATTTTAATAGATTTTTTTATTAAAATTTTGTAGAGTATATAACTAACTAATTATATTTTACAAACAATTGTGTTTTGATAATTACGAAATATAAATTCAAGTTAATTTTTTTTCAAACTTTAGTAAACTTTGAATCAATGCTAATGTCAGAAAATTTAAATTGTAGAGGGAATTCTATTACTGTACGTATAAACTTTAAAACTTATCAAAAAAGGGAACTTGGTATAAATTTCATATATAACACTGATTACAAAATAATATCATGAAACATGCAAGTACTTACATGAGCAGATGAGTTTGAAATTGATGATTCAGCCGTTGATTGTTTGATAGTTGACGATACGCCACTAGACGATGTAGTAGGTTCGACATCCCAAACGGGGTTTGAGTCATTCCATTCATCTTGTAATTCTGCGGCGTTGAGAATTTCTTTCAATTCCTCATTAGGAATGCCAAAGTTAATAAACTACGGAAAATAAAAATGTTAGTATAATGATCTAATCAAATTAAAAAGAGTTGTTTTCCGGTCAAATACATTCACTTTAAAACAAAGGTATGCGATATTATACTGAAATCGCGAGATAAATATATCACGTGACTCTAGCTTTGTGATAACTCTAATCAATGTGACTCGTTATACATGCGTCATCACGTGATTGGTGTGTAACAATTCTTATCATAAAATGCAATAGCTATCTTATCATTTAAGTAAACCGATGAATGTACTATATAATTAAATTCTATTAGAATTTATACTTTTTTTTATTTAAAGAGGTAAGTTATAATAATATTTTTTTAAGAGGTAAGTTATACAAACTTGTTACTGTAAATAATTATTTTAATTTCAACAAGAATAAACTAAATGTAAACCTAAACTGAAATATTATATTCACCAAAGCTTTCTAACATTTATTTTAAATTATTCCATTATATTGGACTAATCATCAAGTAACATAAGATCTTTTTATAAGTCAAAACATTTAAAATATATCTATGTTAATACATACTATGTAAAATAAATTAAAAAACACTTTATAAAAATGGTTTAATTGAAACCGTTAAACATTTATGTTTACAGACTATGTAAAATAATTTAATAACACGTTAAACTCGTAAACCATTTAAATGATCAAACATTTATATTTAGACACACAATAAATTAATATGAAATAGTCTTAAACACGTAGATTGAAATTAAAACAGTTAAAATTTTATATTTACACACTCTATTAAATAAATTAATATGGAATAGCGTTAAACGCATAAGCCATTAAATAATTACAGATGATTGAAATATATGCAAATTAAGTTCAAAACATTTAAATTGTATTTTTAAAGAAATTAAATGCAATACATAATCAATTGAAATAGTTACATACTATGTAAAATAAATTAAAAAACACTTTATATAAAATTACTTTGATTGAAACCTTTAAACATTTATATTAACAGACTATATAAAATAAGTTAATAACACGTTAAACTCGTAAACCATTAAAACAATTAAACATTAAAATTTACACACTCTATTAAATAAATTAATATTCAACAGCGTTAAACTCGTAAACCATTAAAACAATTAAACATTTATATTTACAGACTATATAAAATAAATTAATATTCAACAGCGTTAAACTCGTAAACCATTAAAACAATTAAACATTTATATTTACAGACTATATAAAATAAATTAATATTCAACAGCGTTAAACTCGTAAACCATTAAAACAATTAAACATTTATATTTACATACTCTATTAAATAAATTAATATGAAATAGTCTTAAACATGTAGATTGAAATTAAAACAGTTAAAATTTTATATTTACGCATGATATGAAAGAAATTGAAAACACTATATTAAAATAAGTAGATTGCAAAAAATAGATAATTTATATACACAGTTAAAATATCTTTACACTATACAAATTATATTAAAAACTTTGATCAGAATAGAGAAACACTAAACATAAATAACAATAAATGTAATCATTTAAATATTAATTCAGGCTAAGAAAAAATTTACTTACTTGAGAAGATTCCATAGGTGAATTCTGATTCTGAGAAGATTCCATAGTTGAATTCTGATTCTAAGATTCTATAGTCGATTGAAGACGTACTGAACTAAAAGCGTACTTTCACTTAAGCAGATGAGAGTAAGTATGAAATGTTGATAAAGTTTCACCCCTTTTTATATCCAGCGAAGAATGTTCCAGAACTGATAACATACCATCATCCAATCACTCTCCTTCTATTGGCTTCTATCAAATGTCTTTCGGAAACTGACAGAACATTCTAGAATGTTCTATCAGTTTCTGGAAGTAAGCGTATTTCACATGAGACACGTCATGATACAGAAGATACAATATTTTAGTAGATAACGCCCCCTATGATTAATTATTGATAAGAGTGAGGGTTAAAACATTCTACCATGTTCTATCAGCTTCGATCAGCTTCTATGTAAATAAGATATCAGTTATTTACATAGAAGCTGATCGAAGCTGATAGAACATGGTAGAATGTTTTAACCCCTCACTCTTATCAATAATTAATCATAGGGGGCGTTATCTACTAAAATATTGTATCTTCTGTATCATGACGTGTCTCATGTGAAATACGCTTACTTCCAGAAACTGATAGAACATTCTAGAATGTTCTGTCAGTTTCCGAAAGACATTTGATAGAAGCCAATAGAAGGAGAGTGATTGGATGATGGTATGTTATCAGTTCTGGAACATTCTTCGCTGGATATAAAAAGGGGTGAAACTTTATCAACATTTCATACTTACTCTCATCTGCTTAAGTGAAAGTACGCTTTTAGTTCAGTACGTCTTCAATCGACTATAGAATCTTAGAATCAGAATTCAACTATGGAATCTTCTCAGAATCAGAATTCACCTATGGAATCTTCTCAAGTAAGTAAATTTTTTCTTAGCCTGAATTAATATTTAAATGATTACATTTATTGTTATTTATGTTTAGTGTTTCTCTATTCTGATCAAAGTTTTTAATATAATTTGTATAGTGTAAAGATATTTTAACTGTGTATATAAATTATCTATTTTTTGCAATCTACTTATTTTAATATAGTGTTTTCAATTTCTTTCATATCATGCGTAAATATAAAATTTTAACTGTTTTAATTTCAATCTACATGTTTAAGACTATTTCATATTAATTTATTTAATAGAGTATGTAAATATAAATGTTTAATTGTTTTAATGGTTTACGAGTTTAACGCTGTTGAATATTAATTTATTTTATATAGTCTGTAAATATAAATGTTTAATTGTTTTAATGGTTTACGAGTTTAACGCTGTTGAATATTAATTTATTTAATAGAGTGTGTAAATTTTAATGTTTAATTGTTTTAATGGTTTACGAGTTTAACGTGTTATTAACTTATTTTATACAGTCTGTTAATATAAATGTTTAAAGGTTTCAATCAAAGTAATTTTATATAAAGTGTTTTTTAATTTATTTTACATAGTATGTAACTATTTCAATTGATTATGTATTGCATTTAATTTCTTTAAAAATACAATTTAAATGTTTTGAACTTAATTTGCATATATTTCAATCGTCTGTAATTATTTAATGGCTTATGCGTTTAACGCTATTCCATATTAATTTATTTAATAGAGTGTGTAAATATAAAATTTTAACTGTTTTAATTTCAATCTACGTGTTTAAGACTATTTCATATTAATTTATTGTGTGTCTAAATATAAATGTTTGATCATTTAAATGGTTTACGAGTTTAACGTGTTATTAAATTATTTTACATAGTCTGTAAACATAAATGTTTAACGGTTTCAATTAAACCATTTTTATAAAGTGTTTTTTAATTTATTTTACATAGTATGTATTAACATAGATATATTTTAAATGTTTTGACTTATAAAAAGATCTTATGTTACTTGATGATTAGTCCAATATAATGGAATAATTTAAAATAAATGTTAGAAAGCTTTGGTGAATATAATATTTCAGTTTAGGTTTACATTTAGTTTATTCTTGTTGAAATTAAAATAATTATTTACAGTAACAAGTTTGTATAACTTACCTCTTAAAAAAATATTATTATAACTTACCTCTTTAAATAAAAAAAGTATAAATTCTAATAGAATTTAATTATATAGTACATTCATCGGTTTACTTAAATGATAAGATAGCTATTGCATTTTATGATAAGAATTGTTACACACCAATCACGTGATGACGCATGTATAACGAGTCACATTGATTAGAGTTATCACAAAGCTAGAGTCACGTGATATATTTATCTCGCGATTTCAGTATAATATCGCATACCTTTGTTTTAAAGTGAATGTATTTGACCGGAAAACAACTCTTTTTAATTTGATTAGATCATTATACTAACATTTTTATTTTCCGTAGTTTATTAACTTTGGCATTCCTAATGAGGAATTGAAAGAAATTCTCAACGCCGCAGAATTACAAGATGAATGGAATGACTCAAACCCCGTTTGGGATGTCGAACCTACTACATCGTCTAGTGGCGTATCGTCAACTATCAAACAATCAACGGCTGAATCATCAATTTCAAACTCATCTGCTCATGTAAGTACTTGCATGTTTCATGATATTATTTTGTAATCAGTGTTATATATGAAATTTATACCAAGTTCCCTTTTTTGATAAGTTTTAAAGTTTATACGTACAGTAATAGAATTCCCTCTACAATTTAAATTTTCTGACATTAGCATTGATTCAAAGTTTACTAAAGTTTGAAAAAAAAATTAACTTGAATTTATATTTCGTAATTATCAAAACACAATTGTTTGTAAAATATAATTAGTTAGTTATATACTCTACAAAATTTTAATAAAAAAATCTATTAAAATATTAAATGTTTATAAAATAATAAAAGAGAAATAAAAATTCTAAAACGAGTTATTTCGGTTTTTAGGTTTGCGATCAGTGTGGAAAAAGTTTTACCTTGAAACGTAATTTAAATCAACACTTGAAGATTCACAGTGATATTAAAAATTTTGCTTGCAACATATGTGAGAAAAAGTTTACACGCAACAATGATTTAAAAAGACATGTGTTAACTCACCAGCGCAATAAAATGCATGAATGTAATCACTGTGAATTAAAATTTAATTCAAGGTTACAATTAACTGCACATGTTCGCACAACACATCACGTAAAACGTAAGTCCACGGCCGTACCTATCCACCCTAAACGTCTTCGAGTTCAGCAAAGAGCTCTCAACACTTTTGCCATCTTCACGTTCGAACCTCTCGAAGAAAACGAATCTGATTTTATTCCATTCTTCGGTGAGATGAGACCCAAGATTCGTAGTAAGTTGTTGGAGGAACTTGAAGAATTATCATCGATTAAATGGTACGGGGTGGTGAAAGTTTTAATGAGCAGAATGTCTGAAGATGGAGAATTAGAATTTGCCTCTCCCTTCTTCCGTTCCAAATGTGCTATTGAACTCACAACTGATACAATAGACAGGCACATTGAAGAAGGTGAAACGAAAATTCTCTCCTCTTTAGACGAGTTTACACAGAGAGGGTCTGGTTGGGTATTGGAGAAAATTTTGTTCTTTAGCATAAATTCAGCAAAATATCATCCATTAGCCGCAAGTAGCTACATACCTCTCCCAAAGAAAATAGCCCTCAAAAAGGCTGTTTTAAACATTCAGAATAATGACCACAAATGTCTCCTCTGGTGTATATTGGCTTTTCGATTCAATATTCATTGGAGGGATCATCCTGAACGTATCGGTCATTATTCAAGTTTTGAAACCGATGTTAATTTGGGAGGGGTTGAATGTCCTGTTCCTGTAGGCAAAATTCCAGTCATCGAAAGATTGAACAATCTTCGTATCAATGTCTTTGGATATGATGAGGAAGTTTTTCCTCTGTATATTTCTGACAGGGAAGATGAAGATTGTTGCAATCTATTGCTCATTTCCAATGAACAGACCACCCACTACTGCCTCATAAGGAACTTTTCAAGGCTAATGAGTGATCGTACCGTGCATAATGGTGTACGACATTATTGCTACAGGTGTCTCCATCGTTTTGCTGAAGAACATTCATTAAAGGAACATGCTATTCACTGTCGACAGCATAGTCCTCAAAACATTAAAATGCCAAATCACGGAGATAACAATTTAGAATTTTCTAATTATCATTTCCAACATCCCGTACCCTACATAATTTATGCAGATTTCGAAACAATCATAGAAAAAATATCTACATGCACACCCAACACCACAACATCTTACACAAACAATATTGCTCACCATAAACCATGTGGTTATGCCTATATCATCATAAGACCAGATGGGAACACATTAAAACCTATCACAGTATACAGAGGAACCAATGCTGTTGACAGTTTCATTGAAAATATATTACGTGAGAAAGAGGAGTTGGCCAATAAATTAATTACAATAGCCCCTTTAAAAATGACACCAGAACACGAACACTCATTTAGAAACGCCACTAATTGTAACATCTGTAACAAACCACTTGGAACTGATCGCGTTAGGGACCATGACCATCAGAAGTTTTCAACACCTAATTATAGACAAGCATTACATACCACATGCAATTTAAAATTTAAACTAAGTAAAAAAATTCCAGTAGTATTCCATAATTTAAAACACTATGATGGTCATTTAATTATGCAGGGTTTGGGGAAAGTCAAAGATCATACCTTGAGTGTAATCCCCCATAATTTAGAAAAGTATATTTCATTTAGCTTAAGTAAAACATATGGTAAAATACAAGTATCATTAAATTTCATAGATAGTTTTCAATTCATGAATTCTTCCCTTGAAAAATTAGTCTCTGATCTAAAACCCCATCAATTCAAAATTTTAAATCAAAATTTCAATAATTCTAACGTTCATTTACTATTAAAGAAAGGAGTATATCCCTATGAATATATGTCTGATTTTTCCAAATTTAATGAGGAAATGCTTCCTCCTATAGAAGAGTTTTATAGCTCTTTAACAGAAGAAAGTATTTCCTCTAATGATTATAACCATGCTCAAAATGTTTGGCAAAATTTTAACATTAAAAATTTAGGTGAATACCATGACTTGTACGTTAAATCTGATGTGTTGCAGTTGGCTGATGTGTTTCAAAATTTTCGGTCACTTTGCATGCAATACTATGGTCTAGACTGTGCACATTTAGTAACTGTTCCCGGTTTAGCATGGCAAGCATCGCTAAAAATGACCAAAGAAACACTCGAACTATTCACGGATATAGACATGCATTTGTTTATAGAACGTGGAATTCGTGGGGGTGTTTCTATGATAACACATCGGTATTCTGCAGCAAACAACAAGTACATGCAAAATTATCGCGAAGATGATGTGTCTAAATATATAATGTATTTAGATGCAAATAACTTGTACGGTTGGGCTATGTCTCAACCACTACCTTTTGGAAAATTCGAATGGATTTCACCATCTGATCAACTTTTGGATCATATTCTAAATTTATCAGATAATAGTTCAGAGGGATATATTCTGGAGGTAGATTTAGATTATCCTCAAACCCTGCATGATTTACATAATGATTACCCATTAGCACCAGAAAAAATCAAAGTTACAGCTGAAGATCTATCTCCTTTCGCATCCTCCTTGTTAAATGGTAATAAATTCATACCAACTACTAAATTAATTCCAAATTTAAGAAATAAAAGTAATTATATAATATATCATCGTAATTTAAAACTTTATTTATCATTAGGCTTAAAATTAACTAAAGTACATAAAATTTTAAAATTTAATCAAAAACCTTGGCTTAAATCATATATCGACTTTAATACGGAACAACGAAAAAACGCGTCCTCATCGTTTGAAAAGGATTTTTCAAACTGATGAATAATAGTGTATATGGAAAAACAATGGAGAATGTTAGAAAGCACATAGATGTTCAGCTAGTAAACACCGAACACAAAGCAAAAAAATTAGTAGCCGCTCCCTCTTTCAAACAATTTAAAATTTTTGATAATGATCTCGTAGGTATAGAACGATTGAGAAACACAGTGATTCTCAATCGTCCAATCTACATTGGGTTTGTTATCCTAGAGTTAAGTAAACTTTTGATGTATGAATTCCATTACAACATCATCAAGAGACAATATGGAAGTAATGCATCATTGCTTTTCACGGATACAGACTCTCTTACCTACGAGATTAAATCAGAAGATGTATATGTTGATATGAAGAAAAATATCAACATTTACGATACCTCCGATTACCCTCCAGATCACCCTCTCTTCAGCACTCAAAACAAAAAGAAAATTGGATGCTTCAAGGATGAATTGAATGGGAAGCCTATCTTCGAATTTATAGGATTACGGTCTAAGATGTACACTATACTATCTTCGGAAGGTGAGAAAAAAACATCTAAGGGAGTTAACAGAAATGTTGTTAGAAAACAACTCAAACATCATAATTATAAACGATGTCTATTTCAAAGAGAAATAAAAAGAATGGAACAAAAACGAATACAAAGCACAAACCATCAACTTTTTACAACATCTATCAACAAAATCTCCCTCTCTCCTTTTGATGATAAAAGGTATCTCTTAGACGACGGTATATCCTCTTACTCTTATGGTCATCATAAGACCCCAAACAACATTCCATAATTCCTTGAAGATGATGCCGAATGCAATACAATAATTCGTTGTTACATATATTAAAATTGCGGTATATATTCATAAATCATTAGTTGTACATATTCATTAAAAAAAGATTGGAAAATAGGCCTACTGGGGAATCTCGCCAAGCATAAAATAAAAGGAGATAACGCGTCAAATATGCTGTACGCCTTGCGTGGTGTGGAAATCAGCATTATTTTAACTAATATAAAAACTTTACAGATGTGACCATAACGGTAAGTAAATAGAATTCAATCACTTATTCTAAGTTCAAATCATTTACAAAATGTCTAGAATTTTATTCTAAAAAAATGATCAACTTCTAAACAAATAACATTTGTTTTAAATTCCATTAATATTTTTAAATAATAAATTCTGTCAGTAGTATTCGAAAAATAATTTACCTTCATATCGTAAAAATCACTTTTCCAATAAAATTTAATTAATATTCTAAAATTCACAACATTGCGATTAAGTTCAGGATTCATTTCCTTTTAAATTGAAAAATAATTCATATCGTAAAAAAATAAATTCATATTATTATACACTTTAAAATACATTATAATCCTTAAACATAAAAATTCTATTTAAAATCACTACAAAAAATTCTAAGTCCTAATCATCTCCTCTGATTATAAACCATAAAAACCATTCCCTTCGCAAAGTCCGTGTAGCTCAGTCGATAAGATAACGGACTACCACGACTGAGATGCGAGGTTCTGTCCCCACGGATGGCAAAATTCAATTTTTAAAAATAAAAATATACAGTTCAAAATTAATCCCATAGAGGGCAGCATTAATATAAAAAGTTTGAAAATTCCTCCATAGATGGCAGCACTATTCAATGACGTCACACACTCTGATTAGTGATAAGACCCTCGTGTAAGATCACAAACATATGACGTCACTCTAAACCCTCGTATAAGACTACAAACCTATGACGTCACCGCTACTGCTGATAAGAGGCTGCTGCGTGCTGCGCGTGTCGGTGAACTCTCCTTTTCTCACTACTAACGGTTATGGATACCATTTGACTCTTTCCTACTTTATTAACATACATTGATAAACTAATTTGATAAGTTCTCACAATCATTCTAGTGGCATTGCAATTTGATGACCACATTTGAGTTACAATGTTACCACGGCTTTTTGTATCCCTTCCAGAAATCCTGAATATATTAGATTTGATTTTACCACATTCTTTCTCAATATTTCTTTCATTCTTTCCTTGCTCGTATTGATATGATTTTGAAATCATATCAAAATAAGTAAGGAAAGCATTTTTGGAGTTTTTTTTATTTATGCCATTCACGTAGAAAATACGGGATATGATATTAATTAAAAATTTTTTTTAATTCCTTTGATATCTTTTAAACCTTTGTCACGTTTTGGAGGTGTTTTACTGTTCTGTGTGATATCCCAGTTACTTAAGTTTAATAATGATACATGGAGTACATTATTTTTAATTTCCTAATTTCTCGGTAGATATAATTCAGATTGAAGCTCCATTGGATACAGACATGCATATAATACTAATATGTTTTTTATCTAGTTATATTAATTTTGTATTCTGTGTTTCTTTGATATTATGGTCTTATATAAACATGTATTTAATCTTCCATTCAAAGGAAAAGTTTTAAACTAATATTTATATTTGTACTATTCACAGCCATTTATAATTTTATTTCCATTTTTTTTAAAGAATGATTTGATTGAAATGATTAAAAGAAGGATTTGAGTTGACTTCAAATGGACACGACACCAAACCAAACTAAAAGAAACAAGTGTTTTTACTATTGATATCAACTATGGATTGGACAAAAATTTTACCTGTACCAAATTTCAGGTTACAGAGTTAAATATTTGATTAATTATATTCCATATATTGCTAATGTTCATCCTTATGGAGAATTATTTAATATCAACAGTTAAAATGGCAGTAACCATTGAAAATTAAATAATTATTTCTGGAGAAACACAAATTTAGCAGCTCAACCAGTCTTAGAATTTCTTTTCATGCCCATTTTCGTATTCTCCTTTAAAATACCATTGATAATTTTATTTTATACAAGTATTAAATTCTTTAAAATGATAAAGAACATGTTTGATTTCAAAAGCCTCAAATTCAGGTTTTTGTCAAAATTTAAAACATGTCTTCGTTTTCCTGTCTCATTTCACTTTGTATTATGGGTGATAAGCACTTTCTTATAAACTCAATTTATCTTGTATTGTAAAAACAAACTGATTCGATAAGTTTTTTTCAAGTCCATACATAAATATAGAAATGAATTCCATGCTGACATATTTACTTCTTTCATTCAATTTTGTGGAAAACAATTTTGTAAAATTATATTGAACAATTTGAAGTGAAAAGAAGGAAAAAAGGCAATTTTGTTTCCTATTTCTCACACACACAAGTATTTGGAATAACATAATACTATTCTTTTTTATGTTTCATTTTCTTTTGGAAAGTTAATATTTTGTACTTAAAAGCATTAATTCTTTGAGATGATACAAAAATGTATTCCAAATGTCTTGAGAATTGGATTAAAACAATGGTTTTTTAAGTTGTTCTTTTTTAAATAGTTTTACATCCATATAAAATGAATTTTTCCAAATGTCTAATATAATTCTTTTAGGAACAAATTTTGAAAGCATTTTACAAATTTTTTAAAGAAAGAGTAAATGTATGAAAAAACACACACACAGGAAGAGGAAATGTATAAAAAATGAAGCAAAAAATACATTCAGTCACGCACAAACATATATACAGAGAGAGAGAGAGAGTTTTTAATTACTTAGCATTATATATTTAAGACATCAGCATTAATTTGCTTCATGGTAAATCAGGACTATGTTGTTAAAAATTTTGACAATAAATACAACATTTATGTGTATTTAGTGGAATGATATTTATTTCCACTAAAATAAATGATGATTGAAAACTAATTAGTTAAGATTAGTAAAAAGCTTTGATTCATAAATTTATATATGTACGTGTGTGCATCTATAAATATAGGAATTCAAATATTGATAACTATGAAATTTTTAATGACCCTATAACTAAAATTCCTTTAAATATTTTTAAATCCACCAGATTCATGATTATGAAAAGAAGTATGTGTACAATGTTCAACTTTTTAGTTGTTGTTTCTAACCTCTGTATCCGGCATCTGTTAGACGGTATCCACGAGTTTATCCAACTTTAAAAAATCATTGACTAGCAAAGGTAAATCTAATAGGTCATCGTAGGACAACCTAAGAATTTTTGCCAGGAAAACCTGCTCTTGGTTGCATTTCATGTAAATCGGGTGGAGTTTTTGATTACCCTGGAAGGCAAGGCTTTTTGATGGTCATCACAGACGGATTGAAAAAAACAGCCTCTGTTATTCATAAGACTTGAGCACCAGAGGTCGAAGACTGACTCAGGACTTAGTAAGTGCTTAGGTGGGTAAAGTGGAATGATGGCCTTCAAGCCTTGGGTGACCCTACCAGGAGAATATCTCCAGACGTGCTCCACCCATTTCACTCAGTCTATTTTTTGTAAAGTTATCCTATTTTACGAGAGGTAGAGTACAATAGGTAAAGGAGTAACTCTGGATTTGCTTGTAGGTGCTTAGCTGGGTAAAGTGGAAGCCTACCAGGAGAATATCTCCAGACGTGCTCCACCCATTTCACTCAGTCTATTTTTTGTAAAGTTACCCTATTTTACGAGAGGTAGAGTACAATAGGTAAAGGAGTAACTCTGGATTTGCTTGTAGGTGCTTAGCTGGGTAAAGTGGAAGCCTACCAGGAGAATATCTCCAGACATTCTCTACCCTTTTCAGTGACAACCTATTTTTTGTAAAGTTACATTATATTATATTGATTAATCAAATCAGCACAAACTATAAAATTGTCTACACAGTAAAATAATGGAATCCTTTTCCTTTTGAAGATACTACATTGTTAGGATGTTAAATTATATTTTTAAATGCATGAAGCTTTCATTAATAAGAACAAAAGAAATTTCAAAATTTATATATTTTTTATAGATCTTTATTGAGAAAAGTTTTTAAAAGTTACTATATTGTTTAATAGTATTACTGGTTTGAGATCCTCTCTTGCGTTAATTCTTTCTTAGTAACTCTAGGCTATTTTTTAACATTAATATAATTTCATTAAATAAATGGTTGTAGTCTAATTAAATAAGATAAATATAAAAACCTTTCATTAAATTTAAAGGTTTAAAGTATTTTTAATGAGCCAAAAATGTAAAACTTGTATGAGTGATACAAATAGAAATATTCTATTTTTTACTTTAGTTTGCAAAGTGTGATATTGTTTTAAACTTTTTTATAGAAAGATTTATAATGGTTAAGGACTTAATATACCTAAAATGGTTTATATTACATTAAAATATATATAATATATGTACGAAGGATGATCAGGAAATATTTATATTATGCGAATCGTCAAGAAATTATTTTTCTTATTAGCATTCTTGATTGTTGTATCTTTGAACACTTAAAATTTTTCTACTTGTTCAAAATTCTTAATTCCATTTTACTTTAAATGTTTCAATTATTTTCATAAGCAGGAACACATAATTAGCAACGAAACTTAATTTACGTGAAGTCCATTAGCTTTTAATCGAAGTAGGTATGTGATATACTTTAATCCAATAAAGTTTTCTTCCAAATTAATTTTATGTCTGATTTAGTTAAAAAAAAAAAAACCAACAACAACAAGAAAACTTCCTTTGATCTAAGAAATAAATATCATATCAAAGTAATATTTTTTATTTATGAGTAATAAATACCATTACATTTTATTAAAAATTAGTTTTATGGAGTTAATTTATTTCTTGAGGTATATATCATAGGCAATTTCATGTGAAACCTTTTTAATAAAATAAAAAAATTAACACAAAATATCTATGAAATATCATTTTGCTGTAGCGCCATTATTTATGAATTCAAATATGTAGTGTATCGTAAAAGAAGAAAGAAAACTATATTTCTACTAAAAGTTTTTAAACTTACTTTAAATTTTTTTTTCATCAAAATATTCAATTTTTGAGCTATTTGTGTATTACTTACTCTTTAGAACCTACACAAATGAATTCAAAATGTCTCTTCCTTGTTCTTTGTTATCCTTGTTGCTTGTTTTATTATGAACCTTTTCCAATACGTTTATTCTTTTCATACAATTCTCCAGTTTTTAATTACAGTTTTTTTGCTTATTTCATTATGCGCCTAATTATTTTCTTTTGGTTTCATCTCATTACACACACACACACACACACACACACACACACACACACACACACACACACACACACACACACACACACACACACACACACACACACACACACACACACACACACACACACACACACACACACACACACACACACACACATATATATATATATATATTCGGTAAAGATTTACTTCATGAACTTTTCTAATAAATGAATAGAATAAGTTATATTAAAATGAATCATTTATTCATTTATAAATTTTATTGAGTAACAAAATGTAAAATTTCTTTTTAATAACTTTATTGTACCAATGATGTTAATTGATATTTTCTGCTTCTTATAAAGCATTTAAATAAATAAATAAGAACGGTTCTTTTTTCTAATAATTACTGTTTTTAATTTTTATGTTTATATTATAATAATAATCTTCCTCTTATTTACTATGTTGGTTTTACTTTTTTATAAATTTCCAGGTCATATTTTGCAAAATCCACAAAACTATGTACATTTTATTGCATTAATAAGCTAAGTATTAGACTTAATTTTTAGGAGTTTCAATACTTAAATGATGTTATTATGATATTATTAAATAATTAACAGTTGACTAGTCCATTATATTCAGACATTTTTAGTTATATTAAGATATGTATTTTATTTATATTAAGACAATTTTGGTCGTATAACATTTAACTATAATTTCAAATAGAAGGGTATACAAAAACATTGAAACGATATTTGAGCATATTTTTATAGCCTTAACTAATTATAAATGCACATTTTTAAATAACTAATATGGTTATATTATATTTAGGAATTATTCATTTTATCGATTCCTGTAATTTCAAAAGATAATGTTTCTTATTCATGGATTATGATATCGGTATTCATGCAATCTTTAAAGGAAAATTTTGTAAAAAGAATTTGATTTCAAATATTGAATGTTTAAAACGAACAATGCCAGAAATATTTAATTGATTTATGTCATATTTATATTATTTTTCTGTATAAAAATATAAAATTATAATTATTAATTTTTACAACTAAAAGTTAATTTTTTTATCATTTACCTATTTTATATAATAGTAGCTATAGAGTAAAACATTTGTTTTTTTATGATATTGAAGTTTTTACAAATACAAGTTTACCTCTTAAATCTGACTTTTTTATTAATTTAGAAGTAAGATTATAAAATCCAGGTTGTAATGGTTGTCCTACAAACATAAAATTGAATCGAAAAATTATTTGAGCAGATGCATAAATTAATTTAATAATAAACTTTCATATTGTTTAAATACATATATCAGTAATAATATGTTAACAAATTGAATAAATCGCATTGAATAAGAAAACTTAAATTTGCTTTCCTAATGAATCAATTACTGTTTCTGGGCAATGATATATGTGTGCCTGTATACATCCAAAGACAGAGGGAGTGAGAGGAACACCCCTAACAATAATTATCAAACTGAAAATGATGCACTACTATTTATTTTAAAACCGAGCAAATGATGCCAGAGATATTCATAATCACTTTTAAAATTTAACAGTCATGATCTTACAAAAGCACATGAAAAAAGTGGAATGCTGCTAAAGTTAATGACGAAAAGCTCGTTAAATTTTAAGCGGATAAAAGGGAATTCTTTTTTCATATTAAATGATTATACTGAAAGACTCAAAGAATAATATAACATATTTTATAATACTTTGCGAACCAAAGTAGGCATATACAAATGTATAAATACATTTTGTGATATTTTTAAAAATAGAATTTTGAATTTTAAACTTAATCACACAAAAGTCATACGTAATTGAAGATTCAAATTCTAATTTTAAATTTACCATTAAAACTGCAGTATTTTCCAGTCAATGTTTTATTAGACAACGCTTAATTACTAAACTAAATTAATAAACAGTGCATTTTAAATTGTTTTACCAAGATCTTAATAATAATTTCCTTATCAATTGCCTATTGAATTATTAATCGAACATATTCTTAAATTCATAAAACAAGTGATATTAACTTTCTAATAGTTTTCGAAAAATAGATTCGAAAACCCTCTGAAATATTTGTTATATTTGTAATTTAGAAAATGTCACCATCATTCTACTGAATGATTGAACTGCCAACCATAAAATATGAATTTATTGGTTTCAAATAATGCAAAAAAATAATTTGTTTAATCTTTGTGAACAAAGAGTTTCGTTTCTTTTCCTTAATAATATGAAATCTGTCGGTTTAAAAATAGAAAATATAAGGCTTCATTTTGTTTCTGTTGTTAACAAAAATGTAATATTGTCTGTCGAGGTAAATCTTACATTTATTAGCGGGAGTTACAGAAAAATTTAATTTAGCTTAACTATTCAATATTAAATTGGTGCTTGATGTGGAATAATTAAATAACATATATGGAAAGATAACAAATATTGTCAGTTATTAGCATACTACATGATATATAGCATACTACATAAAATCATATTTTTTACCGAAGAAAAATAATTAAAAAAATAAGTAACATTTTGCAAAAGCTTACATTTATCTACAAATTTGAACTTTCGGGGGATTTTCTTATAATTATTTAGGAGAAAATTTGTAATTTTCAAAAATATAAGAATGAATCATATATTAATTTTTAAAAATGAATATTAAACGTTAACTACAAATGTTTGTGCTATTATAATTATCTCATTCATAATATTTGAAGGAAAAAAAATTTTTTTTTGAACACTTTAAACAAATAAAAAGTTTTAAGAGTTTAAAGTTTAATTTCAATAACTTAATATTGTATATAGTAAATTGCACATATTTTTAAAAAGCAAAAAAATATAGTGTTTATATTTATAGTGATTTATATTATATGTAATATTTTTTGTATTTATACTATGTGTAACTATGTAATGAGCTTATAACTATTTAATGTTTGAAATATTTTACTTTTTAAAAACTTTAAACATATAAAACTTTGCAAATAAAAAATTATCTGCATTTTCTAGATTTAAATAAATAACTAATCATAATTTCGGGCATACATAAATAAAACACTATCAAATTCCTTCAGTAACCTTATTAATATCAGTAACAGTTACATTAAATAATATAAATTCAAGTTGGAATATTTATAGGAATCACAAATATCAAAATCCTTTGTATCGGACATACAAGTTGGAATATTTATAGGAATCATAGATATCAAAATCCTTTGTATCGGACATACAAGTTGGAATATTTATAGGAATCACAAATATCAAAATCCTTTGCATTGGACATACAAGTTGGAATATTTATAGGAATCACAAATATCAAAATCCTTTGCATTAGACATACAAGTTGGAATATTTATAGGAATCACAAATATCAAAATCTTTTGCATTGGACATACAAGTTGGAATATTTATAGGAATCACAAATATCAAAATCCTTGATATCGGACATACAAATTGGAATATTTATAGGAATAAGAAATATCACAAATTGGAATGCCTTACTAAAGAATATGTGAAAAATGAGTATGCCCGATACAGAGGCGAGTAAGTCTTACATCAATTCCTCTCATAAGAATAATCAGAAATATCCGAATACGAGAAGATGTATTAAAAAATTTAGTAACTGCTTGGAAATCTCAAGACCCTTTTTTTATTGAAGTAACTAAAATTTTTGAGTTTTGCTTAATATCGTAAAGTGTTAATATTTTATGAAAAAAGTCGGTGGAAAGTTAAATGATTCCGGCATGAACAAAAGGAAGTTTCGAATCTTACTTTTTAGTATATTTATCTAATATTTCTTGAATAACTGGATAATATTTGGCATTTAAATTTTTAAAATCCATTTTTATTTTAAGTTTTGCGGTATACATGTAATATTCACAATGACAGTGGAACCATATTAATCCAAGAACATCCAAAATATCAACTCTTTACGTTGGGCAAATAGAACATGATATACAAAGTCTATAATTGCAAATAGTATTTTCAACAACAATATGGCAACCTATGAAACCAATTGATTTCTAGTCTTATGTAAATACCTGATGCTGGTGTTAATAATGAATATAAGAAAATACTGATAATGAATAATTAAAATCTGTTATTCAAAAAGGAGAGATTCTGTCATGTAAAAGTATTGATCACATTGATAGAAGGAATAGATGAAAACATCAAAAAATTATGGAAGTTTGTTTGAATTACGAGCATCACGAAATTATTGGCATTACGGAAAAGTGAGCCCAACAGCAAACATGTGGTAAAATATTGAATGACTTTGCACTCTTTTATAGCCTCAGAGATAAAGCAAGCACTGAGTCATACATGTCAAAGGTTGGTTTGACCATGATATAATTTTAAGTAGGAATTATAAAACAGTTTCTTATACCTCAGATTAAGAGGCAGTTATCTAAATATCACTTATATATAAATTTTTAAAAGAATAAATATACAAATTCACAAAACTAAGTGGTATATCATGTATAATTTCCGTAAAATAAATTACGTATTTGATCGACAAGCAAAACTTCAGCATGCAGTTCAATAGAAAATGACAGATATAGGATACACAGATGTTGTTGTCGTGTGCTAGCCAGGCTGGCAATAATGTGTGCGCTGCTCCACTTTTCCAACTGAACCCTATTTTGGTGTGGAGTCCGACTTCCCCAGTACACACATGCCATAGGTACCCGTTTATAGGGTAGGTAACCATACACTGCACATTCATACAAGCAAAGGACAAAGACATGATAGATAGAGAAAGTATATCCATGCCCGAACCGGGATTCGAACCCAGGACCTTCCTATCTGCAGTCAGACATGCTGACCACTAGACAAGTTGGGTGGCAGGATACACAGATTATAAAGAGAAGTAATCACTTATGATATTCTCTCCAACATGGGTAATAGAGCATATTTAGCACTTTACTATATGCTGTACTATGCATACAATATTAAATGCTCTTTCACACCTAGTACACAAATCTAAGGTATGTAGTTAGAAATATTTCATTAAAAATTTCCTCCAGAAACCGCATTACGAATATACGATTAATTAGTTACGGGTATACTTTATTGCTTTATCGATAAAATATACCCATAATTAAATCAATCGCATAATAGAACTATGGTAAGAAACTATTAGATCCTTATAATGCTCCCTGTACAGACTGTTGCAGTACACGAATAGTACACAGAAAAATTCTGAAAATAGTAACCGTTTGATTATTTTCTATGCAAGCAGAATCATGTGCTGAGGACCACGACATACCTACTGTTTACCTGAAACAGAGGCAAACTAATGAGTTGGCCTCGGGGGATGTCAATTACAAGGACCCTGTCTTCCATCGACACGATTCACCATGCGCAGCAAACAGATGGGGGATTTAGTTCCAGGGAGACGCTAATAGCAGTAAAAATGTTCCTGTTGGATATATTGTTGCACCGTAAGACGCTCACGATCTTACACGGAAACCATTTTGAAAGAGAAAAAGAAAATAAAGCAGAAGGAAAGATAAAGAAATTACTAGGATGCCTAATGTTTGTGTCACCCGCACTTACTTAAAGAAAGCAAATCACTTCAAAGATAGAGCGAATAGACAGATAATGTTAGCCTGAATACTTTTAATATTTTTTATAAACACTTATACCATTAATACGTATTTGCGTGTCATTCTCTAATTAATATATTTGTGAAATTTTAGAATGTTTTCCCTGTTTTTACAATTTTCTTCTATAAATACAGCTGAAAAAATTATAAATTAATAGTAGAAATAAATCATTAATTAATAATATATATTTTAATATAAAAGAAAATTAATAAAATAAATTAAAATGATATAAATCATTTTCTTAAAATTTAAAATTCTTTATAAGAAGTCTTTAATGGAGGATAACAAATGGTATTGCCTCCCAACTTGTCCAGTGGTCAGCGTGTGTGACTGCGGATAGGGAGGTCCTAAGTTCAAAACCCGGTTCGAGCATGGATGTACTTTCTCTCTCTATCCATCCTGTTTTTGTCCTTTCCTTGTATGAATGTGGAGTGAATGGTTGCCTATCCTATAAACGGGTCCCTATGGCATGTGTGTACTGAGGAAGTCAGACTCTCCACACCGAAAGATGGTTAAATTGGAAAATTGGAGCAGCGCACCCCATATTGCCAGCATGGCTGGCACACGACAACGACATCCATTGTATTTTCAATATATTTTGAATTTAATTCATTTCCCACTTTTTTTTTTAAAAAAAAATTTAGTTTGCACCGTTTTACTCTTTGCTCTGAAATATAGATTTGTTAAAACTGTTGTTTCTATTTTCTTATTCAAAAACTAACAAAATATCCAGCTGAATGAAGGAAGTAAAATAATCAAAGATAGAACTAAAACTTTAATCCAAAATATTTTTAAATAATTTTTTATAAAATGAGAGATATGTACGAAACATAGTATATCAGTAACTGCTTTTAAAATAATTTCAATAATATTGGTCCCGGAAAGAAATAAGCGTTTGATATTAGATACGTAATATTCATTGTATAAATTTTATTGATGCTACAAAAGATTGATCAAAGAGACAAAAGAGTTACTTAAAAGGAAAAAAAGACAAATGAAGTAAGCAAATAAAAGAACATCAATTTTTGACATGATTAGAAATGCATATTTATCGTAATTGTAAGCTAATAAATCAGGATATCTATACATTTTCAAATGCAAGATATGCAAATATTTTACATACCCTCTAAAACAAAGATATATATCAATATTCTAGAAGATCAGTAAATAGCTTTTTAATTGTAGTACCATATATATATATATATATATATATATATATATATATATATATATATATATAAATAAATATATATATATATATATATATATATATATATATATATATATATATATATATATATATATATATATATATATATATATATAATCCAATACAGCCTAATGATAACCAAATGTGGTAATGGATATAAGGGTCAATTTTTTTTTATAAAAAAGGATTTTATCTCTTTCTCTCCCATACAGACACGCATTGAAAATGCTTTAAAAGGTGTTATGGAAGTGCTCAAATTACAGAATTGGTGCAAAATATTTATTGACAAAAGAATTTTTAGACACGCAATTGACTTTAATGTATGAACTACATTAAGATATATTCGTATATATTTATTACAATAAATAAGCTATGATTCACAAAAAATTGTATTCAATTATTTTAATTTAAATGATCATTCTCATAGCAAACATTCAAATGTCTTTTAATTTTGCATAAAAAGTTAACATCAGTTTGCTCAGGTATTCTTAAACTAAACTTTGTACCGTATTAAAGTTTACTTTTGTGAATCTTTTAGATGAAAAACATTTTGAACATCTATTAGAGCTTTTTTTCTTCTCTTACATTTTCGTAAAATATTGTAAGAATAATTATTATTTCAGTACTGATATCAGATGATTCTCCTAGAATTTAATTCATATATTATTAAATCAGTAGATTAATCATCAGTTATTATATTATTATTATTTACAAATAAAAAAATCAGATTTGTTTAATTTCTCAAAAGTTTAAATAGTTATCTGAATACAAAGAATAATAAAATGTATCAAATATTGTTAGAAATACTTCTAAAGTTTTACATAGTTTCATGTATAGGAAATTGAACTTAATAAGTGATTGAATTAGGAAATTTCAAGAGAGAACACCATGATGAGTTACTAAAAACATCAAAATGCATGACTTATGATCTAATAATTTAATATATATATATATATATATATATATATATATATATATATATATATATATATATATATATATATATATATATATATATGTATATATATATATATTTATATATATAAATATGTGTGGTGTGTGTGTGTGTATAAACTATGCTTTTTTCTTCAGCTCCATTTTCAAGATGACTAGGTGTGAAAGAAAAAGGAATTTACACGGAATAATTGGGGAAACGCATTTTACTAAATAAGATCATAATATTTATTGAATAAGAAAACAGAATATATTCAGTTGGGTATTTTAAGAGATGCTCTTATAATTTATTAAAAATTTGTTAATTGCTTCATTCACATTGCTATTGAGCCAAATTTAGAAGAGTTAACGAAACAAAGACGTTAAGAACGAAAGTTTTGAGTTCACTCTTATATCAGATACTTAAATTTTTTACTGTGTATGATTTCTAAAATATTCTGTTCAGTTATTTCTTCTTCAAATATTTCATTACACTATAATTTAAAATTAATTATAAATTCACTTAAATTAGAAATAAAAGATTAGAAAAGGGCAATTTTACTTTAAAGGCCACTAAATGTTATACTTTTCTTTTCTTTTCGAATGTATTGCATAATATAACAATAACACTTTGTAATGTAATTTTGTTTTTGTATTGAAGTACTTTATTTTACTTAATAGTAATGAAATATTTTAAATAAACACAGAATAACAAAAAATGTTGATAGGTAATTAAATGTACGAGGAAAACTTTGTATTATTGTAATACAATTTTAAAGGAAAGCACAAAATAAATATTATTCAAATTTAGACTATTATATTCATTTATAAAGACTTTAAAATTCACAATAGACAATATTTTAATTCACGAAAAATTTGAAATTTCAGAAAATGGGAAAGAGTTAAATGGAAGTATAGACATTAAAATTTTTCATTTGCTCAAAATCATTTATTCTATGCATATCGGGCAGACAATTAAGCAGAAATTGAACAGTTAATTTTTAATCTTTCCTTGAAATACTTACAATTTTTTAAGCTCATTAATTTTTAATTAACTATAATAGAATATGATGAGATGTTAAAAATATTTCCGAAAAGAATTTATGTGTATATAAACAACTGGCCATTAAAATTGCTACACAGGGAAAGCGGCACACTACACACGTGAAATTTGCATGACAGGTAGAACTTGCTGTGATATGCAAATGATTAGATTTTCAGCGCATTCATACAAAGCAGAAAACAGTAGCGATACCTACAATGTGTATAAAACCAGAGATTTCACTGCAGTTTTCTCATACTCAATTTCCGTTTCAATGTTGTTTTCGGAAAAGAAAGTTGCTGTAATGCCTCGTGTAAGAAGAAGAAATGCGCCTATCAGTACGTGTCTGACTTTGATCGAGGAAGGATTATAGCCTACCGGGATTGCGGTTTATCGTACCGCAATATTGCTGCTCGCGTCGGTCGAGACCCCATGACTGTTAGCAGAATATGGAATCGATGTGTTCAGGACAATCATACGGTATGTCGTGCAGGATCTCAGCGACCCCCGTCACTAACAGCAGAGAAGACAGACATCTTATCCGCATGGTCACAAGGGATCGTACAGCCACGTCATGAACCCTGAGTCGAGAAATGGAGTCGTTTGCAAGGCAACAAGCTTCTGCTCGAACAGTTCGACGACGTTTGCAGCAGCATGGATTGTCTGCACGGCGACCATGGCTTCGGCTACCATTGACGCTGCGTCACAGACAGGAGCGCCTTCAATGGTGCGATCTGGACGAGTGAATGGCATCACCTCATCTTTACAGATGAATCTCATTTCTGTATACAGGACCATGATGGCCGCATCTGTGTTTGGAGGCATCGTGGATAACGCGCATTGCCAGCTTGCATTGGACATCACCATACTGGCCCATCTGCTGGAGTGATGGTATGGTTTGCCATTGGATGCACGTCTTGATCACCTCTTGTTCGCATTACCGGCACTTTGAACAGCTACCGTTACATTTTCGATGTGTTAAGAAGGCCCGTGGCTCTGCCCTATCTACGAGGCCTGCCTAATGCTTTGTTTCAGCAGGATAATGCACGACCGCATATTGCCGGTACTGTTCTGAACTTCCTTGATACAGAACAGGTTCGACTGTTACCCTGGCCAGCACGTTCTCCTGATATGTCACCAATTAAGAGCGTGTGGCCAATGGTTGCAAACGATTGGCACGCCATCACTCACCCACTATTGTCGATGAACTGTGGCATAGTGTTGAAGCTGCATGGACTGAGATCCCGTACATGCCATACAATCTCTGTTTGACTCCATGCCTAGGCGGATAAATGCTGTTATTGCAGCCAGAGATGGCTGCTCTGGGTACTGATTTCTCAAGATCTATACATCCTAATTTCCTGTAAATCTAATCACTTGTTCTTTCCACTATAATGAATGTGTCCAATAAATATTGTTCTGTTTTTTGCATTCCTTCTTAGTGTAGCAATTTTAATGGCCAGTAGTGTATATAGGAACAATGTTTGCCATAGTGATAGCAGCAGTTACCATAGTAACAGTAGTGTTTCTTTTGTTTTTGTAATAAAAAGTTAGTTGTAAAAAAAGAACGTCAATACGAAATGTACAGTAATACAGCAAGTAACGAGTATGCCTATTTTATGAATAAATATCTATTGTATTTCTACAAATACCTCCTTAGTTTGAAGTTAACTATGTAAGAATATAACAAAATCAGAAGTGGGATTTATTTTAATCCTCTTGCATCATAAATACAAAATGTCTGTTTTCGCAAATGTAAAAAGCTGTTGATTTAAAATCTTTGGCGGAAGAATTAGGTGAAGATGTTATTGATAGACAGAAAATATACAGTTTAATGAAGATAATCTTGGTGAGCAAAGGGTCTGTGTCAGAGAATATTTGAAACCAATAATAAGGCAAAAAGAAGGAGAAAGGAAGGCAAAAGAAGCAGAAAGAAAGGCAAAAGAAGGAGAAAGAAAGGCAAAAGAAGGAGAAAGAAAGGCAAAAGAAGGAGAAAGAAAGGTAAAAGAAGTAGAAAGAAAGGTAAAAAAAGGAGAAAGAAAGGTAAAAGAAGGTGAAAGAAAGGTAAAAGAAGGAGATTTTGCAGAATGTATACATCGAGAAGAAAAGGAAAATTGTAGGTGTCAAATAGAAATTGTAGAAAATAGACACCATGAAAAAATTTGAACAGTGTATACGCTAAGAAGAAACTGAGGAAATAAATAATGAAAAAAAGAATTTGAATTACAAAAATTACGCATTGCATCACAAGAATTACTTATTGATTTAGAAAGTAATTTAACTAATTCATTTGCCAGTAAAAAAAGCTAATAACACGCAAGAAAAATGAAGTTTACCGATTCATTTAATTCAAAATTTTATTCCTAATGAAAATCAACTAAACAAGCAGGTACTATCGAATGTAAGAACTGTATGGAAAATGTTTTATTGCTAATTAAAAAGGAATTTTTGTCAAACGGAACATTCTTAAAGATGATTCAGTTACTATGTCCAATAAAAGTATAACACTGTAACGTACCAACATAATGAAAAAGATGAACAAAAATACTAGAAAAGCAACGATTTTGGACATATTTCTAAGGCCAGTTCTCTGCTAAAACCAGCTATATCATTCCAAAAAGACCACGAAACAGATCACATAATCGAACATTGTTTTTCTAAAGTTGAAAATAGTTGCTTAACTGATAAAGTTTACCTGTTACGAATGTGGAGAAAATATTGAAGAAAGTACTTTATACTTAAAAAAGCAAATTTGAATAATCGTGGTAAAGTATGCGCTTTAATTGATACAACTAGATTATGTTGTCTCCTGAAGATGTTATCTGCAGAAAAACTTCTACTGAAGTTCGAACCTGCTGCCAAAGAGTAAACAGCAAAAAGGCAAAAGTTGCCTACTGTGATCACTATAAATAGAATTGAAGCTGATATTGAAGTATATTATGTAAAAAGCTGAGTTGTGTAATCCCTGCAAGTTGATTTTATTATTAGACGAACAAGAATAATATTTGCACAGGATAATTGGTTTGTAATGATTGTAAAAGTGATATATAATTACTTAAACATATTCATCGTTGATGATACCGTTACTTCACTGCAGTAGCTTTCATTAGAACTGTAAACAGTAACATTTTCAATTTTTTCTAAACTTGTTTGTAAACTTTTCTTTTATAAAGGAAAATTGAATAATGATTTTTGTTACATGAAAGAAAACCATAAAATTTATGATAATATCATAAAATGAATACCAATGGAATTCCTTCAACAAAAGAATAGTAGTTTAGACAATAGAAGTTTACATGATCTTTTTATTGTATGTCGACGCCATGATGAATAAGAAACTCTGGATTTACAATTTTATGATAAGTGATTTTTTGAGCAATAATCATTTTTGTAATTTGTACACAAGTATAAGTAATATATATTAGGTTGGTGCGTATGAAATGTCGGATTCTTAAGTGATTGTATAAAACTGCATATCTTTCTTCAAAAGCTGTTTATTCAATCAAAGTATGCTCCATTCGCTTCAATACACTTCTCCCAACGAGATTTTAAAGCGTAGATGCCTGTCTTAAAAATATTTTGGTCTTTAGAATTAATAAACTCCGATATCGAGTTTTTTAGACTGTCTTCATTTTCATAGTGTTTGCCCCTTAAAAACAGCTCTAAATGCTTGAAAAAATGAATATCGGTCGGCGAGAGATCCGGTGAATATGGTGGATGCTGCAATGATGAGCATACGTTTAACCGATCCAGCTTATTTCGCACTGTCAGTGCGTGCGGTACCCACTTGTCCATCTTCTTAACCTTGCCAATCTCAGAAAGGTGTCTCAATATCGTTGTATGGTCAACTTTCATTCTGATAGCAAGTTCCCTCGTGGATACGGCTGGATCCGCTTCCACTAGAGCCTTCAGGTCATCATTCTTCACAGACGTTTTGGGTCTTCCGCGCGGCTCATTTTGCAGTGAAAAATCGCCAGTCCGAAATTTTTCGAACCAACGCTGCACTTTCCGATCGTTAACCGTATTCTCCCCAAACGCTTGGTTTATGTTGCGTGCAGCTTTTGCAGCACTATTACCAAGTTTGTACTCATATAAGAAAATGACGCGAATGTCGGCAGAATTCATATCGGCAATAAACTCAAAAGAAATAAAAAAGGGAAGACCTTCGAGAAAACCTATTTTGCTGAAATGAGTCTCTGGCAATGGACAATACGAGTATGAATGAGGTTATGCCAAATACAAAAGTATAACGAAAACAGGGAGGAAAACGTCCGCATGTAAAGAGAATCCGACATTTCATACGCACCAACCTAATAAATATAAATTATTATTAATCATTATTATATTCTGCATAAATCGTTTGATTTATATAAATAGTATGAGTAAAATTTTGTATCATTTTATTAAAATAAAACAATCATCATTTAATAATTTTGAAATTGTCATCTAAACATATCTTTTATTGAGTACATCAATGATCAAAAATTTAGTATATGTTTAATATATAAGCATACTCAATTAAAATTATCGAGATGTAACGCAATTTAATGACCTATGATTACATCAAGTTTATGTAAGCCTAAAATTGGGCTCTAAAATTACTTTGAGAAAAGGAAACCCGGTTGAAATATGCATTTAGGCTATGAATTTCAACAGGTAAATTAAATTCTACTCCTAGTTAACAATATAGCAAGCGTGTCAAACAGATAAGGTCGTGTGTAGAAAATTCTGAGTACTTGACACATACTGGTAGGATTTAAAGTAAATAATTCCGTCGATAACAAACAATAACAATATTTATTTAAGCACGATAGCTTGATTCAGAACGCGGACTATACCGCTACATATACAATCCTTTCTCTTTTCCTTCTGAATCAGAGAGAAACAAGAGCGTAGGAGGTTGCCATAATTGGCGCACTTTATCGCCCTTTGAACAATTTTTCAAGGCGGCAACATCCCGGCCCCCGTGGAATGGTTAACATTCAACAACAATCAAATAATAGTAAAATATGATTTACACAATTTTAGAGTAATGTTCTAACACAATAATAAACATTACATTCAGGATTTAGGTTCAGCAATTAATATTCATAATTAACACACACAGGTTTAAGTACTAAATGGTAAGAACAATTATATTAATGCAATTAAACAATACAGAAAATAATAATGATAAATAATATTCAGAGACTACAATGTTATGACAGTACAATAATTCTAATCAGTATTTACAGGAAGTATGCACAATTTTGTAATGGGTCTTTTTAAGATCCCTCAATTTCCGTAACTATGGTAAGAAACTCTTCATAACTAAAATTGGCATTTCTTGCACCCCTAAATAAATGGTACTTAAAGGACTTAACTCCCGCTTCCCAGAGTCCTCCAAAATTAGGAGCTCCAGGCGGAATAAAGGACCAATTAATTTGTTCAGAGGTTAGGAACTTACCTAGCACCTCATCCGGATGATTTACTAATCCATGTAATTGTTTAAGTTCTGACTGGGCACCCACAAAATTTTTTCCATTGTCGGAGAACAGGGTCCTACATTTGCCACGTCGGGCAAAGAATCTTTTCAACGCTGCAATAAATGCCTGCGATGTTAAGTCACAAACTATCTCAATATGAATAGCCTTAGTGGCCATGCAGACAAAAATAGCAACATAAATCTTATGAAGTGTACCCTTTCTTTGATTTCTATACCTAATAAGGAATGGTCCTGCAAAATCTACACCAGTATTTGTAAATGGAGGATTTACCGTAACTCTCTCCTGCGGAGGATTTCCCATTAATTGCTCTACTACCATAGGCTTGTTTTTTATACATACTACGCAATTATGTACAATTTTCCTTGCCAGGTTTCTGCCATTTATAGGCCAAAATTTTTGTCTTGTGTAATACAAGAGTGTTTGTGGTCCAATATGAAAATATTTTTTGTGCAAATGTTCCATAATTAAATAAGTTAGCTTACTTTTTGCAGGAAGAATAATTTGGTGTTTTTTCTGGTAACCTATATCGGAATTTTGAAGACGTCCTCCAACCCTGATGACACCGTTTGTATCACAGAAAGGATTTAAGGAATTTAAAGAACTTTTACCTGGAAGGGGTTTACTTCCCTTTAAAGCCTTATACTCCTCTCTGAATTCTTCTAATTGAACCATGGAAATTAATTTTATTTCTGCGAAATGATATTCTCCACTGGAGATCTGCCCATAACGCTTGTCCTCCCTTGTTCTAATATTATGAAGAAATCTGAAACAGAAACTTAAAATTCTAATTAGTTTAACATAGTTATTGGTAATCTTAAGAATATGACCTAAAGCTGAATTTTCTATTGTAACAGTTAAATTAATGTTCTCGGGTTGTTGTTTCAGTTCCTTCGAGTACTCATTATTGTCCACAACAGATTCTGGAATGCTAGTCTCTTGTAATTGAGTGGCCTCCTTAAGAAATGCTGGTCCAGTCCACCACAGGTCCTTACTTATGATGTCATCTGGAGCTAGGCCTCTGGATATCAGATCTGCTGGGTTCTCTCTTGAGGACACATGTCGCCACTGACAGTTCGCAGTGAGCTCTTGTATGGCTGCTACTCGATTGCTGACAAATGTTTTCAGTTCGTGAGCCGATTTTTTGATCCAAGCCAAAACGATACTGGAGTCGGACCACAAAATTGTGGCACAGTCCTTGATGACTAAGGCTTTATTAACTTTCTGCATAAGTTCAGCCAGCAGCAATGCTGCACAAAGTTCCAATCTAGGAACAGTGATCTGTTTTGCCGGAGCAATTCTGGATTTACTGCACAGAAGGTGAACCGAAATGGTTCCATCTGATAACTTGCACTGCGCATAAACAACTGCACCATAAGCTGCCGTAGAAGCGTCTGCAAAACCGTGAATCGTAACATTTCCATCATTCCAACAATGTCTTGGAATAACTAAGGTTTCTAGTTTTGGGAGAAGTGACACAAATTCTGTCCACCGTTCTAAAAGAGCAACTGGAAGCGTAGCATCCCAATCTGCATTTAAGAGCCAGAGTTCCTTCATGAACAATTTTGCCTTTGTCACAACAGGAGCAATAAGTCCTTGAGGATCGAATATCCTCGCAATGTCTGACAATACAGAGCGTTTAGTGTAAGTGTCTCTATGCTTAATTGTAACCTTGTATGAAAGGCAATCAAGTTGAGGTTTCCACAATACACCTAGAACTTTAACCGAATTAATTTTCTCAGAATCTTCGAAGGAATACTGTTCACTACTAGTGATACCTTCGAGAAGACTGTCATCGTTAGAATTCCATTTGTGAAGGGACATACCTGCCCGTGCAAGTAACTGGGCAAGCTGGAGTATTAATTGTCTTGTTGATTCCAAATCATGTGATCCCGTTAATACGTCATCTATATAAAAGTCATCCCGTCCAACTCTAGCAGCATCTGGAAACGAAGCTTCTTCATCATCGCATAACTGTTTAAGCACTCTCGTGGCAAGGTAGGGTGCGGAGGCAGTTCCATATGTCACAGTATTAAGCCTGAATGTTTTAACTGAAATGTCTGGACCTTCCTTCCAAAGAATCCTTTGTAAATCTCTTTGCGATGGATGGACTAAAATTTGTCTATACATTTTGCATATATCTGCCGAAAAAACAAACTTATGCTTCCTAAACCGAAGCATTATGGAAAAAAGATCTTGCTGCGGAATTCTACCTAACTTTTGCAGCTGATTGAAAGATGTACCTGTAGATGTAGGAGCTGAGGCATTAAAAACAACCCTCAGTTTCGTTGATTTGCTTTCAGGCCGCAAGATTCCATGATGAGGCATGTAATATACAGTGTTTGGGGTTCGATCCTCTGATACCTCCTCCATATGATTTAGATCCTTATATTCACGCAAGAAATCTTCATATAATGATTTCATTTGAGAATTTCGCTCTAACCTTTTGCATAAGGATTCTAATTGCTTAGATGCCAGTAATTTTGATTCTCCTAACACATGGTCAGTTTTAAGGGGGATTTTCACGATATATCGGCCATCAGGTGCTCTAGAATGCGTTTCTATGAAGTGTTCTTCACACTCCATTTCTTCTGGACTTAATATAGAAGTTGTACTTTGAATTGATTCAAGTTCAAAAAATTTGCTAAGAGTTTTATCTATGTTAATTGAATCTTGAATAAGTCCGCAATAATAATTACTGGTCGTATTAGAAATGGAATTTGATCCGCTAACAATAAACCCGAAAACACTGTCTTGGAGAATTAGGCGAGAATCTTTAAGCCTTAATTTTTTGGTCTTTAATATATCAAAAAATAATTCTGCCCCAAGTAGACCATCGATTTTATTCGGTCTAAAAAATGTGGGATCCGCTAGTTTTATATTGTTAGGCAAATTTCTTAAATTAATATTCAACTGTCGTGTGGGGGTTATATTAGTGATTTTTGGAACAATTATAAATTCCGAAACTTTAATAAAATCCTTAGAGGAATTCGAAATTTCCATTATTACTTTTGATTTTACATTTATTAGGGAGCCACTTAATCCTCTAATTGGCATATTTATTTTGCTCTCCTTTACCCGCAACAAATCTGCAGCCTCACGACTTATGGCATTTACCATGGAGCCACTATCAAGCAAAAAACGCAACACATGTGACTTTCCAAAAGCATCCCGCACTAAAACGCGAGCAGTAGCCAACACCACAGTTTGAGATTTATGTCCGTAAGTGGCGCTTGCACATGTATTTTCCGAAAGCTCTGAGGGGGAGAGTTGACCTCAAGGTCAACTCCTTGCTCTTGAGTGTTGTTGGGTGGCTGCTCGAAACCTTGGTTTTTATTTTTTATTTCCGATTTCGAAAAGTCATGCAAAAGGGATCCATGAGAAATTGACTGGCAGAATTTACACTTATACTTAGAATCACAAGAATTTAAATTATGTTTCGAACTATAGCATCTTAAACACAACTTGAATTTCTTAACTAAGAAAAATCTTTGTTTCACACTAGCCTTTAAAAATTCTGGGCATTTGAAAATCGGGTGATATTGTGGTGAGTTACAAATTAAACACTGAAATTTGTTTACATTAGAGTCAACGAAAAAACTTTTCATTTTATTGCCCACTTTCGGTTTTAACTGAGATGCGTGAACGTTTTCTAGGTACTGACATCTTCCTTTTAAAAACTCAATAAATTCATCCCACTTGGGTAATTCGGATGTTTTAAGCGACATTTCGTAGAGCCTTCTTGATTCTTTATCTACCTTTTGTAAAACAACATTAATCAAAATATTAGCACTTAAATCATCTAATCCCAAATTTAAAGATTTAAGAGCTCTAACGTGTTTGATTACTTTGTCTAGTAAGCATCTTAAATCCATACCTGATTCATAGTTAATTTTTTCTAAATTTATTAATCCCGAAATATTTGAATTAACGATAAGCCTTTTATTATCGTAGCGCTCCTGTAACGCCTGAAAAAGCGAAGAAAAACTATCTTCTGTAGTTTGAATTTGTCGAGCATTTCCAGTTAAGGACGATTGCAAGTAAAATAATTTGTGAGCTTCATCTAAATGCTCATTAGAAGAAATCAATGTTTCAAATTGTGTTTTAAAATTATTCCAGTCCTCATAATGTCCCGAAAATTTTGGAAGAGGAATGTCTGGTAATTTTACTTTTATATTACTACAGTTCTTTTCATTAGCAAATGAATCAGCATGCAATATTTCACTTTTAAAGGAGGATTTTAATTTTAACAAGCTTACCTCCAATTCTTCGATTTCTTCATCCATTTGATCAAAGATTTGTTCATTCTCCTCTACATCTTTTTCGTCTAGTATAGCATGGTACTGTAAACGCAATTCAATTAATTCAGTTTTTGCTTCTTGAACGTTTCTAATTTTTACATCAAAGGTGACTGCATCATCATTCTTTGCTTTATCACTTTTAACATAAGCTTCTAATCTTCCAATTTTTGTCTTTAAAGTGCCTCGTCGGCGATTCAAGACCTTAAAGTCCGACATGATGCGAAACGAAAGTAATACCTTTTAAAGATACTCAACAATATGAGTTTCAAATTTTTTATGTATCCAAAGGACGCTAATTCACCTACCGGTCGACTGACCAAAATGGTAGGATTTAAAGTAAATAATTCCGTCGATAACAAACAATAACAATATTTATTTAAGCACGATAGCTTGATTCAGAACGCGGACTATACCGCTACATATACAATCCTTTCTCTTTTCCTTCTGAATCAGAGAGAAACAAGAGCGTAGGAGGTTGCCATAATTGGCGCACTTTATCGCCCTTTGAACAATTTTTCAAGGCGGCAACACATACAAAAGTGGAAATTCTCCTTAATTTCATAATTAAATTTTATTCGAGAATTTGAAACAATTGTCAATATATTTAGATGCGTCATTACATTTTTTATTCAATATTATTATTCCTAAAATGTAAGCAAAATTCATTAACAAATCATTCACTGCAATAATATTTAATATTAAAGCAAGGATTACAAGAAAATTGCAATGTTCAAACATAAATTTCAAGCACATAATTTTGAATCAATTCGTGTTTTATTAGAGTTATTTTTGTCTTTTTATAAGTAACCAGAAAATTTTGAATCCCAGTCGAAGAGACGTTTTTTTCAACTTTTCAGTGAAATGATTCACAACGAAATTTAAAAAAAAAAGGAATTTATACATTAAAACTATTCTAGAAATATTAAAATAATGGAAATAATGGAGCGATTTCCATGCAGTAGAATTTGATGAAATGTAATTAATAATGGTTTGTTGTGTTTCCTGTGAGTTTGAATCACGCCAGGATTATTGGAATTTGCTTTATCAGCTTTCATAAAATTATATGGGAGTGACGTAAGCATTAATTTCTAAACCGTTATATTTAATGATTGGTCTTAAGAATTGGGGAAAATACTTGGTTATTAAATGAGAAAATATATAAAAGTTAGATAAAATATGTTGTTGGAGTAATAATGATTGCCTAGTTAAATACTGAATTTGGACATGCAATATATTATTTTATAGGTATAGATTCTTTCAGATCCGTTCTTAAATTAAAATGGCGTTCTATGATACTTGAAAATAAAATTATATCAAATAAAATAATATTTTTGCAGGAAAAATAAATTACTTTCTTATAGAAAAACTTCCTGCAGATGAGATGCAGTGGGTCAACACTTTTTTAAAAAGTGGAGAAGAATTTTTCTGAGATTGATTCAATGAAATCTGGATTAAACAAACAACGTCAGGATCAGCATTCAATTTTTTGCCACGAATCTTTCTTTTGTCAAGATCATAAATAGCAAGAAACGACATGGTGTGAGATATGGATTATAAAGGGAAGAGGTGATATGATTTTAACATTGTATTTATTAAGATAATTTTGAACAGAAATAGCTACATGTAGCTGAGGAGCATTATCTTAGTATAATACCCAATTTCAAATCCCAGAGAGTTTCAGTAACTTTTTTTGATGTGTGTTGGCACAAAAACTTAAGAACTGTCAGTGCCATTTAGAGTAGTTCTGAAGTCAATGCAATTTGATAAATTTACCATTTACGATGAAAAGAAATCATTGTGATCTAAGTAGATTTGATTTGTCGGAATTGTTTGAAGGAGAACAATTGAGTTTCCATACACTTGCACTGTGGTCTTCAAAAGGGAATCAAAATAATGCACCCAAGTGTTTCAACTAAAACTTTTTTAGAATCTAGAATCATTTTAAAATATCTCATGCTTCACTCAGAATATTAATGTATTCTTATTAACATTTGTTGTACAAAAGGCGATAGAGAGAAGGTGATATATCTTTAAATTGGCAAATCTGTAAATTATTCTGCAGAATTAAATTATCGATATTATTGAAATGCTACTTGCTGTCGTTATATCTTATGATATTCGTTGATTTTGTTTCAGGATCATCTATAAGTAACAAAGCATTTGAGTCATTCTTGACATTATCTAGTTGGCTAAACTTAGAACCCACTTTCGTTAAAATATTTTAGCATATTTAGAATATTATAAGAGTTTGTTTAACATAAAAAATTGCTTGTATTTAAAAATAATCATTTCTACTATTAAATTTAAAAAATAATTTAATTAACTCAACTATTAGCTTGCAGAAATAAGCAAAAACGTTTTCAAATAAAAATAGCATTTACAATTTCAAATTTTATGATAAAAACCTATAAGTCATTTTATATTAATCTTTTAATTTTGTTTTGTACCACAAACTATTGTAAAATGATTTTATGAATGAGCAATTCTGTTGCAGGAGTTTATTGTGATAATATCAAAGAAATAAATCAATTTTAAAGATTTTTCATTGTTTCTGATTTTATGATTTTTGTGAACAAAACTTGCATCCAATAAAAAAGCTGCAGTATATCTAATTTTGTAAACATTTAAAATTTAAATTTAATAGTTTCATTTCATGGAATTTTAACATTTTACCATATTTTTTAATAAAAGAAGAAAAATTGTGATTGCACTCATTTCGGATTTTTCAATCAATTTTTGAAATATAATCAAAATATAATGAAACTTTGTTAATAATGTTAGATTGGTAAAAAAATATTAGTAACATTAATTCTATTAATTCATTCATCATAAACATTAATTCTGCCTAGAAAAAATACAAATAATAAACATTTTATTTTTTTGTAACAGGGCAATATTCAACCAAGAGTGATATTCGTTTTGGAAAAAGTTATGTATTCATAATAAATCTATGCTGACGTTCCAGAAAAAAAATTAACTTCATTCACAATACTGTAAATAATGAATGTTTGCGGTATACTGATAGTACAAATATTGTCATTTAAAAATTTTGACGCAAAATAATTGGCGCGCGCGTGGACACACACACACACACACACACACACACACACACACACACACACACACACACACACACACACACACACACACACACACACACACACACACACACGCACGCACACGCACACACACACACACACAAAAATTATTTTCAATATTCTTATTGATTTAAGAATGCATTTAATCTAATTTTTGATTTTGGTTGTATTTAATAAAAATTAATATTTATTCCTATACATCAAAAATAATTCATTATAGAAATTTTAAATAAAAGATAACTAAAATAAAAATGTTTACAAATCGCTTTCTTCAACATTCAGAATACTAAAAATTTGGAATAAATATTGAAGGAAATTATACTTTAATTTGTATTATTAAAGTCTTATGTAAAATATTCTTAGCGCAAATAAATCTTTATTTTTCGGTAATGCAACATAAGGAAATGAAAAAGTAAAAATGTGCATATATTTTTAATTTTAAAAAATGTAATTTTGAAAATTCAAATTCAACAGACTTTTTAATCACAAAAAATTACTTTTTGCTTAAAAAATAAACAATAATCATATTTTAATACAAAAGTAAAATATTACATTAGGAATTTTATATTAAGTTTCATTTGACTTTATAGCGCTTAATTAAAGCTATAAGAATATTTCATATTTATTAAAAATCTAAGCATTATTTAAAATGTGTATAGAAACATTGCTTTCTCTTGATATCTATTATAAAAAAAAAAGGAAAAGCTCGCCTCAATAACTTTTTCATTTTTCAGTAACCAATTTGAAATTCGTAAGATTAAGCAAATGAAAAAAGAAATTTTGAAGAAAAAAATTTTTGAGAAGCCAGGCAGAATAGCATACTGCAATAATCCAATCATCTATTTGTGCCTTTTTTTGAAATAACGATTCTGCTTGATCAGCTGAATTTAAAATCCTCTGACTTTTCCATGAATGATATGCTTCAGTTAAGTCTGCTATTGTCTTTTTTGTTCCTTACCTTGCTGAAATATAGTTAAAATAAAAAGGAAATTCTTGTATATCAGTATTCTTCTACGATATTTGTTTTATTTAATATAATTTGAGATGCATAAAAGAAAAATTCAAACGTTTAGAAAAAGTTATATGAATTCTACATTGTTAATTTATTTTAATGTTACATTTTTTTTCATTTGCCAAAATGGAACATTTCCTTCAATTTAACTGATTTAACTCTAAATTAGACTGAGAATTGTAATCTATTATTTAAAAAAAATTTGTGCATTAGTTACTTAAATAATAGAAAATTATAATTTTTCAGTCACACTAAAAATATGAAAAAAAAGAAAAGTAATTTACTTAAAATATTTTTTAAAATTAATTTCTGAGATGAAACACAATCATAAAAAAGCATAGCTTGACTCTTACTTGAAAATTGTCAATTTTTTATGACAAATTCTTTCCCTTCAAAGATAAATTTTTAAAAAATAAATGAACTATGTAGAAGTATTAGTATTCTTAGAATATAAAATATCAAAAGTTAAAAGTATTTCTAATAAACGATTTTTTTAGATAAGTTTTAATTAGAAACTAATTAAAACTTTAGAACTAAAAAAACTTAGAAACTAAAAAAATCGTTTATTAGAAATACTTTTAACTTTTGATATTTTATATTAGTTTAAGTAAAATATTGATTTCAAATCATTAAATTTATTGTTTTCCTTTTATAATATTCCAGATAATATTTTTAAGATATTTATTAAAAAATTTAGTATGATGAATATTTTGTGGATTTATAGAATTGTTTAATATATCTTATCATTTAATCATGAAAAGTTGCTTCACATTTCAAGTTAACGAATGTTTAGGAAAAAACTTTAGAAAGAATGGAGTTTCAATTCAAAATAGACTTTCTATCCATTTTAACATAATATAATTATACTATTGCATACTCATTATATGAAGATGTATGTTTATCTCAAAGAAAGAAGAGATCAATTTTTTTATATTAATTTCTGTATTTTAGGATAAGCATTAGTTAAAAGCAAGATTATTGTTGTGAAATTCATTAAGAAATATATTTGCTTTCCTTAAGAGTTATATGAGCAAGCATTTTTCTAAAACTCCAAGCCTTATTCTAAGACTCTTCGAAAGCTCTAAAGGTATATGTTATCCTTTCTGAATTTACACTAGAATTGCACCAGTTCAATATCGACTTTCACCTGTATAGATTTATTCATTGGTGCTTTCACAGAACATTCCTAATGATGATGTCGTGTCCATGGAGTACGTGTAAAATTCCTAAATGTCCCAGAAGCTGTCGAAGACAGCCCTGGCCATCTCTACAGCTTTATCTATAAAATTAAGCTCCACCGGATCTTCTATGCTGATGTTAAAATGCTTGGCCAGCATTGCTGGACAGTTGAAGATGTGTTGTGGAGGCAGTTAGGCGTTATTCGGGCAGTGAAGACAAAGCCTGGTGTAACTCTTTTTGCACAATTCATGAAAAAAGGCGGCAGAGCCACAAAGGGGTTGGAGTTCTGCCTGTTGGTCCACGAAGAGTAATTTATTTCTTCTCTATCACCCCCAAAGGAAACCAATGGTGGCATTCCCCTATCCGCCGCCAGGGGATGTGCTCTCTAGGGATTACAGGCTCCCCCGACAGAACATTTCTAATACTGGATTAAAGTGAGTACTTTCTTTAAATTAATATGCCATTTTATTTCACTAATTTCCTGATAAAGTATTACATGGCCTTTTAATTTCAATCGCAAGGGTACAACAGGATAACAAAAACTATTAATCAATCTTCAGAAATATGAGTATGAAATCCCAAAGAGATTCTTACTATTTACTTTTCTTTAAGATGGGAAAATTAAATGCTTCAATTTACGGGATCTGAAAATTTAGTATTTATTATTTTCCAGTCGTATGAAGATTTTTCTTTGTGTTGAGTACAAAGCACTTGTGAATGCATTTTAAAACTCTTCTTAATTGCTTAAGATGAATTTCTAAAGTTTGTGGACACTATGACGTAGTCTAGGAAAAAAAAAACATGTTGCATTTAAACTGGATTATCAAATTATTTTACATTCTCCGCAAAATTGCAACTTCATTACAAACACAAAACGGTGTGATTTTAAAATTATGTAAGCATTTTTTAATAATAACAAATGCGGTTGAAATGATAGATGCTCTCAAATTTATTGCCTCTCTTTCCGTTTTGGATACTTTTATATCCCAGTAACCCGAGAGAATTTCCATGGAAAAATAGAATTTGGTGTATTTTCTGACAATCCAGATTCAAGAAGTATTCCCTTTAACAGAAAGTTACCCAGGAACTTGTCACAATTACGCACTTTTGATAGATCTCTTTCAGACGCTTCCACCAAATTTGTTTCGCAGTTGGAAAGAATTATTCCGCATTTCTCTAAAATCTAATTGCTTGGTATAAATGATGATTATCACTTTAATTTATTAAAATGATGACGCTCATAACAGTACAAGACTTTGGCGTTTTCCGTCAATGGTTAGAGCATCTTTTGCTTTTGTTTGAGAAACACTCAGTTTAAATATTAAATAAAAGTAAGAAATTTTTAAAAAAAAATTAGAAAAACTGTATATAATTTTTAAAATTAAAAATTCCAGTCCATGAAAAAAAAATTACTTTGGGGGTACATTCTTAACATAAATTATTTTTAGAGTAAATATTTGTCGATTAATGAAATTTCTTCGTAAATGTTTAGTATTCAAAGGCAGATTGTGCCGACCGATAACTGAGTGGTTAGCGTTCCTGACTCCTGAGTTGTGGGTCCCGGGTTCGAATCTCGGTTCGGGCACGGATGTTTCTTTCCTTCTGTGTTTCTCTGTGCTTTCTTCTGTGCTGTTGTATGAATATGGCCCACCCTATAAACGAGTTTGTGGTGGTATGGTGCGGGTAACGCTACTCGCCTCCGTGATTTGGTTCACAGGTGCCCGCTGGGTAACGATAAATGAGTAGCAGGTTCTGGCCTTGTTGTGGCATAGGGTTCGTCACCCAAGTGTGCCCGCCATTGGAAAAAAGACAGACTGTATCTAAATAAGATAAGAAACTAATAATTTCTATTTTATTAATTTGCATGAGTATGCTTTAGCCACTGAAAGATGGTTATGAAATTATTTGTACTTTTTGAAGCATGTATAAAATTGCATTAAAATTATGTATAAAAAATTTTTTATACACGATTAAAATTGTTGTTAACGATAAGATGGATATAATTAAGATGGATAAAATTTTTAATCTCACAAGTAATTTCACACAATTGACATAAATAGAAACTAAAGTATGAATTAAAAAAAATAAAGATCTATTTCAATTCGTAAATTAATAATATGTGTCACGACATCGATAAATAAAATAAACATGAACACCGCATAAGAAGAAACACTAGTTTTAAACTATAAATAATTATCATATAAATCAGGTATAGAAATACTCTGTATGTATATAAATTCTTAAATTATACCATTTATGCTATTTAAGTATGTGCTTAAACTGTTTAGTTTTTTCAAAAAGAACAGATATTTCACTTTAAATATTTCTAACATTTATGTATAGTTTGTTGACTAAGATACAACTTCTTATAATATTAATATAAAATGATTCAAATAATATTGGTACTCTATTAAAGAGTTCAATAAGAGAAGATTAAGTGAATAGAAGTGAGAATATTAACGTAAAGTGAAAATTAAATGTGGAATACTAAAGCATTTCCTACTCTTCCTCAATTAGAAACATTTTAAAGTTATAAAATATGCATTAATTTAATGTATACTCTGAAAGCATTATATCCTTTACTTGAAAGATTTTTGTTATATTTGTTGTATTCCCATTCAAATTAGATAATCTTTAAATATTTTACATACTGCTTTATTGAATGGAATAGAAATTCTAACATTTTAATCGACTATCTATGATATATCATTGTTTCAATTAATAATTAAAGTACAATTTCTTTATAAACACAGATAGAAACAAATTAAAGGAAGAAACAGATAGAAACGAATACAAAATTTTGGAAGTTTAAAAAGTCTACAATAAATATCTTTTTTTGAATTTAATATTTTCTTATATTTTTAAATGAAAAATCACTTGCCACCAACATAAAAATCCTTATATATATAAATTCTTGTACAAGTAATTTAGCTTATTATCATCCTAGTTCTTACAATGTAATTTGTTGTTTAATCAGCATACTGCTTATAATTAATAAGAAACACCAATGTAGCTCATTAAATTAATTTAAATTAATTAAATTGATCTACATCAATTACGTCAATAAAGGAGTTAGTTTAATTTAAATCGACTTATGTTTTTTATTAAATTTTTTGTATTTTATTTTTTATTAAATGGAAAATATCTACGGAATTTTAAGTCAACGAGATCTCATTCAACAATACCCTGATAAAGTGAGATTATATTTAAATAGAAATAAGGTAGTTGTGTATTAATTATGTTATGTATTTGGTTGGTGCGTATGAAATGTCGGATTCTCTTTACATGCGGACGTTTTCCTCCCTGTTTTCGTTATACTTTTGTATTTGGCATAACCTCATTCATACTCGTATTGTCCATTGCCAGAGACTCATTTCAGCAAAATAGGTTTTCTCGAAGGTCTTCCCTTTTTTATTTCTTTTGAGTTTATTGCCGATATGAATTCTGCCGACATTCGCGTCATTTTCTTATATGAATACAAACTTGGTAATAGTGCTGCAAAAGCTGCACGCAACATAAACCAAGCGTTTGGGGAGAATACGGTTAACGATCGGAAAGTGCAGCGTTGGTTCGAAAAATTTCGGACTGGCGATTTTTCACTGCAAAATGAGCCGCGCGGAAGACCCAAAACGTCTGTGAAGAATGATGACCTGAAGGCTCTAGTGGAAGCGGATCCAGCCGTATCCACGAGGGAACTTGCTATCAGGATGAAAGTTGACCATACAACGATATTGTGACACCTTTCTGAGATTGGCAAGGTTAAGAAGATGGACAAGTGGGTACCGCACGCACTGACAGAGCGAAATAAGCTGGATCGGTTAAACGTATGCTCATAATTGCAGCATCCACCATATTCACCGGATCTCTCGCTGACCGATTTTCATTTTTTCAAGCATTTAGAGCTGTTTTTAAGGGGCAAACACTATGAAAATGAAGACAGTCTAAAAACTCGATATCAGAGTTTATTAATTCTAAAGACCAAAATTTTTTTAAGACAGGCATCTACGCTTTAAAATCTCGTTGGGAGAAGTGTATTGAAGCGAATGGAGCATACTTTGATTGAATAAACAGCTTTTGAAGAAAGATATGCAGTTTTATACAATCACTTAAGAATCCGACATTTCATACGCACCAACCTAATAGTTTAGTACATTTTTTTGAATTTACCGAAATCTATGAAAAAGGTGCTTAAAAATTTATATAATAAGAATGAAGTTTTTTCAAGAATACTTTTTAGGCATGAAAATATGGTGACCATGGCTTCCACTCCCAACACTACCGATTTGGTGTGCTAACCTGGCGGCACAGAAAAACTATTTTTATTTAACTAACTTATATCTAAATTACTTAACAGACTTGACTGTAAACTATAATTGTAACTGCATTGCCGCGACTATACATAACATTTTTGTGACGTGTGCATGTATCTTGTAGCACGCCCTTCAGCACGTAATTCTTATTAAAGATGGTTCAATTTTATGGAATAATCTTTATTCATTTTGACAATATGCAGTAATTCGTCGGAGATGGTGTTTCAGGTTTTCTACTCAAAATCTCCGCAAAAATATTCTGTGAAAAATTCAATTTCATGATTTTATGATGAATTGAATAAATATAATATAATTATAAATTGTGCAATATTATTAAAAGTATTTTAAGAGTAAAGATATTATTAAAACACACACACCTTATTATTGAGCCCTAATTTCACACTTTATATTTAATGTGATTTTTTTTAAATAATCGTGGTCTTTCTCCAATTTTCTGCTTTTTTATTCTGATGATGCAATTTTTAAATGGAGCATCATTACAAATCTACATATATTTTTTCAACAAAGTTTCTAAGCATATTATTCATATTATATTATACATAATACAACAACAAACAAAAATGGAATGATAAATGGAATTTTTTGATTACAGTATTGTGAATACATCTTCGCTTTCCTACAAATGTTAAGATAGAAAGAATTTATTTCAAGTGTGAATGCTAGCAGATTTAATGTCTAACTATTATACAGATCTTGAGTAACTACTCTCCAATTTAAAAAATCTAATTTAGAAAGTTCAGCATTAAAAATACAAAAAAAAACACTAAAGAAATTTAACAAATCTTTTCATTTACAAATATTGCCTAACATAGTCAAATTAGTCTTTAAAATCTTCTAATGATTATTCAAGGCGTGTTACATAAATATCTGAAGAGTTATGTAATAAGTGTATAACACAGGACATTAGGGAATATTTTTAACTCCACTTAAATATTTTCGCTAAAACTTCAATAAATGTATTCTAAATTATTTACTAATTGTTTTCTAATAACTCTCTGTTACTAATTGTTTTCTTATAACTCTCTGTTACTATTTGTTTTCTTATAACTCTCTGTTACTATTTGTTTTCTTATAATTCTCTGTTACTAATTGTTTTCTTATAACTCTCTGTTACTAATTGTTTTCTTATAACTCTCAGTTACTATTTGTTTTCTTATAACTCTCTGTTACTATTTGTTTTCTTATAACTCTCTGTTACTATTTGTTTTCTTATAACTCTCTGTTACTATAATTGTTCTTATAACTCTCTGCTACTATTTGTTTTCTTATTACTCTCTTTACTATTTGTTTTCTAATAATTCTCTGTGACTAATTGTTTTCTTATAACTCTCTGTTACTAATTGTTTTCTTATAACTCTCAGTTACTATTTGTTTTCTTATAACTCTTTGTTACTATTTATTTTCTTATAACTCTATTACTATTTGTTTTCTTATAACTCTCTTTACTATTTGTTTTCTTATAATTCTCTGTTACTAA